>CM046041.1:57194352-57197367 GCA_025215565.1 Flaveria ramosissima | reverse complement strand
GAGGAAGAGGAGCCTGTGCGAGAGGTGGCACGAGGCTGTAACTACGGTGTTCATGAGATGCAAGCCCCCTACTTTTGACGGTAATGGCAATGCTGCCGCCGCTCACCGATGGGTGAGAGAAATGGAGGCTGTTCTCGACATCAGCGAGTGCCGGGAAGATCAAAAAGTAAAGTTTGCCCCCCACTCCTTGTGGGACTCGGCACTATGCTGGTGGGACAACTTGTCCAATCGGAGGGTAATCGGGCGATCGGGAGAATGAGGTGGCCCGAACTCAAGAAGATGGTGATCGAGGAGTTTTGTCCTCATCGGGAAATGGATAAGGTTGAAAGGAGTTTCTTCTCTGAACTGGAGGCGGGAACCATGACACACCAACAATACACCACGAAGTTCAACGAGATGGCACGTCTGGTGCCGGATCAAGTGACGCCTCTGTCCCGAAAGATCAAGAGGTATATACAGGGTTTTTGCCGGCGGATATTCGCAGGCACATGATCGCTGCCCGGCCGAGCACGTTTAGGTCGGCGGTGGATTTAGCGGGAAGATTGTATGATGAAAGAACGGTGGTGGTGACGATGGTGGCAGAAAGAGCGGTGGTGAACGAGGCTGGAAGGGGAAGAGATTTGGTCGGGGCATGCCTCGATGGTAATAAGAAGGCACGGGTGGATGATCGCCGTGTGGTTATGTCGGGTGCGGGATCGAGAAGGTGTGGTAAATGTGGACGGGAGCATAGCGGGGAGTGCAGGTTTGGGTCGAACTTGTGCTTCAGGTGTGGAAAGGCGGGGCACATGGCAAAGGACTGTCGTGCGGTCCGATGCTTTAACTGTGGTGAAAGAGGTCACGTGCTCAAAGATTGTAAGAAGCCGAGGGCTGAGAGTTCAGGGCAAAGAGGACGGGAGGTGATGGACCGAGGGCGAGCGCCAGGGCATTCACCATGACACAGGAGGAAGCTAGAACGGACCCTGATGTCGTGTCCGGTACGTTTCTGGTGAACCAAACTTAGCTTCTGTGTGTTATTTGATTCGGGTTCCAGTAAAGTTTTATTTCTGCTGCTTTCTGTGCTAAACTGCCTGTTAGTAGTAGACGTGTTGATGCGCCCTTGGATGTAGAAACTGCCATAGGTAAGTCTACCAGGATTTCTGAGATGATAGAGAATTGTGATGTGGAACTCGAGGGTCATAAGTTTCCTGTTAGACCGTTCGTGATGACCTTAGGTGGTTTTGACTTGGTTCTTGGATGGATTGGTTAGCGGACTTCGAGGCAAATTGTGTGTCGTAAGAAGATGATTCGGTTGTCGGCGCCTAACGGTAGTTCAGTGACAGTGTATGGTGATCGGGTTACTACGATTCCGAAGGTGATCTCGATGGCGGTGGCGGGAAAGTGTATGAGGCGTGGATGTAGTGCCTACTTGGCCTATGTTAAGGATGTGGATACGCCAACACCACAACTAGCCGATGTACCGGTTTGTGTGTGACTTCCAGATGTGTTCCCAGAAGACTTATCAGGAGTGGCCACCTGACAGAGAGATTGAATTTCAGATTGATCTGATACTGGGTGCCCAACCTGTCGCCAAGGCACCGTATCGGTTGGCTCCGATCGAGATGAAAGAGTTGATGGAGCAGTTGCAGAGTTGCTTGATAAGGGGTTCATTAGACCGAGTATCTCTCCTTGGGGTGCTCCGGTCCTGTTTGTAAAGAAGAAGGACGGTAGTATGAGGATGTGCATCGACTACCGCGAGCTGAACAAGTTGACTGTGAAGAACCGATACCCCTTACCGAGGATAGATGATTTGTTCGATCAGCTTCAGGGTGCCAGTTGGTTTTCGAGAATAGATCTTCGATCTGGTTATCATCAGTTGAAGGTGAAGGAGCAAGATATTCCTAAAAGCTTTCCGTACGCGCTATGGTCACTACGAGTTTCCTCGTCATGTCTTTTGGTTTGACCAATGCGCCAGCTGCTTTTATGGATTTGATGAACCGTGTGTGTCGGCCTATGTTGGATAAATCAGTGATTGTGTTTATTGATGATATCCTGATTTACTCGAGGAGCGAAGCAGAGCATGCCGGTCACATTCGGAGATTCTAGAGACGTTGAGGAGGGAGAAGTTGTATGCAAAATTCTCCAGTGCGCGTTCTGGTTGCGCGAAGTTCAGTTCTTGGGTCACGTGGTGAATCCTGACGGGATTATGGTGGACCCGGCGAAAGTGGAGGCGGTTATGCAATGGAAGTCACCAAAGACGCCATCCGAGATTCGTAGTTTCTTGGTTTGGCGGGCTACTATAGAAGATTTATCCAGGACTTCTCTAAGATTGCTTCTCCCACTAACCAAGTTGACCCGAAAAGATGTGAAGTTCGTATGGGGTCAAGCTCAAGAGAAGGCGTTTGAAGAACTGAAGGCGAGATTGACTCAAGCTCCTGTTCTGTCATTACATGATGGAAGTGAAGATCTGGTGGTTTATTCCGATGCTTCTTACTCTTGGTTGGGGTGTGTGTTAATGCAGAGAGGAAAGGTTATAGCCTATGCATCCCGACAGTTGAAGGTTCATGAGGTCAATTATCCTACTCATGACTTGGAGCTAGCAGCCGTGGTCTTTGCATTAAATTTGGAGGCACTACCTCTACGGGACGAAGTGAACCATATTCACTGACCACAAGAGTCTGAAGTACTTCTTTGAGCAGAAGGATTTGAACATGAGGCAGAGACGGTGGTTGGAACTTATAAAGGATTATGATTGTGAGATCCACTACCATCCGGGCAAGGCCAACGTGGTGGCTGATGCCCTTAGCCGGAAAGAGAGGCCCGAGCCGATTCGGGTGAAAGCGTATCAGCTGATCATGACCTCCGATGTGATGAAGCAGGTTAAAGAGTTTCAAGATGAGGCACTGAAAGAAGATCATCTTAACTCTGAAAGAATGAGAGGTCTGGTTGGAGAATTGGGTGAAACACGCTCGGTGTTAGAACCCGATTCGATCGTGTGTGGATTCCTCGTTTTGGAGATCTACGGGGAAGATAATGGAT
>CM046041.1:56839352-57189352 GCA_025215565.1 Flaveria ramosissima | reverse complement strand
GTCCTTGTAACTTTCTTTCATGCTTTGTAACACTTGTAAACGAACTTGAGAGCAATATACAAAATTCTTGAAAACCATATTTGTGTGTTGTTTGTTTCTTGTTCTGTCTCTTATTTTCTTGTGTTCTAAGTGTCAAATATTGTTCCCAGTTCCTTATTTGATCTGTTAAGTGTTTTAGACACTCTTCTCATTGTGTGTTGTGTTGTATTGACCATCCCTTAAACAGTCCTGCAATTGGTATCAGAGCATTCCAGGCTCTTGATTGTAATATCTTACCATCTTAAGATCCCTCACACACACAAAATACTTAACATCTCAAATGGCACCTCTCACTAAAGCTGATATGGAAACTGAAACCATGACAAAGTCCCCACTGATGACTCCTGAAGACTTAGACACTTGGTGCCAACGAATGGAAGGGCTTATCAAGTCACAAAACTACAGGATGTGGGAATATGTTGTCTCAGGGCCTCACATACCAAGTACCTCTTCAGCTGTGGCTGTGGGTGGTATGATTCCAAAAGATGTGGCTAACTATTCTGAAGAAGACCGGAACAGAATAGATATTGATCAGAAAGCCATGACAGCCCTTCAAGCTGCTCTTCTAAACTCCATATACAGAGTCTTGCAAAATAGCTAAACAGGTATGGGATGCGCTGAAGCTGATGTATGAGGGGTCAACTGAAGCCAAGGAGAACAAGAAGGAGCTCCTGAAGCAGCAGTTTGAAAACTTCACCTTCAAAACAGATGAAACCATGACTCAGCAATAGTTCAGGTATGTTGAGATTGTGGACACTCTAATGGATGTTGGAGTAACTCTTGAGAACATGGACATTGTAAGGAAGTTTATGTCCTCTCTTCGTAGACAATGGACACATTACTATGTTGTATCAAGATTGTATGGTATTCTTAGTGAATACCAGATGGAGATGAACATACAAAGTCCATCTGGTAACTCTAGCGATCAGTAGAATTCAGCCCTCCATGTGGTTGAAAGGGATAGTAGAGAACCACAACATCATCTTATCTGCTATCATGACAACTCACAAAATACCAAGAGAAAGCTACACACAAGGAAGCCCATTCCAAGAGACAATCTCTTCACAAGCCTTTGTGTCTTTGTTGAAAGCACTGGCAACTTTCTCTTCACCTTTGAGGATCTGGACTGTATCCATCCAGATGACCTAGAATACATGGAGATAGTTCAGCAAATAGCTCACCTCACTCATAGAGCCATGAAATTCTACAAGAGGTCAGGGAGGCAGTATTTAAGCAATGCAGCTAGTGGAAAGTTTGGGCTGGACAAAAGCAAAGTAAAGTGTTACAATTGTAACCAGATGGGTCATTTAGCAAGGGAGTGTAAGGCACCAAGGACAAATGGTGACCAAACACAAGCCAGGCCAAACTACACTATGAGAGCCACCCAAAATGAGAAGCCAAAGCAGCAAGCTGCAGTTGCTGTTGAAGAAGGAGGCTTTGACTAGAGCTTTTAGGTGGAAGATGCATCTCCTAAGCAAGCACTTATGGTAGACCATGATGAAGCCAAGGTATTGGAACATCTCTATACACCTGAATGCATTGCTAAAGTTAACAACTACAACTTATAGATGAGATCTGATCTTGAGTCTTTAAATATCTTAAAATCTAATTTCAAAAGAGCTAAAAATGATTACAAACTAAAAATAGAGGACTTAGAGGAAACCATTTTAACTCTTAAACATGAACACACTAACTATAGGACTCCGATCAAAGATCTCATAACTAAGTTGACTGAATGCTAGGCTGAGCTTGTGACCAGCAAAGTCAGCACAGAAAAATATGTTCTTGAAAAAGAGACCTTCAAGAACATAATATCCTCATCCTTGCATACAAAAGTTTGTTATAAAAAAAAGTATGGACTGGGATCTAGTGAGATAGCTCCTCCACACACAATCATGTCTGTAAGATGTCCTAGGTGTGAAACTTGTGAAGATGAGCTTCCTCTCATATACCCCATGAGTGAAGAGGATGAAGAGGAAATAGTGAAAGATGTCTCTAAGAAGAGTGAATAAGAGCATTTTAAGAAGGGTCACTATTTCTCTAAGAAGAGTAAAAGAGTTGAGATGACCAAGTCAAGAAGGAAGAACTTGATCAGGAAGGCAAAGTCTAAGAAGGCTTAAGAGATCAAGGCCACCTTTAACTCTGTGCAGAAACAAGTCCTTATCTCTGCAGGTTTTAAGGTGGTTAAGGCTGAAGACACAAACTTGACTCTAGTACCAGGAGTTCTAGTTCATGTCCAAATAAGCCCAACATAGAATGCTGATCAGTTTTGTACCACTGCTACACAACTTGAACCATCCAGCTCCAAAGGTAGTTCTCACCCAAAAAGAATTGTCATAGCATCTGCAAAGATGAAGATGGAGAAGGAAAGTGATCAAGTTCAGCCTTGTTCTCAAAAGAAGACTCTTAGAAGCAAGAAAATGGACTGTGTTATGTGTGGTAGTACTTCTTATCTTGCTAAGGATTGCCTCTACAATCCAAAAAGTACTATCCACATGACCAAGAAAGAAACTTTTGAGAGTTTGAAGAAGAAGAAAGCTTCGGAAGGAATATCCTTTCCATGCGGTAGCTCCAAATTGAAGAAGAAGACAAGTGAAAATTTTCCTTGGGAAGAAAAATTTGGTCTCGAAAGAAAGCAATACTTTCGAAGCACTGAAGCCTGCTGCAGTGTTAGCAAGATCTTCTGAAGGTTCAGTCATCAAAACTTCCGAAGTTATCAAAACTTCCGAAGTTATCAAAACTAACTTCCGAAGTATGAAGGTAAAGTCTAAGCTTTCAAAGGTGGTGTGGAAACAAAGAAAGAACAAGTGAGTGAAAGTTCTTCATCAACATAATAAATAATGTCCTCAAAACATGACAATAGGATCAATTACTGTTGCAATTGTCTTCAACTTCTTTTGATGAGCCCAAGACCAATAAGGCTTGGGTTTCCAAATGTAACTAACCATCTCTTTTGTGTAGGAACAACTCAAGACAAACAGGAATGTATGGATCATTGATAGTGGCTATTCCAGGCACATGACAGGCAATAGGTCACTACTACAAAACTTTGAGAAAAATTATGGAGGGCTAGTTGCTTTTGGAGGAGATGCTAGAGGTTATATTACAGGAAGGAGCAGGGTCACAAATGGTAAGCTCAGCATTGAGAAGGTAAACTTTGTCAAGGAGCTAGGATACAGTCTGTTGAGTGTATCTCAATTTTGTGATCAGAGTCATAACATGATCTTTACTGAGCATGAGTGCATTGTCTCAAGCCCGGGGTGGTCATTCCTCATGAGTATATCCTGCTTAGAGCCCCCAAGAAAGGGAACATGTACAAGATGGACTTGCAAGAAACATCTCTCTCAAGAGAAGTTTCATGCTTTCTATCTAAAGCAAATAGTGATGAGTCTTTCCTCTAGCATAAAAGAATATGCCATGTAAACGTTAAGAACATGAATAAACTAATTAAGAATGATTTGGTAACTCGAATGCCAAAGAAAGAGTTTACAAGTGATGACCACTGTGTTGCATGCCTCGAAGGGAAGAAACATAAGGTATATCACAAGCCAAACGAAAGAAACTCTATCACTACACCCTTACACTCATTACATATGGATCTTTTTGACCCCACCAGTGTAATGAGTCTAGGAAGGACCTCTTATTGTTTGGTGATCACAAAGATTCACTTGGGTCTTTTTACTTAGAACTAAGGATGAGACTCCTGAGATCTTAAAGAGTTTCATCTTAAAGATTGAGAATCAATGTGATAACAAGATCAAAACCATAAGATGTGATCAAGGTGTTAGGATCGAGTATTGAACGAAATACTAACTGATAAACGTGTATACCGAATCAAATTGTGCGGAATCCTATTTGATTGGCGATCCAATAAGTGAAAACGCACGTAGAAACAATTATATAGATTGAATCTAAATGTTAAGAACGATTTGGAATCGATCTAGCGCGATCTATGAACTTGGAACAGGTTCTTAGAGGTGTCTGGACGGCTAGGGTACGTATGTAGTCGAAGTGTTCTAAATTCTTACGTTTTTCCACGAATTAAGTGGTATTTATATGTTAGGGTTTCTCATTCAGCGAGCGACGATGAACCATTAGCATAGTTCAGTCATGCGATTGAGCCATGCGGTTGATCCATTCGCAACGACTGAGTGTTCAGTCATGCGACTGAGTCAATCTCATGTAACACTCGTGCGACTGATCCAGTCTCCTGGTTTAGTCGTGCGACTTGAGTCATTCGCATGAAGTTGTTCATGCGTATGGTCCATTAGCATGGGTCATTCTCATGAGACTTCATATTACTAAGTTTGAATATATTTTTTAAATCATTACATATTAAGATTCATTCAAACAACCACAAACCTATATAGTTAGTTCAATAAGCGTAACTACTAATCAATGAAATAATAAACGTTATAAGCACAACCACACAATGTATTTCATTAAGTACCCATTCAATTACATATGTGTAAGACAATAAAGACTATTACATTAAGCTCAAAAACTAGGTACACATTATCTATCTACAAACTCCCCCCTTGGACCTAGATTCATCTGTTGTCTTACATTCTTCATAAGCTCCTCATATTTCTTGTACTTCTCTCTCTCTTGTACTCCCCTGCTGTATTTTCAAAAATCCAAAGCATCTGTCTGATCACGTTTTTGCATTGGAGGGCTTGTACCATTATCTTGCGCGTCATAGAACAGTGGCCACTTGTATAATAATGTGTAAACATCATCAGCCGACAAGTTAGTGAGCCACATGGGGTCAAATACCCTAATAGTTTCCATATTTCCATTTCTGTTCAATACTATGAGCGCCTCACCTGTTCTCCAATCGTAGTACCCACTACTTGAAGTGTGGAGTTAAGTCCTGTGGCATTTCCGTAGAGGGATTCTAGACATTGTGCGCGGAGGACTCCACTTCAGCACTACTTTTGGCTTTCCAGTAATGGCATCAACTTCAAGATTTTCTGATATACCTCGTTGGTTGTTGAGGTTTGAAGTTGACCCACCTGGTGTGGTACTCTCTCTTTAAAGCAGCTTCAAACCAGCCGCCTACATCTTACGAGGGTCAGCGTATAGCGACTTCAACTTTGCTAACTAGTTTAGCTCAAAACCTGGAAGAGTCTTTAGATCGTGTGGGAATCTAAAGTACTCGATCCCTTTCTCTCTTTTAAACACATAGTCTTTCAGATCTTCAAAATAGGCCCACGCTATGATTTTGCCTGACACCTTGTGATGTTTCTTCACTTTATAGAGTTGGTGTAGACAGTTAACTTTGGAGCACTGCGCTGCGCTCTAAGTTCTGCAAAACCTGCTGTCCATTCAGCCTTTCTGATGTTGACATCGGCGTATGAGGCTTGGGATTTCTCTTTGTCCTTCTCTGACTCCTGCTCCATTTTATCCAGAGTTTTGAAGGTATCACTGACAAGGGTGTCTCCCAGATTGGGAACGACATTTCCTTCGTTGTCAGTATACTCTGGATAATGTTTGGCCGTGACATCCTCAATTTCTATCTCGTCTATATCATTCAGTTCATTGTCACTTTCAATGGTACGATAGGAGCATCCTTCACGATCTCATCAGGATTGAGTCGGAACATTTTGGCCAATTGCTCATCAGTGAGATCATGAATTATTTCTCCCTCTTCAGGAGTGTAACTCACGAATATCCTGACTATCCCTTGCAGATCAAGAATCATTGTTAGTTGAGTCTTGATCTGCTGGAGGGGAGCAACGTCGTATTCATCCCTTTGAAAATTTGGATCTGCTTGATTTAAAACATGTAACATATCAACCATTAGTCAATAATTAAAACAGAAACACATTAACAAAATATAAACTTTATATACATTAGTTTGATACAATATTCAATTACACATGATTTTAAAACATAACCAAACAACTATGCATTACTCTTGTCTTGTTTCATGTGTTCCTCTGCTGACAGGGCTGTCGTAGAGGCACCTTTGTCTTGAGCTTTCTTGGTCCTCCTTTTCACTTGCTGATTTGGCACCTGTAGCAGTGTATTATCTCCTTCTCCTTCATCATCATCATCATCACCTGCATCAACATCATCTCCTCCCTCAGTATCATCACCTTGATCATCACCATCATCATCCTCATCATCATCACTATCATCATCATCACCTCATCACCATCTCCTTCTCTGATCTCTGATTTTAGTGGCTCATCCTTTGAGCCCTTGAGCTTGAGCATGATGGACTTGTTTGATGGCCTCCAACTCCTCTATCCTCTTTGATGAGTGGATATTTTGCTGCTGGAGTTGGGCGATCTGCTCAGCTTGCTGTGAGATCCTGTGCTTTGGTAGCATTTAGCTCCACAAGCTGACATAGTTGAGTGCTGACAGCTGTTCCTCTACCCAAATAGGGTAGAGATGACCCTGTGTGGTATATAGGGTGAGATGACGGACCAGCTTGGTGGCTAGTGTGTGGTGTGGTAGCAGTGGAGAAATTAGGGGTGGTATAGATGTGGGTGGAGGTGGATGAGCTGTAGTGGTAGTATTATGGATGTGGGTAAGTGGTGGAGTGTTTTTGGTAGTGGTAGTGGTGTGTGAGGTGGTAGTGGTGGTGGCAGGTGGGTTGGTAGCAGTGGTGGTGGTAAAATGGTAGAAGTGGTGGTAGTGGTGGTAGTGGTGGTGTGATAAAAGTCATCCTCCTCCTCTTTGTCTTCATCCCATGGGGTTGAGCCATCCGTTTCTCTCCTCGACGTCTTCATCCCGTGGGGCTGAGCCCATCCGTTTCTTCCTCGAACCCCTCGAGATGGATGCTCCCCCTGGGATGCTAGGCTGATCTGTGGTGTAGGTTGGATCAGTCATAGTCTGCCCAGACCCTCCCGGCGTTCACCAACCGCCCTACGCCCTCGTTCGGTGGCAACCACCTTACTACCCACCGTTCGAGTCAACGGCTCTTATCCGACTCCTCTCCTCATCAGTCGGAAGTCTTGATGGAATCCCAAGTCTCTTGCTCCTCGGGTGGATGTTTGAGATGCTGTATCGCAGTGGGGGCCCTCATTGAGTGGGCCCTGCAATCATCACCATTATCATCATCATCAGAATCATCAGCTGGGAGCTCAATCTGCTTAGTTTTGAGTCACTATCATCCTGGCGCCACTTCCTTCGTGGACGGCGCCACGTAAGTCTTCACAGGCCAGATGCCCAACAGCCGCCTTACAGGGTTCACTGCTTCCCCCTGTATACCTTCAATCCGTCCCAAGGTGTATCGGCCTTCACCTCGAGCATACGACATCCTCCTTCTCCTTGGCAACGAAGGGAGCTTTTGGTCAATGACAACTGCAGAAAATCGAGGGTACAGTGCAAAAGCCCTCCTTGCCCTTAGCTTCGATGTTCTCTGCAGGACCGGTTAAGGCTTAACAATTACACACAACAACACAAAAGAGATATTGCCCTTAGCTTCGAAGTTCTCTCTTCGAAGACTTCATATTTGGCTTCGGAAGATATTGGTCTTGGCTTCGGAAGATTTTACACTTAGAATATTTCTAGTGTATGGTGTAAAACTTCCGAAGCAATTCTACTTCAGTTCTTTAGTGCATTGCTTGCAGCGGAGAGAATTTGGATGTTTTTGGTTGGCATCAGACTTAAAGGAATTCCTTACAAACTCCTCCTAGGCTGATGCTACCAAAACATTTAGAAGATCTTCAATGTTAGTAGTCTTCAGCACAATCATGACCATACCCTTCTTCATTAGATGGTCAGGATCATTCAGACTTTCATAGTATCTTCTCATCTCAAAGAGATCATGCAGAGGTAAGTTGATTATGTCTTGCCATGTATAGACATTCTCAACACCTTGATCTCTGATTACATGCCATCTTTCTGGATTGGTAGAGAAGGTCCAGGATAAGATGGGTGTCTCAGCTGCAAGAGGAGCCACTTGCATTGGAGTTGATTGGGCTGCCTCTTCATGCACTTCCTCAGGTTGATCTGACTCAGCCTGAGGTGTAGAGGTAGATGATTTAGGCTTCTTCTTTTTCTTAGACTTTGGTTTAGAAGCCATCCTCTTCTTCCTCTTAGATGACTTTAACTGAGAAGACTGGTCTGCAGCACCTTGTTGATCATCCTTGTCTTTCTCAGTTGGGTGTTCCTCCCTTCAGGTTCAGAAGGAGAGGGAGTTTGACCCTGCTGTGGATCAGAAGATGAAGCTTGCTGAGGCTCAGCAGGAGGTCCGGGTTGTGTTGTCTCAGGTTGTTCAACCTTAACCTCCACTTCAGGTGGGACTTGACTTGGAAGAGAGTGTAAGTCAATCAGTTCTCCACTCTTGATCTTCTGCTTGATTACCCTTATATGCTCATCCATTGTGGATAGAGACATAGGGCCAAGTCTCCTTCCGGAGAATCCATACAGCTTCAAGAAGCTCATCATCCTTTGTCTGTCAGCAGACTTCTTCATACTCTTTTGGATGATGGCTCTTGACTTTGCAGCTTCTTCCCTTAGCTTCTTCTTAGTTGTCTTTCTCTCCTTGACTAACTCAAGCTCAAGTTGTTTTAAGTACTCAAACTCAACAAAGTCATAGGACAAGGGAAGAAGTGCATCTGCCTGATAGAAGCCTGTGGCACTCAGGTAGTTGATCATTTTGATCCTATCTTCTTCTTTGTCTACCTGAGGTTCTTGTTGAACCACATCTTCTTGTACAGGGCTTTCTTGAACTGGGGAGAGAGTAGGAGCATGCTTGTAGAGTCTTTTCTGTCTCTTCTCCTCTTTGAATTGGAGAAGTAACCTTGCATCCTCTTTCTTTCATCTCTCTTGACACTTCCATGTCAGCCAGTTCATTTAGTTGTTCTAAGGGAGAGAATGATTTCATCAATGTCATAGTTCCTGGTCTGCAGGTAAGTAATCCTGACTGCCCTCAACTCATCATCTTGAGTATTTGGTCTGGGGGCAGCCCTGATTGCAGCTTGCATAAAACCTGAAGACCCAGAGGAACTTTCTCCCCTTAGCTTCCCTTCTCTCTCTCTCTTCCTCCTCAATTCCTCAGGAGTCAAAATCCTTTTCCCTTGTCACCCACAGACCTTTGTGACTCAGGGTGGATAGAGGTTTGGCCTTCATTGCTTGGTGTAGCTCCATGCTCATGCTCTGGCAGAGAGAGGCTGAGAAACACCTTCACCAGCAGGTGTCTCAGAGGAAATGTGAATCTCTGCAGCAGTTGATGATGATGAGACAGGGTCTCAGGTTCTGCCACTGGGCCTTCAGTCAAGGTTTCCCCTATGAACTAATCTTAGGGTCCACCTCAACATCCAGTTGACCGATGACATTACCTGATTGCCTAAGTCTCCTTCTTAAGCTAAACTCTGCAGTGATCCTGTCTTGGATTCTTTGAGCCAATCTGTCAGCTTGTCTTGAGTTGCTTGGATTGACAAGTGGCATATTGACTAGATCCAAACCTTCATAGAAGTTCAAATTTTGAAAGTCAATACTTCTTGTTGCCCTTGAACTCTGTAAGAATAAGGGCTCTTCTATCAGCATCATACCTCCACCTTATGATGTAGTTTGAAGTTCCTTGAGGTGGGGATGACACAGCCCTTGGTATACCTTCCTCAAAGAGACTCCTGATGATAGAGTCTATAGAGTCCACATTAATGTGAACTTGAGGAAGTTGCTGAGAATGCACAATTGCAAGTGAGGATGGTGAGTCCTCTATGTCCATTCTCTGTGAAGAACTCCCAGGTTCTGTGGCTGCAATGACTTTCTCCCCCTTTTGGTAGCATCACCCACTTGCATAGGTGAGCTGGAGGATAAATCAATCACATCCACAGGTTCTTGTGTTCCTGGTTGAGCTCTTCTTAAAGGTCTCCCAGCTAGTTTTTCCTTAAGATATGAAATCTGAAGTTGCTGATCATTGACCCTGTTGTGTAAGGTAGTCACCTGAGATTCAAGGTGACTGACCTTAGAGACTAAATAGGAGCATGTTTTTGACAGTTTTGCACCTTTAGTCTCAGATTCCCCTCTTCTTCATCAGAAGAATCATTGGGGGATGAGATGATTGGACCAAAGTCCTCTCTCTCACCACCAGCTTGAGGTTCTTGGCTGCTGGTTTTCCTCTGCTCACTAGCAATCTCAGTTGAGATGTCAGTGGGCTGAGTTGCCATGGTTGAGGTCTTAATGATGTAATCACTTGCAGAAGTGAGAGCCTCTTCCATATGGACATCCTGAACAGGTTCAGAAGTGTCCACCTCAGTTATAGGTGACTGATGTGGGCTAGACTGAGGAGACTCAGGAGTACTCATCTCTCTTTGAGTAGGGGAAGAGAAGAGAGACTCATGGTACTCACTGAATCCTAAGTCTTCATCAGTATAGAAGGATAGGTTGGGAATGGGTTGATTTAGATCTAAAGGCTGGGGATGGTAACTGTCCCCTGAAGGTTGTTCACTTGAGTGTTGAGACTCAGAGTGAAGGCTTAAGGCTGTTGGGCTTGTGAGCTCATCAGGGTGAGCATGAGGAACCTCAGCCCTGATAGTTGAAGAGATGGGAGTGGTTTGCTCCTCAGGGGAAGTGGGAGCTCTAGTGTCCACTTCCTCCTGTAAAGGTGAGTATATGGGGACCTGCACAGACTCAATAGCTTGAGCAGGGGTTCGTTTGGATTTTCTTTGGTAGGTGAGGGTTACTTGAGGCCTTTTTAGTGGTAAAGAGGTAGAAGGTGTGGGTTCAACACTAGCTTGTGTTGCTAGGTTGTCACCTTGAGCAATGAGCTCTAACATTTTGGGGACAAGGGCTGTTTCTACCCCTGAGAAGCCTACAGTTGGCTTCTTCATGATTTTAAAGATGCCGGGCTTCATCTGTCCCAATTTAAGAATATTATCTGTTTCCCTCAACTGTGAGCCCAGTTCACAGTTGAGAATGTGTTGAACATATCTAGGAAACATATAATACTCTAAGGAGTCCAAGTTTGCAAGTAAATTGGTATAGACAAATTGAGAGTACCTGAACTTGACCCCTTGAACCATTCCATGCACTATGAAGGAGAGATCCTCAGGAATCTGGTCCCACCCTCCATGCTTGTTTGACAAGCTGTGGATAACCACATGGAGTAGGTATTTCCACTGGGATGAGACCTTCCCTTTCCTGAAGGTCTTTACAGAGAAATCTCCCTCATAGCCCATCTGCTCAAAGGAATGATTGACAGCTTCCTTTGGGAAGGACAACTCACCTTCTTCATCATCCAGCTGCAAATGAGTGTTGATGATGGCCGGAGTGATGAAGATTGTCCTCCCTTGCACTGTGGCAGACAGTGCCTTCTCCCCATCCATGATGACCTCTTGGCAGGTCTTCCAAAATTCAAGCAGATGATCCTCATACAGAGTAGGATCAATGGTTAGGGAGGTGAAGTAATTTGATAGAGTTAAGAATTGGCAAATCTCTGAGAAACTTTCATCTTTCTCAGAGCTTAACAGAGCAACCTGGTTGTGTTGCTGTGAAGTTGCATGGAGAAATCTGGGTTGTTTCTGCGGTTAAGGTTGGCCATTTGAGAAGCTTAAGGTTGAAGAAAGGTAAAAAAAAAGCAGGCGGTTTTGGGAATTAGGTTTGAGGAATAGTAGAATTGAAGAAGATAGTGAGGAAGAGGGGGAACCGTTGGGTATTTTATGTGAAAAGGGATTTGAACCAAAAGTAATGAAAGAGGATAAACTTTGAAATCCGAAAGTCGGTCCCACCTCTGAAAAAGTAGTTTACTTTTGCTCAAAAAGTAGTTTTCTTGGAATTCGAAAAGCTTCCGAAGGTAAATTATCTTCGGAAGTTTTAATGAAAAAGCTTCCGAAGCTAAAATGACTTCGGAAGATTTTCCTGAGAGTCTTGAAAATTTTCTTCGGAAGAGAAATAAAAACACTTGAATGCTTTGTATATAAAAAAACAAAGCTTCCGATTAGTTAATTTTGCTTCGGAAGGAAAAAGTCCTTAAAAACAAATAAGTGTCTGAGACAAGTATTTAAGCTTCGGAAGATAGATTTAGACTTCTTCCGAAGGTAAAATTTCTTAGACAGTTATTTATTTTGAAGACATGATTTTCTTCCGAAGGTAAAATATATCTTCCGAAGGATCAGAAAATTTTCAAGAATCTAAGGAAAGTCTTCAAAAAAGATTTGATATCCAAAGAAAAACATGAGCTTATGAAAGTGATGAACTAGACAACTTAGGACACACATATTTTAAGAAATAATTAGAATTAGTTTTAAGAAAAGATCTACTCAAAGTTAATCATCCCAATAGCTGATATTAGATATTTAAATCTCTGTTCATCAAAAGCTTTTGTAAACAGATCAGCATATTGTTCATCTGTATGAACTTTGACTAGTTTAATTAATCCCTTTTCATAGTTATCTCTTATTAAATGATACCTGATATTGATGTGTTTGGTCCTTGAGTGCTGCACAGGGTTCTCAGTGATAGAGATAGCACTATTGTTGTCTATGTGGATAGGAGTCTCCTTGAAGTTAAATCCATAGTCCAGCATCTGATTTTGAATCCAAAGCACTTGAGCACAGCAACTTGCAGCAGCAATGTATTCAGCCTCAGCAGTTGATGCAGACACACAGGATTGTTTCTTGCATTGCCATGAGACAACCCTTCCACCAAGGAATTGACATCCCCCAGATGTAGACTTTGCAGTCATGTTGCAACCACCATAATCACTATCTGTATAAGCATACAGATTGAAGTCAGGATTCTTTGGATACCATAAACCAAGTGTTGAAGCACCTTTGAGGTATCTTAAAATCCTTTTGACAGTGATGAGGTGAGACATCTTAGGGTTGGCTTGATATCTTGCACAAATACATGTAGCAAACATGATATCAGGCCTGCTAGCTGTAAGATACATAAGAGACCCAATCATAGCCCTGTATAAATGTTCATCTACACACTCCCCCTCAAGATCAGGTCCAAGGGAGTGGTTTCTGGCTATGGGTGTCTTAGCAATCTTACAATCAGTCATGTTGAACCTCTTGAGTATGTCCTGAACATACTTTGACTGACTTATGAAGATGCCATCTTCAACTTGCTTCACTTGAATTCCCAAAAGAAATTGAGTTCTCCCATTGCACTCATTTCAAATCTGTCTTTCATCAGCTTCTCAAAGTCTTTGCAGAGCTTTGGATTAGTTGAACCAAAGATGATGTCATCTACATATACTTGAACTAGCAATAAGTCATTTCCCTGTCCTTTGATGAAGAGAGTTCCATCTATAGTACCTCTCCTGTATCCATGTTTACAAAGATACTCAGACAATGTCTCATACCACTTTCTGGGTGCCTGATGCAGCCCATAAAGAGCTTTGTCAAGCTTGCAGACATAATCAGGATGATCAGGGTCTACAAAACCAGGTGGCTGTTTGACATAAACCTCTTCATCAATCACTCCATACAGAAAAGCACACTTTACATCAAGTTGAAAGACCTTGAAGTTCTTGGATGCAGCAAATGCCAGGAATATCCTAACAGCTTCTAATCTTGCTACAGGAGCAAAGACATCAGTGTAGTCAATCCCTTCTTCTTGTGTGTATCCTTGAACAACTAGTCTTGCCTTGTTCTTGATGATAATGCCTCTATCATCCTTCTTATTCCTAAACACCCATTTGGTTCCAATGGTAGTCTTCCCATGAGGAAGAGGACAAAGGTTCCAAACTTTTTGCCTTTTGAATTGAAGCAACTCTTGTTGCATAGCTTCAACCCAACTTCCATCCTTTAGAGCTTCATCAACTTTCTTTGGCTCTATCTGGGATAAGAAACAAGAGTGAAGACAAACATTTGCTTCATGGGTTTGTCCTCTTGTTCTTACCCCTGTGACAACATCTCCAATGATGTTTGTGGTGGGGTGAGACTTGTGGATCCTTAGCTGAGGGATCACAGCAAGTTGCTGAGAAAGATCCAAATTTGAGAAATTTAGATCTGGCATAGATGATTCACCCTCCACATCACCACACTTATCAAGATTAACTTGATCCAATGAGTGTGTGACATCATTGATGTTGTCATCTATGGTGTGGTTATTAGCATCAAGGAATTCCTGATCACTTTCACCATCACCATTGTTTTCTTCCACAATTGAGGTATCTTTATCTGGTTGTGGAGCCTCTGAGCTGGAATTTGAAGGCACCCCAGATGTATCAGCTGAATTTGTCATTGTAGTGCTGATAGAAACCTCATTTGCTGAAGTAGTTCCAACTGGAGCTGAAGATGTATGAGTTGAAGGTCTTCCTAGCTCAAATCTTGGATCAGGATCACCTGTATTTAAATTTTCTGCAGATCCTGAAACATCTCACAAGATTTGTTAAACAGTTGGTAACTAAATCAAGATCAATAGCCAATCAGGACCAGAACCAGCCACACAGGGTGTGTGTTCATTGAAAGTCACATTGGCTGACTCCTCAACAATTCTAGTTCTGAGATTGTATACTCTATAAGCCTTAGCTTGGGAAGAGTATCCAATGAAGTGTCCATCATCTGATTTCTCAGCAAACTTGGCAATTTGATCCTTGGTATTCAAGATGGTGCAAGGACATCCAAATGACCTGAGAAAACCAATGAAAGGTTTTCTCTTGTGCCAAAGTTCATAAGGAGTCTTACCATGTGTCTTAACTACTAAAACTCTGTTTTGCACATAGCAAGCAGTATTTACTGCCTCTGCCCAGAAGGTGATGGGCAGTTTAGAGTCAGACAACATAGTTCTTGCAGCTTCAATTAGTGTCCTGTTTCTCCTCTCAGCAACACCATTTTGCTGAGGAGTCCTGGGAGCACTATATTGTCTTGTAATACCTTTTTCATCACAAAATGTATCAAGGATTTGATTCTTGAATTCAGTCCCTTGATCACATCTTATGGTTTTGACCTTGTGATCACTTTGATTCTCAATTTTAAGATGAAATTCTTCAGAATCTCAGGGGTTTCATCCTTAGTTCTAAGAAAGAAAACCCAAGTGAATCTTGTAAAATCATCTGTGATCACCAAACAATAAGAGGTCCTTCCTAGACTCATTACACTGGTGGGCCAAAGAGATCCATATGTAATAAGTGTAGGGGAGTAGTGATGGAGTTCCTTTCCTTAGGCTTGTGAGATACCTTATGTTGCTTCCCTTTCAGGCATGCAACACAATGATCATCACTTGTAAACTCTTTCTTTGGCATTCCAGTTACCAAATCATGTTTAATTAGTTTATTCATGTTCTTAAAGTTTACATGGCACATTCTTTTATGCCATAGGAAAGACTCATCACTATTTGCTTTAGATAGAAAGCATGAAACTTCTCCAGAGGGAGATGTTTCTTGCAAATCCATCTTGTACATGTTCCCTTTTCTGGGGGCTCTAAGCAGGATGTGCTCATGAGGAATGACCACTCCAGGCTTGAGAACAATGCACTCATGCTCAGTAAAGAGCATGTTATGACTCTGATCACAAAATTGGGATACACTCAGAAGATTGTACCCAAGCTCCTTGACAAAGTTTACCTTTTCAATGCTGAGCTTACCATTTGTGACCTTGCCCCTTCCAGAAATGTAACCACCTTCATCTCCTCCAAAAGCAACTGGTCCTCCATCAATTCTCTCAAAGTTATGGAGTAGTGACCTATTGCCTGTCATGTGCCTGGAACAGCCACTATCAATGATCCAGACATTCTTGTTTGTCTTGAGCTGTTCCTGCACAAAGAAAATGATTAGTTACATTTGGAAACCCAAGCCTTACTTGTCTTGGGCTCACTAAGTATAATAGAAGGTAATGCAACAGTAATAGATCCTATGGTTGTGCTAGAGGGATCTTGAGCTGTTGTTGATGGAGAAACTTCAGTCACTTGGTTTTTCTTAGACTTCCACACCACCTTTGGAGTCTTGGACTTGACCTTCAAAACCTTGGAAGCTTTTGGGACTTCGGAAGTTTTGATGACTGAACCTTTGGAAGATTCTGCAGTCACTGCAGCAGACTTCAGTGCTTCGGAAGAACTCCTTTCTTCCGAGACCAATTTTTCTTCCGAAGGTAATTTTCCATTTACCTTCTTCTTTGATTTGGAGCTTCCGAAGGAAACAGATTTTCCTTCGAAGCTTGAATCTTCTTGAAACTCTTTGAAGTCTTTGTCTTGGTCATATGGACAGTACTTTTAGGATTATATGGACAATCCTTAGCAATGTGAGAGGTACTTTCACACATGACACACAACATTTTCTTCTTCACAAGAGTCTCCTTATGAGAGCAAGACTGTCTTTGGTCACATCCCTTCTCCACCTTCATCTTTGTAGATGCTGAGACAGTTCTTTGGGCTGTGAACTGTTCTTGGAGTTTGATGGTCCAGGCTGTGCAGCAGTGGTACACAGCAGATCAGTCTTCTTCTTGGTACTGAGATGATTTGAACAAGAACCAAAACTCTTAGCTGAAGAGTTTGGTTGATGTCTTCAGCCTTACTACTTCAAACCCTGCAGAGATAAAAACTTGTTTCTGCTTAGAGTCAAAAGTAGCCTTGATCTCTTGAGCCTTCTTTGCTTTTCTTTTGCTCTTCCTGATCAAGTTCTTTCTCTTTACTTGGTCATCACAGTAGTCTTCTTCTCCTCAGAAGGATAGTGGCCCTTAGTAGAATCCTCCTCTTCACTCTTCTCAGAGGAATTCTTCACTATCTCTTCTTCATCCTCTTCACTTATAGGATCTATGAGAGGAAGCTCATCTTCACAAGTTCCACACCTAGGAGATCTTACAGACAAGATTGTGTGTGGAGGAGCTATCTCATTTGATCCCAGTCCCTGTCTATTTTGATAACACACTTTGTTGTGCAGGGATGAGGATATCATGTTCTTGAAGGTCTCTTCTTCAAGAACACTCTTTTCTGCCCTGGCTTTGCTGATCACAAGCTCAGCCTGGCACTCAGTCAGCTTGGTTATGAGATCTTGGATTTGAGTCCTAAAATCTGTATGTTCATGTTTTAGAACTGAAATGGTTTTCTCTAAGTCCTCTATCTTTAGTTTTAATCATTTTCAGACTTTCTAAAATCAGATTTTAAAATGTTTAAGGACTCAAGATCAGATCTCATTTCCAAGTTATAGGACCTGTATCTTTAACCTTAGCAATGCATTTAGGAGTACAGAGATGTTACAATACCTTGGCTTCATCATGATCTGCCATTAGTGCTTGGTTTGGAGAAGCATCTTCCACCTGAAAGCTCCAGTCAAAGCCTCCTTCTTCAACAGCAACAACAGCTTGTTGCTTTGGCTTCTCATTTGAGGGGCTTTGTCAGTGTAGTTTGGTCTGGTTTGTGCTTGCCACCATTTGTTTTAGGTGCCTTACACTCTCTAGCAAAGTGGCCCATCAAGTTACAGTTGTAACACTTGACTTTGCTTTTGTCCAGGCCAAACTTTCCACTGGTTGCATTGCTTGGAAACCTCCTTCCAGTTCTTGTAAAACTTCTTGGCTCTATGAGTGATAAGAGCCATCTGCTAAACTATTTCCATATATTCCAGCTCATCTGGATGGATACAATCCAGGTCTTCAAGTGTGAAAAGAGAGTTGCCACAACTTTCATCAAAAGACACAAAGGCTTGAGAAGAGCTTGTCTCTTGGAATGGGCTTCCTTGAGTGTAGTTCTCCCTGGGTGTCTCTAGGAAGGTGATGAAAGGACCCTTTGGTGAGTTGTCAGGGTAGCATATGAGATGATGTTGGGGTTCTATGCTATCCCTTTCAACCACATGCAGGCTGAACCCAATTGATTGTTGGAGTTGCCAGATGAACCTTGCATGTTCATCTCCATCTGGTAGACACTGAGAGAAGTCCCATAAACTCTGTTAGAGTAAGTGAGGACATGAACTTCCTTACAATGTCTTTGTTTTCAAGAGGAACTCCTCCATCCACAAGGGTATCCACTATCTCAACATACCTGAAGTATTGCTGAGTCATGGTTTCACCTGTTTTGAAGGTGAAGTTTTCAAACTGCTGCTTCAGGAGATCCTTCTTGTTCTCCTTGGCTTCAGAGGAGCCTTCATACATCAATTTTAGTGCATCCCACAACTGTTTAGCTGTTTTGCACTTCTTGAAACCTCTGTACACAGAGTTTGGAAGGGCAGTTTGAAGAGCAGTCATGGCTTTTCTATCGATCTCTACTCTCTTCCTATCTTCATCTGAGTAGTTAGCCACATCTTTTGGAATCATACCAGCACCAGTAGTAGAAGGAGTGTTGGGTATGAAAGGTCCATTTTCAACAGACTCCCACATTCTTGAGTTTAGAGACCTGATGAAACCTTCCATTCTCATACACCAGGTATCAAAGTCATCAAGAGTGATCAGTGGGGACTTGTTCATGGTTTCAGTTTCCATATCAGTCTTTAAAATGGATGCCATTTTGAAAGTTTAGTATTTGTGTGTGAGGGATCTTAAGATGGTGAGAACTTATATCAAGAGCCTGAAATGCTCTAATACCAATTGCAGGACCGGTAAGGGCTTAACAATTACAACACAACAACATAAAGAGGAGAAACCAAACTTGATCAAACAGTAAACTGGATTAACCACAATAATGATACAAGGAACACAAGTAATAATAAAGAGACAGAACAAGAGATTTGGGTTTCAAGGATGCAGTATATGTTGCTTTCTCAAGTTCTATTACAAGTGTTACAAAGCATGAAGAACGATACTAGTACATGGAATACTTATACTACAACCTACAGCCGGCTATACTTTGAAAGCCAGCTAGATACAATTGACTAGACACAAACAAAATCAATTGTAAAATCAAAAGGCATATCTACCTTTTGACCTTGTGACTATGACATGCCATAGCTCACATTCTTATCTATTACAAAAAGGATAAAGTACATAAAGTAGAAGGTTACAGACTCAAGACCTCAATGTACAGTTACCAAAAGCATGGACCTTTTCACCAACTCATGTAAGTTGGTGACTTTACAGAGATGCAGCGGAAAGGTGTCCAGCTTTATGGAACAGTACATCAGATAAAGCATGTTACTAAAAGTCTTTGGAAGAAATCTGTCTTCATAGGATGAAGCTTCGGAAGACTTTGTCTCTGAGGCTTCGGAAGACTTCATATTTGGTTCGGAAGATATTGGTCTTGGCTTCGGAAGATTTTACACTTAGAATATTTTTTGTGTATGGTGTAAAACATCCGAAGCAATTCTACTTCGGTTCTTTAGTGCATTGCTTGCAGAGAGACTTTGGATGTTTTGGTTTGCATCAGACTTAAAGGAATCCTTACATTCTCCACCAGGTAGGTGAAGATCTTTCTGGAGAAGCTGAACGGATGGTTCAGCACCAACGCCACATAGGCGTTCTGTATTGATCGGACAGCTCATCGAATCCCCCCCTTCCGTGAGGCAATGCACTTGAGTAGCACATGGGCTAAGTACTTAAGCTGGGGACACAGGTTGCTCTGTTTAGCACACTTTAGTTGATGTCCCCAGAGTATTGGCCCACATGAAACAACCTCGTACTGTCAGTGGGTGTAGATGGGTAAGGCAGTCATCATCATCTCCAAACTCTAATACTGTCCTGAGATCGTCCTTAGTGATCTCTATAGGCTGACCAAAGATAGAGCTCCTGATCCGGTGAGGCTCTGAGGTCCTGTCAACAACCGCGCCTTCCCAGAAGGCCTGCTGAAACGAGCGGTATGGTGTGCACGGAGTAGAGATGGCACGGAAGATCCTCGATCTTCGTCGGAAGGTAATAATGCCAGAGAAGTCTGCAACATTCCTTGAGGTCAGATCTAGATGAGCATAGATGTTGTGCTTGGTGCTCATAGTCCAACGACTAGCCATTTGTTACACAATGCAAATAAACATTAGTTTCCTTCAATGAGTAATAATTTAAATCATTTGAACTTGAATTTTTCTATTCTATCGTGCGAATGAACCTGTGTGACTGAGATCTAGTCGTGCGAATGACCTCATACGTACGACTGAGCATGCGACTAGGCTCATTCGTATGCTATCTCATGCGCTTACATCAGTCCTGCGACTATCATAGTCGGTCACCTTCAGTCGTGCGACTAGAAGTCAGTCGTGCGACAGTGTCATTCGGTCACCTTTATCCACGCAATTGGCTCATTTTGTCATCCAATCGTGTGATTTTATTCATGCTTATGGTCCAATCGCACGTATGTCCCATACGTGTGGGTTAATCGTGCGATTGGGCTCATTCGTATTCTCCAATCGTACAACTGGTCCATACTCATGGTCTAGTCGTGCGAGTGGATCATACTCATGATTTTGACTTTATGACCATTTGACATATTACACCTTTTAACTTATTGATTAAACATTATGAGAATTCGATCATCTCAGACATGATCATTTTAATTTTGAAAACTTTTGATCACCTCAGTCGTGATCCTTTTAAACAAAACACACACTTTGTCACCTCAGACGTGACCCATTTCACATTTGAAAACTTGTGTGGTCACCTCAGACGTGACCTTTTTAGGTGATTAAATCCCCGATTGAATTCCATGGCATAGTCTGATGTTTAACAAACTAAATTGACGAAATTTAAACAAAATAAAAGAACTAAAAACTGAAATACAAAACTAAAACTTGTTTTTGTGGTTTGAGTGAGGTGGAAATTCTAAGATGGAAATTTAAAAGATTCATTTCCTGAAAGGGCAGCTTCAATTCATTTTGACCATAAGTGGACTGATTCAGTTTGGAATCATACAGGTACGTCAAATCATTCGGGACATCTTATCAAAACCTTTTGATGCTCTATTCTTGTTTTCATCTAGAGTCGTTAGCAAGTTTAGGAAGTCATACTAGTACCATTAGATCCCCACATTGATTTGGACTTTCAAGAATTGTAGCCACGATGATTGTCAGTATACTTGTCCTCTTAAATCCATACACAGACTTTTGACACAGATTGGTGATAGTTTAAGGTTTAATTATTTCAACAAGATTTTGTGGATCCCACACTTATATGGTAATCAACATTCCTCAAGAGATTTTTGAGCGGTCTCAGGGTAGTATTCAAGAAGAAACTATTCTTAGAGCTTTCAAAGAGAAGCCAAGCCTCAGGTCAGTGCCACCGCACAAGTAGGGAGGCGGCAAACAACAATGAATTCTAGAATATATAGGTTATGCTTATCCTAAGGTCAGTGCCACGCGCACAACAGAGAGGCACATAACCTATCTTCTTGTTTGAGCACTTTTATTCTTTTTGCACAAATCTCACCAACAGTATAGGTTATTAATTTGATTGCTTTTGCATTTTCTCATCATGTGCTTTTGCTCATATTTTGGTCATACGCACACATTTGCGGCGTTTATTCTGCTCGTCACCCCTTATTGGATTTTTGTTGATTGTGTAACCAGGGATAAGATGATAACCCACAGCCTGTTGAACAACTTAGTTTGTTCCTGAGATCACCAACAAAGTCTAATCATCTATTGTGTTGAATCTACCGACATATCATCTGTGGTCTAGCAACCTCTAGGTCTACTTTCTTTGTGTTACCTTAGTAGTAACCAGTTTTACTATCATTTTTCCTTTTATATTGCTAAGACTACACAGACTTATACTTTGAACTTCGCATCTAATTCAATTTAATCTTTTAAGAGTCCCAAATGGTTTGTTCCTGTGTACTATCATTTCCCAAAGTTATTGAATCGGTATCACAAATACGATCTGATTTCTATCGGCTAGCCTCTCCTTCTCCCTCGTATTTTTTAATATTGTTAACTTAACCTATTCTCCCCTTAAAATTCTAAAACCATAATTTAATAGGCGAATAAATAACATCAATTTAATTAAAACATAAAATAAAATAAATAAATAAAGAAAAAAAAAATTAAAAGAAAAATGGACTATATGCATCGGACTAAACATGGTCATCTTCTGGAATTACATCACTTTTCTTTTAACTCCGTTGACCTCTAACAAATATAGAAAACGTTTTTTATCAAAAGCCTTTGTATAGAGGTCAACGCGTTGAAAATCAGTATTTATTTTAACCACATCGATTAGGTTTTTTCAAAATAGTCACGTATAAAGTGATATTTTATGCCGATGTGTTTGGTCTTAGGATGTTGTACCGGATTTTTAGTTACTGCAATTGCAGCACAGTTATCAACAAAAATAGGAGTAGAAGAGAAATTGAAACCGTAATCCCGCATTTGCTGTTGTATCCATATAATTTGTGAACAGCAACTTGCGGTAGCAACGTATCGGCTTCGCCGGTTGACAAAGCAAACGAGGTCTGCTTCTTACATAATCTCCTCCCAAAGAATTGACATCCCGTTGATGTAGACTTGTAGTTCATCTTGCAGCCACCGTAATCCGAGTCACTATACGCCGTAAGCTCGAAGTCATCATCATGAGGATACCACAACCCAAGTGTTGGTGTACCCTTGTCACACCCCCGCTAAAAGCGGAAACACGGGGATGTACTGAGATCGGGATCGTCATAACACATGGTAAGCGATAGAGATGCAATATAATAAATGATGACAAGCATGTCATGACGACACCCGACAACAAGGGGACTTGTGTCGTGTTTAGTCAATATTCATGACAACATAGCCATAAGCATGAACATGTTAAATGATTCACATAATCACATGAAGATAACATTGTAATGTAAATTCCCACAACCCGGGAACAAGTATCAAAAGAATGTAATTGTTTAATCAGACTACAACATTGTATCAAAATAATTGTTTGTCAAATATGTTTAGTCTCAAAAATGCATCCTAGGGTCTCCACTAAGGCAGCACACCTAGATCCTCAATTTGCTTGATCACAAGAAAAGATATGCTCAAAATGGTCAACAAAATTGTTGGTGAGCTCGCAGGTTTAAGTAGTAAATAAGTAATTGATGTTGTATAGTAAGTGATGTGGAACACCGTGCATACAGTTATAAGTAAGTAAAATCACATGACAATGAGCTTTGCAACCAAACCTAACAACGTACACAAAGATATTGTCAGAATATTCACCCAAGGGCCCGTTCCTGGCCACTGATGGTACTAACTAGTATACAACGAACAAGGTGGGGGTGTCAACCCAGTAGTAATACCAATACCTATCCGTCGGTTCCCACACTGGAATTAAATAGTTGTAAAGAAAGAACTACACAGCAGACCCAAGCATGTATCAGATAAGTACTTGCAAAACAGTATCACGTTGATTCCAAGTATGTAAATTGTACAGCATTGAAAATGGGTGAGCATACTTTTCCCCCAAGTTGTAAATGATTGAAATATTGTAAGCGTAAAAGGGGCCACGAAACTCACTTGTTAGGTGGTAAGTATGTATGATCAAAGTATCCAAATGTTGTATGCAATGAACGGTCAAACACCTATTGACAGTTATTGTTAAGCATTAATGATGTGTATAAAGCGTATAATAATGTTCGGTCGGTTGGGGTGGTATCGGTTGGGTCGCGTGTAACACACACAAACAAACGCACGTATTAGATCTTATGTAGATCCAAGTACTAGACATCGTCGCCATTGCTGATGATATTTGTGTAAAAGTTTCATTGTTATTGAAGAAGTATTTGGTAAATATTAGTAGTTATAAATCGGTTGTTGATAATTGTAGAATGTTAAGTTGATTTGGTTTGGAATAACATTAGTAAGTTTGATAGCGTTGACTTTAACATTGTCATTAGCAATGGTAACCGTGTCGATGTCACCTTAAGATCACACGACATACACTTACTACACACACAAGAAAGAACTCACACACAACAACTTCAGTCGCACGACAGGACCAGACGCACGACTCAACACTCCATCCGCACGAATCTACCCTCATTCGTACGAATCAGCTTCATTCGTACGATTGAACCTTCATTCGTATGACTGGCATTTAGTCGTATCACACAACACCCAATCGCACAACTCAACCTCCATACGCACGAATCTACCTTCATTCGTATGAATCAGCTTCATTCGTACGACTGAATCTTCATTCGTGCGATTGGCCTTCAGTCGTGCGATACACGCACAACTTTTTTCGCACACATTACAGTCGACTCAGTCGCTTGACTCAATCGCAAACATTCATACAGTCGCATGACTCAGTCGCACGACTCAGTCGCACGACTCAGTCGCGCGGCACACCCAGTCGCACAACTTAGTCGCACGATTGACTCAGACGCATGATTCAGTCGCACGACTCACCCAGTCGCACGGCTCAATCGCATGATAGACCCAGTCACCTGGACAGCAGAATCGCGACTGTTGAAGGTGTTGAGCAGCCTCTGGCTGCTCCGAGCACGAGTTTTACACAACAAGGACTTCCAGAAACACACTACAAACATACACAAACAAGAAGCACACGCCGAAAGACATCACACGCACCCACACGACCTCATGTGTTCGGGTTGAACCCGAACACCCGAAACCCTAGAATTGACAGTCTTGAATAAGCAAGAAAAGGGACAACCAAGGTCATCTACCTGCTAGAATGGAGTAGACTCGGTTGTAGATGAAGTCTAGACGGTGAAAACGAGACCAAACGGGGCGGTTTTGGTGCAAGGATGAAGATGAAAAGTGAAGAGAAGAAGAAGGTGGAGATGAAGAAGAAGAACAATTAATCTAGGGCTGGAAAAATGGGGTTTTTATACCCATTCCAAGTTTACAAAATGTCAATTTTAGTCCCTGCACTTAGCCCCCGAGTTCCCAAAGTTTGTTTCGGTTGAAAACGACTTTATTTGGTTAGTTATAATGATGACAAAAATGTACTTAATGATATTTGTAACTTAAAGATGGTTTTTATTAATGATAATAATATTATATAAAAATGGTTTATTTGGCGGTAAAGGTGATGAAAGTTTTAAAAGTTTTTAAAGATAGTATATGTTAACGATACGAACACAAGAATAAGGATGATAAGCAAGTATGATATCCACACAAAGAGTCAATAAAGATGGGGGATGAATGTTCAAAGAATAGTTAATGGAAAACCACGTTAATTGACGGACCTTAAGGTGACGGATGTCACAGTATCCCCCAGTTGAGAGAATTTCGTCCCGAAATTCAGCTGGAGTTAGGTCCAAGAGTGTCATCCTCGAATAGATGTTGATATTTGAGTTTCATCTGATCTTCCCGTTCCCATGTAAACTCTAGCCCTTGTTTTGAATTCCACCTTACGCGAACAATAGGTATTCTATTGCGCTTCAATTGCTTGACCTTTCGATCCATGATCTCAATGGGTTCCTCGACAAAATATAGCTTTTCGTCAATCTTGATTTCCTCAATTAGTACGTGAAGGGATTCGTCTGCCAAACACTTCTTGAGGTTCGACACGTGGAACGTATCATGCACACCGCTGAGTTCTTGTGGCAACCTTAATCGGTAAGCCACTGGACCAATTCTTTCTGTAATCGCGAATGGTCCAACGTATCTTGGGCTAACTTCCCTTTATTTCCAAACCGAACGATTCCTTTCCATGGAGAGACTTTAAGTAAAACCCGATCCCCAACGTTGAATTCTAGAGGCTTCTAACGGTTGTCGGCATAGCTCTTTTGGCGATCTCTGGCAGCTTTTATTCGGTCTTTGATTTGGAAAATCTTGTCGGTTGTTTCTTGAATGATCTCTGGGCCTGTTAACTGACTTTCACCAATCTCGGCCCAACAAACAGGTGATCTACATTTTCTTCCATACAACGCTTCGAAAGGAGCACATCCAATGCTTGTATGGTAGCTGTTGTTGTAAGAGAACTCGATCAGCGGTAGATGAGTGTCCCAACTACCACCAAAGTCGATTACACACGCTCTCAACATTTCTTCTGGCGTCTGTATAGTTTGCTCACTTTGGCTGTCTGTCTGAGGGTGATAGGCGGTACTCATATCTAATCGAGTGCCCATCGCTTTCTGTAGTGTCTGCCAAAATCGTGAAGTAAATCGGCTGTCACGGTCGGATATGATCGACACCGGCACTCCGTGTCTTGTCACGACCTCTTTTATGTACAATCTCGCCAACTTATCCATCTTGTAGTCTTCTCGGATTGGCAAGAAATGAGCTGACTTCATCATTCGATCCACTACGACCCATATCGAGTCGTGCCCGCTGCTTGTTCTAGGGAGTTTGGTAATGAAATCCATGGCTATATTCTCCCATTTCCACTCGGGAATTTCAGGTTGCTATAATAATCCCGCTGGTTTCTGATGTTCAGCTTTAACTTTCGAGCATGTCAAGCATCTGCTGACCTACATAGCAATGTCTTTCTTCATGCCTGGCCACCAGTATAGATCTTTAAGATCGTGGTACATCTTGTCTGCACCAGGATGAATAGAATATCGCGTCTTGTGGGCTTCATCCATGACTAAGTACGTACACCTCCCCATTTGGGTATCCATATGCGATCCATGAAGTATTGTATACCATCATCCTTGCAGCTCATTTGTTTATCTAACCCTTGGAATTCTTTTCCCGTAAGGTTTTCTTCTTTCAATGCTTCACTTTGTGCAATTTGGATCTGAGCTTTCAAATTCATTTGAATAGTCAGTCACAATGCTCGAGCACGTAGTGGTTTCATGCGTTCTTTACGGCTTAAAGCATCAGCCACCACGTTAGCTTTCCCCGGGTGATACCGGATTTCACAATCGTAGTCACTAAGAAGCTCTACCCAACGTCGTTGACGCATATTAAGTTCCTTCTGATCCAAGATATGTTGGAGGCTCTTATGATCTGTGTAGATGATGCATTCGGTTCCATACAGGTAATGCCTTCAAATCTTGAGTGCAAATACTACAGCGCCCAACTCAAGATCATGAGTTGTATAGTTCTTTTCGTGCACCTTAAGTTGCCGCGAAGCGTAGGCAATCACCTTATCCATCTGCATTAGCACACATCCTAATCCTTGATGTGAAGCATCGCAGTATACCACAAAATCATCAGTTCCGTCTGGGAGGGACAATATAGGCGCGTTACACAACTTCTCTTTCAATGTTTGGAACGCTTGTTCTTGTGCATGTCCCCAATCAAACCTCTTGTCTTTCTGAGTCAGCAATGTTAATGGCTGCGTGATTTTTGAAAAATTCACGATGAAGCGATGATAGTAACCGGCCAATCCTAAGAATTGTTGTATCTCTGATGGTGTCTGGGGCGCGTCCCATTTCTTCACCGCTTCGATCTTGCCGGGATCTACATGAATCCCATCTTCGTTAACCACATGACCCAAAATCTTCACTTCCCGCAACCAAAATTCACACTTCGAGAACTTGGCGAAAAGTTTCTCTTCCCATAACAGTTCTAGAACTGCCGGAAGGTGTTCTTCATGGTCCTCTTTCGATCGGGAGTAGATAAGTATATCGTCTATGAATACGATGACGAACTTATCCAAGTAAGGTTTGCACACCCGATTCATTAGGTCCATAAACACAGCTGGTGCGTTAGTCAACCCGAACGGCATGACCAAGAACTCATAGTGCCCATAACGAGTTCTAAACGCTGATTTCGGTATGTCGTCCTCGAAAACCCTTAGCTGATGATATCCAGAACGAAGGTCGATCTTTGAGAAATATGAAGCTCCTTGCAGCTGATCAAACAGGTCGTCGATCCTAGGGAGTGGATATCGATTCTTCACGATTAACTTGTTCAACTCACGGTAATCGATACATATGCGGAACGACCCATCCTTCTTTTTGACAAATAATACCAGTGCTCCCCACGGTGAATGACTCAGTCGTATAAAACCCTTCTCCAGTAGTTCCTGTAACTGGCTAGATAACTCTTGCATTTCAGATGCCGCTAACCGATATGGCGTCTTTGCTACTGGTGTAGCTCCAGGCACCAACTCTATACGAAATTCCACCTGTGTTGGAGAAGGCAAATCAAACAAGTCATCAGGAAATACATCTGGGTAGTCCCGTAGCACTGGAATATCTACTAGTTCCTCTCTTCGTCCTTCTTTTCTACCACATGAGCCAGAAAAGCGTGGCACTGCTTTCGTAAACTTCGGCGTGCTTTCATGCAGGAAATAAGCTTTAAGTTCCTTCCCGGTCGTTCTCCTTGAATCTTGAGTACCTCCCCGTTTGACATAGGGATTCGTACTACTTTGTCCCGACAGACAATCTTAGCTCCATTTTGCGACAACCAATCCATACCCACAATCACGTCGAAACTTCCTACCTCAAAGGGTATCAAGTCTATATCGAAGGCATGGTCCTCCAATATTATCGAGCACTTCCTAATAATCTCATCGGCCTGAACAACTCTACATGGTCCTCCAATATTATCGAGCACTTCCTAATAATCTCATCGGCCTGAACAACTCTACCATTGGCCATTTCTATAGGGTAGCTAGTTTCTAGCCTACTAGGCCTCAAAGCAATTGCACAAACTCAGAATATATAAAGCTATTGTATGCTCCAGTATCAAATAATATAGATGCGAAGTGATGATTGAGTAAATGCGTACCCATGACAACATTCGGGTCCGGACGGGCATCGTTGGCTCCAATGACGAATACACGTCCCCGAGCTGCATTCCCTTCATTGGTCGAGCCTTGTTTCCCAGCTATGGCCATCACTTGCTGCTGGTTGTTTCCTTGTTGACCCGGTGTCCGATTCAGTCTGGGGCACATGTTCCTGTAGTGATCTGGGCTTCCACACTCATAACAGGCCCTGGCATTCCCGGCGGGGTTAACCGCGTTGACCGGTGCCACCAGATTTGGCACTGTTCAGCAGTCTCTCGCTAGATGCCCTGTGCGTTTACAGTTCACGCATACCTGGCACTGTATTCCTGGGGGATGATGATAGTTGCACCTATCACATTTGGGGTGCGACCCCACGTACTCTCTCTTGCCTTGCGCCACGGCCACAAAATTTCTGGTTGTCTTGGCCCTCTTGTCAAACTTCCCGGCACTCGACCGGCTCGTTTCCCCAACATCCTTTATTTTCTCTGCTCCTCTACTCAAAACCCCTGTTCTCACCATCTCGTCAGTTAGAGCGCCAGCCTTTAGAATTGCGCTCTGGATAGTAGGAGGAGCAGCTGCTGTTACCATTGCTCGGATTTGAGGCGCAAGTCCCCAAATGTACCTCTCGATCCTCTTCGATTCTGGTATGACCAGATGCGGAACCAATCTTGCCAACTCATGGAATCGATCAGTGTAAGCTGCGTGCCCGGCCCCCATCATAGCATGATTCCAGAATTCATGCTCCAATTTCTGCATCTCATTGAGGGGGCAGTATTCCTCGGTGATCAAAGCTTTGAATTCTTCCCATGACATTTGCATCGCTGATTCTCTTCCTCTAGCTTGAACCTGGGTGTTCCACTAGGTTAGGGCCTTGCCCTGCAGTGAACATGTGGCATATTTGATTCTCTGGCTGTCGCGGCACTCACTGATGTCAATCACTGCCTCCATCTTCTCAAGCCATCTGGTTAGGGCTATCGCCCCACCTTTCCCATCAAATTCTCTCGGTTTGCAGGCCACAAACTCCTTGTATGAACACCCCCGTCTAGTATTAACAACCCCAGTCTCAATACCGGCTGTTCCACCATTCCCGGTCTCCTGATTGCTTTCGTTCCCAGTCGGGTTCCCATTTCCCACTTCAGTTTCGATCCCATTTTGACCCCTTTCTCCATTATCTCCATTATCATTGCCACCATCCCCGTGGGGGTGGTGTTGCTGGAGTGCATCGCTCACTTGGGCCACGATAGTAGGAATCAGTGCAGCCAACTGTTGAGCGATCAGAGCTGCCATATCATAGTCTCCTGTTCCCTGATTATTACTGGCAGGAGCATCATTTGTTCTTGGTGCTCTACCTCTGCCCCTCGGGGCTTCACTTCCGCCATAATTGCTGCGGGTAACTCTTCGAGGCGGCATTTTCTAATCATAGAAGTAGTAAACACGTAAGCTTAAATCATTTCAAAGTGTATTATCCATAACACTGATCAAAGTCCAGCATTCCAAGTTAATATCACACTTATAGTCACCACACATCGCATGCAAGTCGTGTAGTTCTCACACCATGAATTGGTAATGTCTCGACAATAGTCCATCATAACAGTTGTAAATCCATGTATATAATCACGTTTAGTCTAGCGGAGGTTGTCTATCTCCTTCTCTTTCGAGGTTTCAGACATAACCTCCTGAGGGTCAATCTCAATGTCCGAGGTCAAGCGCAATAATATGATCTGTGAAGATCTCTTTGGGTTTAATACCCGGATTTGATAAACCAACTCGGCGCGTAGAGGGAACGGACGATCCAATTGAAGCATCCCATAAAGAGTGAGCACAAGGGCTCTCTCACAGGGTGAAAAGATCACATAACAGATAGATGAACGAATCAAGTAACGAGGAACACATACACGAGATATAATATGCATACAGATCCTAGCATGCAAATCTACATGAAGGTTCCTAGGTTATAGTCTAGGTCAAGCGTATTGCCTAATTCTCTATAACCTGGCTCTGATACCAATCTGTCACACCCCCGCTAAAAGCGGAAACACGGGGATGTAACGAGATCGGGATTGTCATAAGACATGGTAAGCGATAGAGATGCAATATAATAAATGATTGGTTAACAAATTTAATTATTTTAACATGTTTAACATCCTTTCCATTTTGTTTATCTGGACTTTGACATGAAACACGTGATTGGTTAACATTAATGCTCTTTTTAGGTTCAGATTTGACTGTGTTTGAACCAGACTTTATATTAACCTTTTCAAACTCTTTTTCCAGATTAACAAAAGGCATTTTACCTTTTGCCTTTGACGTGGCCTCCTTTTGTTTAGTTCCAGATTCATTTAATTTACATGTGGAATCTGGATCACTTACTAGAGGAGTGGATACCATATGATCCTTGATTGGATTGTTGTTGATTGGTTTTCTTTTAGTATTCATCAAGGTCTCAGGTGGTGGTGGAACCACTTTATATCCCATTATTACGCTCTCTCACTAAGCGTTGGACAATATGAGATGAACTTGTCCAACTATGCAGTTTTTGCTTTAATGAATTAACTTCTACTTCTAAAACTACTTTCTGTTTCTTAGTGTCTTCAAGGGAGTTAAGATAGTACCTAATGTCATTTGCTTGGTTAAAGGCTACTACTTTTGTTTCCCTAAGCTGTTTGTTCAATAGGTCTATCTTTTCTTTGTAACTGTGCTCATTTTGTTTTAGAACTCTGTTACCTTTAGTGCACACTTGAAGTCCTTTACTAAGCTATCATTATGATCTAATAACCTAGCAAATTTTAAATCTATGCTTTCCTTAAATTTATTACAATCAGAACAAGCATGATTATTGAAAAGTTGGTCAGTAGTACTTACCTGAGGAGGTTATGATGAATAAGCCATCAAAGCAGAGTCAGGTGTTTCTGGTTCTGGTGATTCTGACGTTGTTGTAGTTGTCCCTTCTTCAGGCATGTAATTGACCACAGTTGCAGTCTCTTCAGTGTTTGACATCATGAGTTCCACTGCAATATCTCCTTCATTAGCTGAATCGTCATCTAAGTCCTCAACACTAGCAATGTTGGATTCTCCCGGAGAGATAAATCGAAAGCTTCAGTCCTGTCCTTCGTCATCATGGGTAGTCAAGGCTTTAGTATTCTTGCTTGACGAAATAGGACTGCTAGTGGGTTTATCCTGACGATTGAAGGATGAGAAAGGATTCCCGTTTCCAGTCTTCTTGGGCTTCACACACTCACGTTTAAAGTGCCCCTTTTCGCCACAGTTGAAACAGATCACCTTGGTTTTGTCGAAACCAAAGGTAGTGTCCTTAGTTGCAACCAAATTTTGTCTGGTCTTCTTGACAAACTTCTTAGCTCTCCGGACAGACTTGCTAAGGCCCACATTATATCCATCCTTTCCAGCTCTGTCTCGTCCACTTGCTCGTAGTCCTCGTCTGCCAGATGGAAGTTCCCTATTTTCCCAGCAATTAGTCCATCATAGTAATGGACTACAGCTACTAAGAGATCCATGTGCTCTCTTGCTACTTCTACTGTCACATTACCGAGATTCTCAGTCTTCAATTTTGTAGCATTTGCTTCAGGTGCAATGTATTGGGTACCAGACGACCCTGACGTTTCTGACCCTGAAGTAGAGGCTTGAGAAGGACCAGCTGAACTTGACACATAAGCCGTCTGAAGTGGTGCTCCAGACATTTTGGCTTGTGGAGTCGCATTGTACAGTGCCGGATTCTGATCATAAGAAGACTTTTGGGCTTTGTGTTTCATCCTTAGTTCTTCCTCTCTCAGCTGCAGAATGAAATCGTTTATATCTAACTTTGTTAGCATACCATTTTGTCTGAGATTGGAGACAAAGGAAACCCATTTCTCCGTCAACCCATCAGCAAAGTTCGACACTTTGTCTTCCATAGACGTTGTCACTCCATGAGTGTGCAGCTCACTCATCAAGTGGTAGAACCTGTCAATGACGTCATCCAAGCTTTCTTTACCCATCGACGAGAAGTTGTCAAACTCCTTCTTTAAAGCTTTAGCCTTTATGGCCTTTAATGATGCGTTTCCGTCATATCGTTTCTCCAATGCATCCCACAGCTTCTTTGCTTGAGTGTACTCAGAAAATTGATGGGAAATATCCTTCGGAATTGACTGAGTAAGCAGAGAATAAACTTTCTTCTTAGCATTGTGCTTGACCTTTTGTCCATCAGTCATGCCACCTAGTGTAAGTTTGACTCCATCAGCACCTACTGGCATACTATACCTCGTCTCTATTGATTCCCACAGATTGGGATCTACTCCATTTAAGTAGATCTCGAAATGTTGCTTCCATTGTGGGTATTCATCTAACGTGATTAGCTTAGGGGGTTTGTTGTGATTCCCCACTTCATTCTCCAGAAGCAGTAGGTTTTGAATCCTTGAATCTCTCCCTGCTGTGAATGCTGAGTATTGGTCCTCCATTACTATCAACTTTAGTCTTAGGAACAAACTGTTTTACTTGTGCGAATGAAGGTGTGCGATTGGACTATTCGTGCGATTGAACAATGCGGATGATTCAATCGTGCGACTGAACTAATGCGGATGGCTCAGATGGGCGAATGAACAAGTGTGGTTGAACAATGCGAATAGACTGCTCAGTCGTACGAATGGAGGTACGAATGAGTCCAATCGTGCATATGAGGGATGCATATGTATTCAGTCATGCGATTGAGTCAATCATGCGACTGAAGCTGCTGGATTTCGAAAATTCGTAGGTTTAAGGTGTTTTGGACGCAAAAATAAGAATTTTCACTAACCCTAATTGTCGTATGCCGGAAAAACTAAACTTTACGAACAGGAGACGTCTAAGACACCGTTTGACACGAAAAGATTGCGTTTTTAGTGAAAAAAACACAATTTTTGTATCAGAAACGATTGAATCAAATGTAAATCAAGAGCCAAAGCTCTGATACTACTTGTTAGGATCGAGTATTGAACGAAATACTAACTGATAAACGTGTATACCGAATCAAATAGTGCGGAATCCTATTTGATTGGCGATCCAATCAGTGAGAACGCACGTAGAAACAATTATAGATTGAATCTAAATGTTAAGAACGATTTGGAATCGATCTAGTGCGATCTATGAACTTGGAACAGGTTCTTAGAGGTCTCTAGACGGCTAGGGTACGTATGTAGTCAAAGTGTTCTAAATTCTTACGTTTTTCCACGAATTAAGTGGTATTTATAGGTTAGGGTTTCTCATTCAAGCGACTGAACCATTAGCATGGTTCAGTCGTGCGATTGAGCCATGCGGTTGATCCATTCGCTCGACTGAGTGTTCAGTCGTGCGACTGAGTCAATCTCATGTTACACTTGTGCGACTGATCCAGTCTCCTGGTTCAGTCGTGCGACTGAGTCATTCGCATGAAGTTGTTCATGCGTATGGTCCATTAGCATGGGCCATTCACATGAGAACTTCATATTACTAAGTTCGAATATATTTATTAATCATTACATTATTAAGATTCATTCAAACAACCACAAACCTATATAGTCAGTTCAATAAGCGTTAAACTACTAATTAATGAAATAATAAACATTATTAGCACAACCACACATTGTATTTCATTAAGTACCCATTCAATTACATATGTGTAAGAAAATAAAGACATATTACATTAAGCTCAGAAACTAGGTACATATGTATCTACACAAGGAACTGAACTAAAGAACCAAATCCTTGATACATTTTGTGATGAAAAAGGTATTACAAGAGAATATAATGCTCTCAGGACTCCTCAGCAAAATGGTGTTGTAGAAAGGAGAAACTGGACACTAATTGAAGCTGCAAGAACTATGTTGTCTGACTCTAAACTGCCCATCACCTTTGGGCAGAGGCAGTGAACACTGCTTTCTATGTGCAAAACTTAGTTATAGTAATTAAGACACATGGTAAGACTCTTTATGAACTTTGGCACAAAAGGAAGCCTTTCATTGGTTTTCTTAGGTCATTTGGATGTCGTTGCACCATCTTGAATACCAGGGATCAAATTGCCAAGTTTGATAAGAAATCAGATGATGGACACTGTATTGGATACTCTTCCCAAGCTAAGGCTTATAGAGTATACAATCTCGAACTAGAGTAGTTGAGGAGTCAGCCAATGTGACTTTCAATGAGCACACTACTTGTGTAAAAGGTTCTGGACCTGATTGGCTATTTGATCTTAATTTAGTTACCAACTGTTTTAATAAATCTTGTGAGCATGTTTCAAGATCCACATATATATTATCAGTAGGTGATCCTATCCCTGATTTGAGCTAAGAAGACCATCAAGCTATACTACTTCATCTTCAGTTGTAACTAACCCCGCAAATGAAGTTCCTATCAGCACAACAATAACAAAATCAGCTGATGCATATGAGGTGCTACCAAATTCCAGCTTAGAGGCATAACACTTATCTGAAGAAGCTTCAAATGTGAAAGGAAATGGTGGTGGTTACAGTGATCAAGAATTCCTTGATGCTGACAATCACTCCATTGAAGACAACATAAATGATGTCACACACTCATTGGATCAAGTTTCACTTGATAAGTGTGCTGATGTGGTGGGAGAAACCTTAATACCTGATCTAAATTTCTCTAGTTTAGATCTTTCCAAACAACTTGCTATAATCCCTCAACTAAGGATTCACAAGTCTCACCCCACAACAAACATCATTGGAAATGCTGACATAGGGGTAAGGAGAAGAGGACAAACCCATGATGCAAATGTTTGTCTCCACTCTTATTTTCTATCCCAGATAGAGCCAAAGAAAGTTGATGAGGCTTTAAAAGATAGAAGTTGGGTTGAAGCTATGCAAGAAGAGCTGCTTCAATTCAAAAGACAAAAGGTTTGGAACCTATGCCCTCTTCTTCAAGGGAAGACTACTATAGGAGCCATATGGGTATTCAGGGATAAGGAAGATGATAGAGACTTGTCATCAAGAAGAAAGCTAGACTAGTTGTCCAAGGATACACACAAGAAGAAATAATTGACTACACAAATGTCTTTGCTCCTTTGGCAAGACTTGAAGTTGTCAGAATATTCTTAGCTTTTGCTGCATCCAAGAATTTCAAGGTCTACCAGCTTGATGTCAAGTGTGCTTTTCTCTATGGGCTGATTGATAAAGAGGTGTATGTCAAGCAACCACCTGGCTTTGCAGATCCTCATCATCCTGATTATGTCTGCAAGCTTGATAAAGCTCCTTATGGGCTGCACCAAGCTCCAAGGAAGTGGTATGAGACTCTATCTCGGTATCTCTTTCAACATGGCTACAAAATGGGTACTATAGATGGAACTCTCTTCATCAAAGAAACATGGAATGACTTAATGCTAGTCCAAGTATATGCAGATGACATTATTTTTGGGTCAACCAATGCAAAGCTCTGCAAAGACTTTGAGAAGCTGATGAAGAATAGACTTGAAATGAGTGCAATGGGAGAAAATTTCTTTCTAGGAATTCAAGTGAAGCAGGTTTACAGTGGCATCTTCATAAGCCAGTCAAAGTATGTGCAAGACATACTTACAAGATTTAACATGACTGATTGTAAGGTTGCTAAGACACCCATAGCCAGAAACCACTCCCTTGGACCTGATCTTGAGGGGGAGTGTGTGGATGAACATCTTTACAGAGCTATGATTTGGTCTTTTATGTTCCTCATAGCTAGTAGGCCTGATATCATGTTTGCCAAATGTATTTGTGCTAGATATCAAGCCAACCCCAAGATGTCACACCTAGTCACTGTTAAGAGAATTCTAAGATATCTCATAGGTGCTGTTGGAGCTATACAAGATAGTCTATATTATCAACACAGTCAAAGTCAACATCACGGTCAAAATCAACAAAAGTCTAACCCGACACGTTCGAGATGAAGAACCGAGACGAGACTTTGAAGATTTAGATGACTAGGAGTTTTATTGTAATAAATATATTTTGTGTGAACAAAATATATTTTATCTTGTTTTAGTCATTTTTATGTTTAATATGTAATTTTCATTAATTAGCCTAAGTCTAGGGTTTAAGTGCAATTAGTAAATATTAGTCTAGACTATAAATAGGTTAAATTGTCATTAGTGTTGGTTAATGGTTGAATGACCATTTGATTGGAGGTTTCCACTTTGTACAAAACATATGCAATCATATTAGATCAAAGGGGATTTATTGTGTTCAATCATTGTTTGATCCATAATTCTTCATGTTATTTGATTCAAGTGTGTAACCTGGGCCAACAATTTGGTATCAAAGCCATATTGGATCAAATTCATTGAAGATTTGAAGAATTTGTTTCTGATTTTTGAAGGTGTTCATCAGAATTTTAGAGAGAGAAAGTGGGGGTTTAGAGGGAGAAAGTAGATCTGAAATTCAAATTTCATCCCAAACTCAATCAATTCATCAGATCTACAACAATCTACTACAACTTTGAAGATATACAACATAAATTCCTGATCTACAACATATTTTATACAAGAAATTGAAAGAAAAATTTAGATCTGAAGAAGTTTCTCACACACACACTAGTGTGTGTGTTCTTGGTGTTCTTGGAGCTTCAACATCTTCATCCAGCGAATTTAGCACTTTTCTGAACGAAAGTTCAAAGTTTCCGGCGAAATTACAGTTTCGTCCGGCGAAACTCCGGCAAAGTTCCAGCGAAACTACAACTCCGGTAAAACTATTCCGGCGAAACTATAGATTCCAGCGAAATTAAAGCTATTTCTGCGAAATAAAAAAAAGTAAATCTGCGAATTCAAGTCTTCAAACTGCGAAATTAATAAACAAAGGAAGCTGTGAAAATAAGTGTTCCTACTCTTTTTAAACCAAAACCTTCAACCTTCAAACTCCACCACCACAACTAACCAATCCAACCGACAACGTAAATCACAACAACCACCAGAATACCTGAATACGTCCATTATCGTTGCTGCCATAAACACCTCAACCACAGGCACGACAATCACCATCCACGGCCATTACCGGAATACCGGTTACCGCCGCCATCACCATTCCCGTCGCAGATCCAGCTGAATCTTACCACCACCACCACATCGTGACCACCATTGTAATCAACAGCCTCAACCAACAGCCTTCGTTCCCTACTGTGACAAACACAACCACAATCGCGACTGTCCTCAATCACTACCGCCAACTTCCTCCAACGATATCTCCTACACCGCTACCTATCTCACCGAACCACCACCACCATTGGAACCTGAATGATGAGGAGAAGAAGTTCATGTGTAATACGTGCCATGACGCGACGGAAAAGTTCACCGGAACCCTAGCCGCCGCGAACTTCTCTCTTCGATATCTCATTCGTTATATATTTCATAGCAAATCGAGGCCACCATTGGATTAAGGAGGTTGAGATTAGAGGGGATAGTGGGTTGTTTCGATCATAGCTCGCCGGATTTTTTTTCTTCCGGCCACCGTGGGACGGCGGTGGCTCACCAGAACCCTAGAGGGCTCTCTCATCCGATTTTTTATTAGGGTTGTGTGTGTGTTGTGTTGTGTGTTAGGGTTAGGGTTTTGTTAGAGATTTTTTGTGTGTGTTAATGGGTTAATGGGTTTTGCAAGATTATTGGGCTCACAATTTGGTATTGGGTTAATTCTCATTAGGCTGGGTTTTCAATTTGTTAAGTAAATTGGGCTGAATTTTTCTTTAAAAAATAAGGTATGGGCTAATAAAATAAATCAAAGAAAATTGACTAGTTGGGATTAATTGTTTTCAAACGGATAAAAAAATATTCAACGATTTTAAAGGATTTATAAAAAATAAGCTTGACCCTAGTTGCTAAGATTGTCTAGCGTGACATTTAAAAATAATATTTTTCCCGGGGGAGAATTATTCTAAACTTTTTGGGAAAAATATTTTTGGGGCGTTTAATTGTTCACAATTTTTAATACAATGTCATCTTCAGAAGACTTTAAATCAGATAATCTCACAACGGCACAAAGCCGGTTTGACTCTTTTGCAGCAATGAAGAAAGAAAAAATTGACAGATTTGATTGATCGATTCTTAAAGGTGGCAAATATTCTAAAGAAGCATGTTCCAGATCTCAGTAATCATGAACAGATTCAAAAGCTTCTTGACTTGCTTCCGTCTGCATGGAATCATCAAGTTAAAATGCTGAAGCAAGAAAGAGGTTATGTCGACACAAAACTTATGGATATGGTTAACAGACTAAAATCTCTCGAGCTAGATATCCAAAGAAACGAATTTCAACAAGCCGTGTTCCCACACCAAACCTACACGCTTAATACTGATCTTGTTCCTTCTATAACAAGCATACTTGATTACAAAACAGAGATGATTGAAAAATTGAAGTTATTGAGAACTGATTCGGATTTAAATATTGAATTCAGAGAAATTGTTGACATAGACTGTGAAGCTTAAAGAGTCGACAATGACAGTAAACCAGAGTCTGTGAGAACCGATGATGATAAGGCTGGAAAAGCAGATAAGAGAAAGAAAGAATCAGAGACTGATGAGATGTTGAAGGTCAAAGAAGAGGAACAACAAAAAATCACAAGAGTTTGCAACTGTGAGAAGAGCTTAGCCATAGAACGAACTATTATGGATCTTTCTTATGAGACAGTTCAGGATATGTGTTCTTCATCTTGCAAACTCCGGTTATTGGGGATTTATAAAGCAAACAGATTCTTACTGGAAAACGAAAAAGAATTAAAAATAATCAATCAGGAATTAAAGAAAAATGAAATTGCTTTTTCAAGAAAACTTAATGAAGCATTGGCTGAAAATGATCTTTTAAGAAGAACCATATCAGGACCGTGTACGTACGGAATACCAACTGATAATGCGTGAAACCAGATCAAATAGTGTGGAATCCTATTTGATTGGCGATCCAATGAGTGAGAACGCAATCCCGATCAATCTAACGATTAAAGAAACGTTAAGAACGAGTAGAGAACGATCAGATGCGATCTATGAACTTGGAATAGGCTTTCTGGACGCTCTGGATGGCTAGGTTACGAGTATGTGTCAAAGTTTTTTTTCCACTAATTAAGTGGTATTTATAGGTTTGCAGTCTTCATTCGTGCGACTGAACCATTAGCATGGTTCATTCGTGCGACTGACTCATGCGACTGATTCATACGCACGACTGAAGGTTCAGTCGTGCGACTGAGTCAATCTCATGTCTCATTCGTACGACTAATCCAGTCATCTGCAGTCGTGCAACTATTTCATTAGCATGAAGTATTCATGCGTATGGTCCATTAGCATGGTCCATTCGCATGAAGACTTCATACGATTAAGTTTGAACACGTTTCTCAATCATTAGTGACTAAGAACTATGCATAATAACCTCAAACCTATATAGTTAGTTCAATATACTTTATCACACAATAAACAATGAAACATTAAACATTATTAGCATCAACCATATATTATATTTCATTCAACTCATTCATTACATATGTGTAAGACATGACAGACTTTTACATTAACCTCCTAAACTAGGTATACATGTATCAACAAACTCCCCTTGGACCTAGTTTAGATTAACTTCTGACATTCTTCATAAGCTCCTCAAATCTCTTGTACTTCTCCTCTCTAGTAACTCCTGCATGTAATTCAAATGCAAAGCAAAGTCGTATAACATTCTGGAACTGGAGGGCTTGTACAATATCTTGCGCATCATAGAACAGTGGCCACTTGTACAATGTGTAAACATCTTCTGCAGACAAGTTTGTAAGCCACATCGGGTCGAATACCCTGATAGTTTCCATTTTTCTTTCTCTATTTACAACTATGACCGCTTCGCCAATTCTCCAATCATAATACCACCATTTGAAGTGTGGAGTGAAGTCCCTGGCATTTCCCTTAAGGGAATCTTGGATATTATGTGCGGGGGACTCCACTTCAGCACAACTTTAGGCTTTCCAGTTATGGGATCCAATTCAGACCTCCGAATGTATCTCTTCGGTTGTTGAGGTCTAAAGTTTACCCATCTGGTGTGGTATTCCTTCTTTAGGGCAGCCTCGAACCAACTGACATGTTCCTGGGAAACGCATACAGCAGGTTCAAACGTGTCAGCTGGTTGAGCTCAAAACCTAGGAGAGTCTTCAGATCATGTGGATATCTAAAGTACTCTATTCCCTTCTCCCTCTTTATAGCATAAACATTAAGATCCTCAAAATACGCCAACGCAATAATCTTACCACACACCTTTAGATGTTTCTTGACCTTGTAGAGCTTGGTGTAGGCATTTGGCTTTTGAGCTGTGCGTTTGGCTCGTATCTCAGCAAAACAAGCTGCCCATTCAGCCTTCTTTAAATCAACATCAGCGTCCGAGGCTTGGGCTTGGCTTTCATTATTTTCTGTTTCTTTTTCCATCTCATCCAGTTTGTCAAATGTAGCACTGCCGAGAGTCTCACCCCAGTTGGGGATCACATTTCCCTCTCGGTCAGTGTACTTTGGATAGTGTTCAGCTGTCACATCTTCAATCTCTATTTCATCGACATCCTGTAGCTCCTCATCACTTAGAACATTTACTTCGGGAGCATCTTTGATCAGTTCATCTGGATTTAGTCTGAACATTTCTGCAAGTTGCTCATCGGTCAGGTCGTGTATGATTTCTCCTTCTTCGGGAGTGTAGCTTACTGACCTTCGCATAATCCCTTGCAAATCAAGAATCATGGTGATTGAGACTTGATTTGCTGCAGGGGAGCAACATCATATTCATCTTGCTGTAATGTTTGATCTGCTTGATTTAAACATTTAACAACTCAATCATTAGGAATTAATCAAGACATTTAAACATTTGATAAACATAGATGAACATTAATTACATAAATGTAATACAAGATTCAAGTACAAAAGTTTTCAAATACATAAACATTTAATCTTTAATTTTATCCTTATCCGTCAGTTCTTCAACAGCAAGGAGAGGATGATGCTCCTTGGTCTTGTGCTCTCTTGGTCCTTCTTTCTCGACCTTCAGTAGAGGCTGAGGCAGCATCATCACCTTCTTCATCATTCTCATCACCTTTCTTCTTTCCCTCGATCCTGCATCATCACTGTCATCTTCTTCATCAGACTCATAATCATCACCATTATCGTCATCATCAGACTCATCATCATCACCATCATTTTCATCATCATCATCATCTTCACCTTCCCGGATCTTCAGAGGCTCATCTTTTGATCCTTTAAGTCTGAGCATGATCTTCTTGTTCTTGGCCTCCAACTTCTCAATCCTCTTAACTTATTGATCATTCTGCTCCTGAAGTTGGGTAATCTGTTGTGCTTGAGCAGCAATAAGCTCCTCAAACTGACTTAGCTGTGTAGCTCTTAGCTCATCAGCAGCTAACAGCTTCAGCACCATCCGGTTTAGCGCGGCTAGCTGTTCCTCTACCCCAATGAAGGGTAGAGTGGGTCCGGTGGTGAAGGTAGAGTGGGTTGAGGGACCTGCTTGGTCGCTGGTGGTGGCAGTGGTAGATGTGGTGAATATGGGTGGTGGGATAGGAGTTGATGGTGAAGGGGTAGTTGTGGTAGTGGTGGTTGGGAGTGTGTTAGTGATGGTGGGAGGTTTGATAGTAGTGGTAGGAGGTGTGGTAGTAGTGGTAGGGGGTGTGGTAGTAGTTGTCACACCCCCGCTAAAAGCGGAAACACGGGGATGTAACGAGACCGGGATCGTCATAACACATGGTAAGCGATAGAGAGCAATATAAATAAATGATGACATGCGTGTCATGACGACACCCGACAACAAGGGGACTTGTGTCGTGTTTAGTCAATGTTCACAACACATAGCCATAAGCAATCCTGATAATGATAACACATATTCACGTAAGATGAAAACGTAAATGTTAATTCCCACAACCCGGGAACAAGTTCAAATGTTGATAATTGTTTACATGCGATAACATTGTTCAAAAGATTGTTTAACAAAACATGGGCTAAGTCCCAAAAATGCATCCTAGGGTCTCCACTAAGGCAGCACACCTAGATTCCTGGACTTGCATGATCACCTGAAAAGATATGCTTAAAACGGTCAACAAAATTGTTGGTGAGCTCGCAGGTTTATGTAATAAAAATGTAAGCGATGCTGTAATTAAATAGCGCGTCGGAATACCGTGAATACAGTTATTACACAAGTAAATATCACATTACATGAGCTTTGCAACCAAACCTAGCGACGTGCACAAAGAAATTGTCGGCATATATTCACCCAAGGGCCCGTTCCTGGCCACTAATGGTACCAACTAGTATACCATCGAACGAGGGTGGGGGTGTCAACCCAGTAGTACTACCAATACCTAACCGTCGGTTCCCACACTGGAATTAAATAGTTGCAAAGATAGAACCACACAGCAGACCCAAGCATGTATCAAATAGTACTTGCAACACAGTATCATGTTGATTCCTTGTATGTAAAATGTATGTAAGTTGTACAGCATAAAAATGTGTAAGCATACTTTTCCCCCAATTTTGTAAATGATTGAAATATTGTATAAGCGTAAAAAGGGGCCACGAAACTCACTTGTTAGGTGGTAAGTATGTATGATCGATGTATCCCAAATGTTGAATGCAAATAAACAGTCAAACACCTATTGACAGTTATTGTATAGCATTAATGATATGACATATGTATAAGCGCGCAATAATGATGGGTCGGTTCGGGTCGTATCGGATGGGTCACGCACAACACACACAGACTGACACACGTACTAGACCTTATGTAGATCCAAGTACAAGACATTGTTGCCACTAATGATGATGTTTAAATAAAAGCGTCGTTGTTTATTGAAGAAGCATTGAATAAGTGTCAATAGTTATAAGTCGATTTGGTCGTTGTAAAAGCGTTAGTTTAATTTGCTCAAAATAGTTTCTGTGTCCCTTCTCGCGTTGACATTAATCTTTGTGGCCGAACAATGGCATAATTGTGTTAGTGTTACCTTGACACCACACGACATACTCACGCCACGCACAAGGGGTCAAACACAACAATTTCAGTCGCATAACAAGGTCAGACGCACGACTCAACCTCCATTCGTGCGAATCAACCCTCAATCGTGCGAATCAGCTTCATTCGTACGATTGAGCCTTCATTCGTATGATTGGCCTTCAGTCGTACCACACAACACCCAATCGCACGACTCAACTTCCATGCGCACGAATCAACCTTCAATCGTGCGAATTAGCTACTTTCGTACGACTGAACCTTCATTCGTGCGATTGGACTCCAGTCGTGCGAATCACATTCATTCGCACACATTCAGTCGGTCACCTGACTCAATCGCACAAAATCACTCAGTCGCACAACTCAGTCGCACGACATGCCCTGTCGCACAACTCATTCGCGCGATTGACTCAGACGCATGATCCAGTCGCACGACCCACTCAGTCTCACGGCTCAATCGCATGGATGACCCAGTCGCCTGATCTGCAGAATCGCGACTGTGGTCGGGAGGAGCAGCCCCCGAGCCGCTCTAAACACGGGTTTTACACCACAAGGACCTCCAGAAACACTCAACAAGCATATACAAGCATGAAACACAAGCAAAGAGACCTCACACGCACCCATACGACCTTTGTGTTCGGGTTGGACCCGAACACCCGAAACCCTAGTTTGGACAGCCGTGAAAAGGCTAAGAAATGGACAACCAAAGACAACTACCTGCTAAGGAGGGGTAGTCTAAGCTGTAGATGATGTCAAGACGAAGAAAACGAGACCTCTCGGGTCGGATTTGGTGCAAAAATGGAGATTTGGTGTGTGAAAGAGATGAAGATGAAGAAGATGATGAAATGGGGGATTAGGGCTGGAAAAGGGGTATTTATACCCAGCCCAAGTTTACAAAATTACAAGTTTAGTCCCTGCACTTAACCCCCGAGTTTTCCCAAATTTTGTTCGGTTGAAAAACGACTTTATTAGGTGTTTTATTTTAATTGTAAAAGTTCATTTAATGTTATTATGACTTAAGAAATGGTTATATTAAAACATTTATTATATTTATAAAATGATATATTTAACGTTTTCAAAAAATGGAAGTTTTAATGGTCTTTTTAAGGTTCACACACGATTTTTAACGAATGCACACACAACGATAACATTGCACACATGATATCCACATAATGAGTCAAATAATGATGAGAAATGACCAAATATAGAATAGATGACGGACAAACACGTCAATTGACGGACCTTAAAGTGACGGATGTCACAGTATCCCCCAGTTGAGAGAATTTCGTCCCGAAATTCAGCTGGAGTTAGATCCAAGAGTGTCATCCTCGAAAAGATGTGGATATTTGAGTTTCATCTGATCTTCACGTTCCCATGTAAACTCTGGCCCTCGCTTTGAATTCCACCTTACGCGAACAATAGGTATTCTACTGCGCTTCAGTTGCTTGACCTTTCGATCCATGATCTAAATGGGTTCTTCAACAAAATGAAGCTTGTCATCAATCTTGATTTCCTCGATTGGCACGTGAAGGGATTCATCGGCCAAACATTTCTTGAGGTTTGACACGTGAAAAGTATCGTGTACACCGCTAAGCTCTTGTGGCAACCTTAACCGGTAAGCCACTGGACCGATCCTTTCAGTGATCTCAAATGGTCCAACGTATCTTGGGGCTAACTTCCCTTTCTTTTCGAATCGAACGACTCCTTTCCAAGGGGAAACTTTGAGTAACACACGATCCCCAACATTGAATTCTAGAGGCTTCCGACGATTGTCGGCATAGCTCTTTTGACGATCTCGCGCGGCTTTGAGTCGATCCTTGATTTGGAAAATCTTGTCTGTTGTTTCCTGGATGATCTCTGGACCTGTCAGTTGACTTTCACCAATTTCGGCCCAACATACGGGAGATCTGCATTTCCTTCCATACAACGCTTCAAATGGAGCACATCCAATGCTTGTATGGTAGCTGTTATTGTAGGAGAACTCAATCAACGGCAGATGAGCATCCCAACTACCACCAAAATCGATTACACACGCTCTCAACATGTCTTCTAGCGTCTGTATAGTGCGTTCACTTTGGCCATCTGTTTGAGGGTGATAGGCTGTACTTATGTCTAACCGAGTACCCATCGCTTTCTGTAGTGTCTGCCAAAAGCGTGAAGTGAATCTGCTATCGCGGTCGGATATGATTGACACCGGCACCCCGTGCCGTGTCACGACCTCTTTGATGTACAATCTTGCCAACTTATCCATCTTGTAGTCTTCGCGGATAGGCAAGAAATGTGCGGACTTCGTCATTCGATCCACAATGACCCATATCGAGTCATGACCGCTGTTTGTTCTAGGGAGTTTGGTAATGAAATCCATGGCTATGTTCTCCCATTTCCACTCGGGAATCTCAGGTTGCTGTAATAATCCCGATGGCTTCTGATGTTCAGCTTTGACCTTCGAACACGTCAAGCATTGGCTGACGTATAAGGCAATGTCTTTCTTCATGCCTGGCCACCAGTATAGATCCTTAAGATCATGATACATCTTGTCTGCACCAGGATGAATTGAATATCGCGTCTTGTGGGCTTCATCCATGACTAAGGTACGAACACCTCCCCATTTGGGTACCCATATGCGATCCATGAAGTACTGAATACCGTCATCCTTGCGTATCATCTGTTTGTCTAACCCCCGGAATTCTTCTCCCGCAAGGTTTTCTTCTTTCAATGCCTCACTCTGTGCAATTTGAATCTGGGCTTTCAAGTTGGTTTGAATGGTCAATCCCAACGCTCGTGCACGCAGTGGTTTCACACGTTCTTTACGGCTTAAGGCATCGGCCACCACGTTAGCTTTCCCCGGATGATACCGGATTTCACAATCGTAGTCGCTAAGAAGCTCTACCCAACGTCGTTGGCGCATGTTGAGTTCCTTCTGATCCAGAATATGTTGAAGACTCTTATGATCAGTGAAGATGATGCATTTAGTGCAATACAAGTAATGCCTCCAAATTTTGAGTGCAAATACTACAGCGCCCAACTCAAGATCATGAGTGGTGTAGTTCCTTTCGTGCACTTTAAGTTGTCGCGAAGCGTAGGCAATCACCTTATCCTTCTGCATCAATACACATCCCAATCCTTGATGTGACGCATCGCAGTAAACCACAAAATCATCTGTTCCATCTGGGAGAGACAGTATAGGCGCGTTGCACAACTTCTCTTTCAACGTTTGGAACGCTTGCTCTTGTGCATATCCCCAGTCAAACTTCTTGTCTTTCTGAGTAAGCAGGGTCAATGGTTGCGCAATCTTTGAAAAATTCGCTATGAAGCGACGATAATAACCGGCCAATCCCAAGAATTGCCGTATCTCTGATGGTGTCTGGGGCGTATCCCATTTCTTCACCGCTTCAATCTTGCCGGGATCTACGTGAATCCCGTCCTCATTAACCACATGACCCAAAAACTTCACTTCTCGCAGCCAAAACTCGCACTTTGAGAACTTGGCGAAAAGTTTCTCTTCGCGTAGCAGCTCCAGAATTGCCCGAAGATGTTCTACATGATCCTCTTTTGATCGGGAATAGATAAGTATATCGTCTATGAACACGATCACGAACTTATCCAAGTAAGGTTTGCACACCCGATTCATTAGATCCATGAACACAGCTGGTGCGTTGGTCAACCCAAACGGCATGACCAAGAACTCATAGTGCCCATAACGAGTTCTGAACGCAGTCTTCGGTATGTCGTCCTCGAAAACCCTTAGTTGATGATAACCAGAACGAAGATCGATCTTTGAAAAATACGAAGCTCCTTGCAGCTGATCAAATAAATCGTCGATCCTGGGGAGAGGATATCGGTTCTTCACCGTTAACTTGTTCAGTTCACGGTAATCGATGCACATGCGGAACGATCCATCCTTCTTCTTGACAAATAGTACCGGCGCTCCCCACGGTGAATGACTCGGTCGAATAAAACCCTTCTCCAGTAGTTCCTGTAATTGACTAGACAACTCTTGCATCTCAGATGGTGCTACTCGATATGGCGTTTTCGCTACCGGTGTAGCTCCAGGAACCAACTCAATATGGAATTCCACCTGTCGTGGAGGAGGTAAACCAGACAAGTCATCTGGAAATACTTCTGGGTAATCCCGTACCACTGGAATATCCACCACTTTCCTTTCCTCGTCTTTCTTTTCAACCACATGAGCCAGAAAAGCGTAGCACTGCTTTCGTAGACTCTGGCGTGCTTTCATGCAGGAAATAAGCTTTAAGCTCTTACCCGGTCGTTCTCCCTGAACCTTGAGTACTTCTCCGTTTGGCATAGGGATACGTACTACTTTGTCTCGACAAACAATCTCTGCTCCATTCTGCGACAACCAATCCATACCCACGATCACATCGAAGCTTCCTAACTCGAAGGGTATCAAATCTATCTCAAAGGTATGATCCTCCAGCGTCAACGAACACTTCCTAATAATCTCATCGGCCTGAGCAACCCTACCATTGGCCATTTCTACAGAGTAGCTAGTTTCTAGCCTACTAGGACTCAAATCAAGTAATTGCACAAACTCGAAGATATAAAACTATTGTCTGCTCCAGTATCAAATAATATAGATGCGAAGTGATGATTGAGTAAGTGCGTACCCGTGACAACATTCGGGTCCTGACGAGCATCATTGGCTCCAATGACGAATGCACGTCCCCGAGCTGCGTTTCCCTGAGTAGCCGGGCCTTGATTCCCAGCGATAGCCAACACCTGCTGCTGGTTGTTCCCCTGTTGACCCGGTGCCCGATTCAGCCTGGGGCACATATTCCTGTAGTGATCGGGGCTCCCACACTCAAAGCAAGCCCTTGCATTCCCGGCGGGGTTAACCGCGTTGACGGGTGCTACAAGATTCGGCGCAGTTCTGCAATCTCTTGCCAAATGACCCGGGCGCTTACAGTTAGCGCACACCCGGCACTGCGTCCCTGGGGGATGATGATAATTGCACCTGTCACATTTGGGGTGCGGCCCCACATACTCTCTTCTGGCCTGAGACACGGCCACAAAATTCCTGGTCGGCTTAGACCTCTTCTCAAACCTTCCGGCACTCGACCGGCTCGACTCCCCAACATCCTTCCTCTTCTCGGCTCCTCGGCCCAAAACCCCTGTTCTAACCATCTCATCAGTCAAAGCGCCAGCTTTCAGAATTGCGCTCTGAATAGTAGGAGGAGCGGCTGCTGTGACCATCGCTCTAATTTGAGGCGCGAGTCCCCAAATGTACCTCTCGATCCTCTTTGATTCCGGCGTAACCAGATGCGGAACCAATCTAGCCAGCTCATGAAAACGATCAGTATAAGCTGCATGCCCTGCCCCCACCATAGCATGATTCCAGAATTCATGCTCCAGCTTCTGCATCTCGTTGAGAGGGCAGTATTCCTCGGTGATCAAGGCTTTGAATTCATCCCACGACATCTGCATCGCAGACTCTCTTCCTCGTGCTTGAATCTGGGTGTTCCACCAGGTTAGGGCTTTACCCTGTAGAGAACAAGTGGCATACTTGATCCTCTGGCTGTCGAGGCACTCACTGATGTCAATTACTGCCTCCATCTTTTCCAACCACCTGGTTAGGGCTATCGCCCCACCTTTCCCGTCGAATTCCCTTGGCTTACAAGCCACGAACTCCTTGTACGAACATCCCCGACGAGCATTAACCACTCCAGTTTTAATACCGGCAGTACCACCATTTCCGGTTTCCTGGTTGCTCTCGTTTCCAGTCGGGTTCCGTTTCCCGTCTCAGTTTCAATCCCACCTTGGCCTCCATCATCGTTGCCACCATCCCCGTGAGGGTGGTGTTGTTGAAGTGCGTCGCTCACTTGGGCCACGATAGTAGGAATCAGTGCGGCCAATTGCTGAGCGATCAGGGCTGCCATGTCGGCGTTCCCTGTTCCTTGACTGTTACTGGCAGGAGCATCGTTTGCTCTTGGTGCTTGCCTCTGCCTCGGCCTCTGCCCCTTGGGGCTTCACTCCCGCCACTACTGCTACGGGTGACTCTTCGAGGCGGCATGTTCTAATCATAAAAGAGGTAACATATAAACTTTAGTCACCATATGATACAAATGTATTCCACTTATCAAGTTCCAATGTTCATGTTCCGGTCAGCCAAGACCACCATGCAGCCCATTTCAAGCATATTCTCGGTATACCGGTGGTGTTTATATATAGGGTTCCCCGCAGCGTTCCCACCACACCCACGATGTACCGAGAATGATGCCTGATCCGGTTACATGACATCCGACTTTCCTTTACATCATATCCATAATAATCCATCAAATCCATGTATACAATCACGTTTAGTCTAGCGGAGGTTGTCTATTTCCTCATCTTTCGAGGTTTCAGACATATTCCTCCTCAGAGTTAATCTCAATGTCCAAGGTCAAGCATAATAACATGATCTGTGATGATCTCTTCGGGTTTAATACCCGGATCTGATAAACTAACTCGGCGCGCAGAGGGAACGGAAGATCCAATAGAAGCATCCCCATTAAAAGAGTGAGCACAAGGGCTCTCTCATAGGGTAGAAAGATCACATAACAAATAGATGAGCAAATCAAGCAGCGAGGAACACATACACGAGATATAATATGCATACAGAGTCCTAGCATGCAAATCTACATGAAGGTTCCTAGGTTATAGTCTAGGTCAAGCGTATTGCCTAATTCTCTATAACCAATGGCTCTGATACCAATCTGTCACACCCCCGCTAAAAGCGGAAACACGGGGATGTAACGAGACCGGGATCGTCATAACACATGGTAAGCGATAGAGAGCAATATAAATAAATGATGACATGCGTGTCATGACGACACCCGACAACAAGGGGACTTGTGTCGTGTTTAGTCAATGTTCACAACACATAGCCATAAGCAACCTGATAATGATAACACATATTCACATAAGATGAAAATGTAAATGTTAATTCCCACAACCCGGGAACAAGTTCAAATGTTGATAATTGTTTACATGCGATAACATTGTTCAAAAGATTGTTTAACAAAACATGAGCTAAGTCCCAAAAATGCATCCTAGGGTCTCCACTAAGGCAGCACACCTAGATTCCTGGACTTGCATGATCACCTGAAAAGATATGCTTAAAACGGTCAACAAAATTGTTGGTGAGCTCGCAGGTTTATGTAATAAAAATGTAAGCGATGCTGTAATAAATAGCGCGTCGGAATACCGTGAATACAGTTATTACACAAGTAAATATCACATGACATGAGCTTTGCAACCAAACCTAGCGACGTACACAAAGAAATTGTCGGCATATATTCACCCAAGGGCCCGTTCCTGGCCACTGATGGTACCAACTAGTATACCATCGAACGAGGGTGGGGGTGTCAACCCAGTAGTACTACCAATACCTAACCGTCGGTTCCCACACTAGAATTAAATAGTTGCAAAGATAGAACCACACAGCAGACCCAAGCATGTATCAAATAGTACTTGCAACACAGTATCACGTTGATTCCTTGTATGTAAAATGTATGTAAGTTGTACAGCATAAAAATGTGTAAGCATACTTTTCCCCCAATTTTGTAAATGATTGAAATATTGTATAAGCGTAAAAAGGGGCCACGAAACTCACTTGTTAGGTGGTAAGTATGTATGATCGATGTATCCCAAATGTTGAATGCAAATAAACAGTCAAACACCTATAGACAGTTATTGTATAGCATTAATGATATGACATATGTATAAGCGCGCAATAATGATGGGTCGGTTCGGGTCGTATCGGATGGGTCACGCACAACACACACAGACTGACACACGTACTAGACCTTATGTAGATCCAAGTACAAGACATGGTTGCCACTAATGATGATGTTTAAATAAAAGCGTCGTTGTTTATTGAAGAAGCATTGAATAAGTGTCAATAGTTATAAGTCGATTTGGTCGTTGTAAAAGCGTTAGTTTAATTTGCTCAAAATAGTTTCTGTGTCCCTTCTCGCGTTGACATTAATCTTTTTGGCCGAACAATGGCATAATTGTGTTAGTGTTACCTTGACACCACACGACATACTCACGCCACGCACAAGGGGTCAAACACAACAATTTCAGTCGCATAACAAGGTCAGACGCACGACTCAACCTCCATTCGTGCGAATCAACCCTCAATCGTGCGAATCAGCTTCATTCGTACGATTGAGCCTTCATTCGTATGATTGGCCTTCAGTCGTACCACACAACACCCAATCGCACGACTCAACTTCCATGCGCACGAATCAACCTTCAATCGTGCGAATTAGCTACTTTCGTACGACTGAACCTTCATTCGTGCGATTGGACTCCAGTCGTGCGAATCACATTCATTCGCACACATTCAGTCGGTCACCTGACTCAATCGCACAAAATCACTCAGTCGCACAACTCAGTCGCACGACATGCCTAGTCGCACAACTCAGTCGCGCGATTGACTCAGACGCATGATCCAGTCGCACAACCCACTCAGTCGCACGGCTCAATCGCATGGATGACCCAGTCGCCTGATCTGCAGAATCGCGACTGTGGTCGGGAGGAGCAGCCCCCGAGCCGCTCTAAACACGGGTTTTACACCACAAGGACCTCCAGAAACACTCAACAAGAATATACAAGCATGAAACACAAGCAAAGAGACCTCACACGCACCCATACGACCTTGTGTGTTCGGGTTGGACCCGAACACCCGAAACCCTAGTTTGTACAGCCGTGAAAAGGCTAAGAAATGGACAACCAAAGACAACTACCTGCTAAGGAGGAGTAGTCTAAGCTGTAGATGATGTCAAGACGAAGAAAACGAGACCTCTCGGGTCGGATTTGGTGCAAAAATGGAGATTTGGTGTGTGAAAGAGATGAAGATGAAGAAGATGATGAAATGGGGGATTAGGGCTGGACAAGGGGTATTTATACCCAGTCCAAGTTTACAAAATTACAAGTTTAGTCCCTGCACTTAACCCCCGAGTTTTCCCAAATTTTGTTCGGTTGAAAAACGACTTTATTAGGTGTTTTATTTTAATTGTAAAAGTTCATTTAATGTTATTATGACTTAAGAAATGGTTATATTAAAACATTTATTATATTTATAAAATGATATATTTAACGTTTTCAAAAATGGAAGTTTTAATGGTCTTTTTAAGGTTCACACACGATTTTTAACGAATGCACACACAACGATAACATTGCACACATGATATCCACATAATGAGTCAAATAATGATGAGAAATGACCAAATATAGAATAGATGACGGACAAACACGTCAATTGACGGATCTTAAAGTGACGGATGTCACAGTAGTGGTGGTAGTTTTAGTGGATGTGGTGGTGATCAAAGTAATCCTTCTTCGCTTGCTCTTCATCCCATGGGGCTGAGCCATCCTCTTCTTCCTCGATCCCTTAGAAGAGGATGCTCCCCCTTGGCTGAGGGGATGGTCCGGGATGTAAGATGGATCAGTATCGGCAGCGACAGCATCCCCAGACTCACCCTGTCGTCCACTAACCGCCGCAAGCCCTCTTTCAGTGGCAACCACCTTGCTGCCCACGGTCCACACCAATGGCTCCTAATCCGACTCCTCCTCCTCATCTATCTGAAAGTCGGGGTGGATCGGAGCCTGCTTGTATCCACCTGGAGCCTCACCGCCTTGACCATCACCTTGGTCGTCGTCGACATCTGGGTCATCGTCGGGTATCTCAATAGGCTCGACATCAGAATCACTGTCATCATGACGCCACTTCTTATGAGAAGGCGCCACGTAATCAGGATTGGCCAGATGCCCGAACAATCTCCTAACAGGGGGCTTTACCTGCTTCCCCCTGTACACCTTCATCCTGCATAGAGTGGTGTCATCCATAACCTCTAACAACACAGCATCATCCTTCTCCTTGGGCAGTAGAGGGAGCTTCTCATCTATGATCATTTGCAAGAACCTTGGATACATGCAGATGTTGGATTCTTTATGCCCAAGACACATAGAATATTGATGTGGTTAGTACGTTATGATCCAAGTCGGGTCATACCCAATAACAAGCTTAGCAAACACCAATTAATATTTAATTAATGATATGATCATGCAATTAAATAATTACACCAATTTAGAAAATGAGTTTTCTAAATAAGTTGCATTTGAGATGGAACAACTTAATATGACATTTTATTTATGGGTATTATTTGGAATGTTATTTAAATTGGTTAAATGACATCAAGTAATAAAAGTGTGTATGAGTTATATAATTAAAGGGTTAGTTATATAACCTATCTAGATGACTAGTTAACAAAAATGGTAAATATCATTACGGGGGGAACCCCATTTGAAACACAATTTTCGGTCGCCCCTTTAGAGGGCTTTGTGCCTTTTGTTTCTTGGAATATTCTCACATATTAACTAGCCACACACTCTACCTCTCATTCTCTCTCACACATGCAAGAACAAAAGAACATATTCTCTCCATTTTCATGAAGAATTCTCGGCTGGAAGTGTTCCAGCAGCTTGTTCTTTGAGCTTTTGGTGTACAAATCCTAGAAAGAGTGGTCTTTACTTGATGCTTTGGGTATGGATGCTTGAGGACACCTATCCTTGGTGTTTTGGTCATTCAAGAACCTCATCTTCTTCACCCAAATTCGTTTTTCTGCAGCCCTACAAAAGGTAGTTTGTATGGCTTGTTTTGGGTTGTTATTTCTTGTTGATAGCTAGTTCATACACATATTAATGATCCTTATGTTCTTGGGTTTTTTTAATTCATGATATGAGCCTTAATTTCCAGATTACAAATGATAATATTAAGGTCTTATTCCGCTGCGTTTTTAAGTTTAAAAGGTTAAACTACTTTGATACGGTCCAACAAACCCAACATTGGCATCTAGAGCCGGATATGCGGATGACTAGTTTCTTTTGTCCTTGTAAAATTTGTTTTATAGGACTTTAACAACCTTATAGGGCTGTTTTGTGGTGATGTTATAAATCCCCAACCTTTCAAGGTTATATCTAACATGCTTGTGATTAAACCTTGAAAGAAAGATATCAAATGGTTGATTGTGTTTTGTTTGGACAAAACACCCTAAATTCTTGGTTTATGTTGGCTGAAAATTTAGGGTCATATGGGGATTTATTTGGTTCTTAAATGTTGTATATGATGATTCATATTGGTGCATAACCTAGCCTTGACCTTGTGTTGATTTGGTTTTGAATGGATGTTTGTATTGGTTGGTTTCATTCATAATGGGTTGTAATATTATTCTTTTGTGTTTGTATTTGGATGTAATTTATTTATTCATTCAATGGCAATGTAATAGATAGATTAAGTGTGTTTTCTTTTATTAGAAAATTTTATTAGGATATATATTTTGTAAAAGAAGATGCACAAGATGGAAGCATAAAAGGAAGACACAAAGAGAAGGACTTGAAGCATTTGGATGCAAGTTCAAGTGGGGGTCTTTGGAGATCTCATCTTTTGTGTTGTGTTCAACCCTTAGGAAAGACCAAATGACAATACTTGTGATGGCAAACAAGTGTTGTCAACGTAGTGGCTATGGTTATGCACATGTGGTTGTTTTATATATGCTTGTTTGATTATTCATTTTTATGTTGATTGTTTGATATGTGGATATGCTTAACAATCTAAATAAATTATCATAAAAAGCTGAATTTTTTGGTTCCTAATCATTAAGTGACTAATAAAAGGTTTTAATAGGATTAATGATTTCAAAATATAAGAGATTTTATTATAAAAGGGAACCATAGGGTACCATGTATTTGAAAGCATGCGAATACAAGGTACATAGAGTTTTCATAACTAGAATTAATGGAAACTTAAATCCCTTTGGAAACAAGTTAAACACCATCCTTTTACATGACACTCAAATCACTTGAGAACTACTTGTGGGATAAAGGTCACCTAACCACTTTTAGGGAACTTGTGTGTTTGAGGTGGGCTTAACATACTTGTGGGATAAAGGTCACCTAACCACTTGTATGTGTAAACTCACACGTGTGTGTAAGTAGGACGACTTGAATTGGAAACCATGTGCATAGGGTCACCGAAGCATGGCGTACAATGGTGTTGATAGGATTTTACATGCCGACTAAACATAAGATGTTTAACCGATCCCATAAAGCTAGAAGTTGCAATAGGTTGCAATTGTCAAATGTTGACTACCTTGTTAATTTAAATAATGGGATAAAGGTCACCTAACCATCATTTAAATGTAACGTTGGATTCTAGATTTTAATTATTAATTGTCTATGAGACGTGTAAAGGGTATTAATAATTAAAATGCAATTTTTCAGAAATACTAAAATGAACTTTGTAATTTTGTAGAAATGGCCGCAAACAATAATGCTACCACCCCGACCGTCCCTACCCTATCACTGAGAACCATCTTAGAAAGGGATCGTCTTAACAATAATAACTTTATGGACTGGTATCGAAACTTGAGAATTGTTCTCAAGCAAGAGAAAATGGCCTATGTCCTTGACGATCCTATTCCTGACCAACCGGACCCCGAGGATGTTGAGGCCTATAACGATTGGCTTCAATACACTGAGGATTCCATGCAGGTTTCCTGCCTCATGTTGGGAACTATGATTCCCGAACTCCAAAAGGATTTGGAGCATCTTGGGTCATATGACATAATTACCCAGTTGAAGGAAATGTTCCTTCAACAAGCTAGGGTAGAGCGCTTCGAAACAGTTCGAGCGCTTCATGCATGTCGCATGGAAGAAACCCAATCGGTATCATCTTATGTACTTAAGATGAAAAGCCACGTTGATCGCCTCAAGAGACTTAATTGTCCCGTCTCAAAAGAGCTAGCCACGGATTTGATCCTTAATGGCCTAACTAAGAGGTTTGAGACGTTCATAATGAATTACAATATGAACGGATGGCACAAGAGTATTGGTGAGCTTCACGTAATGCTCAAAACAGCCGAGGCAGGGATGGGTAGAAAGGTTTTACCTGTTCTCTCGATCAATGAGGAAGGAAATAAGAAAAGGCCATTCCCCGATCCCGAGGCAAATGTTGTCAAAGGAAAGGGGTACGTCAAAGGAAAGGGGAAAGGAAAGGCTAAAGCGGAACCTCCAAAGCCTAAGCTTAAGAAGCCTAAGGTAACGGAGAACGATCCATGCTTTGAGTGTGGAGAGATAGGACATTGGAAAAGGAATTGTCCAACCTATCTCAAAGAGTTGAGAAACAAGACGGATGCTGGGCAAACCTCAGGTACAACTTTTATAATTCACATTGGTTTAAATGTTATTTCTTCTAACACATAGGTATTGGATACCGGATGTCGAATTCACATATGCAATTTGTTGCAGGGGTTCAAAAGAAATAAGCACTTTAAGAAGGGAGACACAAGTCTCTACATGGCCAACGGAGCAAAAGTTGATGTCGGAGCCCAAAGAGACAAGATTTTGAAACTTTCAAATGGTTTGGAAGTTATTCTTAAGAACATTTTGTATGCTCCTAGTTTGACTAGAAACATAATTTTGATTTCCCTTTTAAAACAATGTGGTTGTGAATTAAAGTTTGTTAATAATGGTATTTATGTTTGTATGGATGATGTATTTTATTTCAAGGCTATGCCTTTTAATGGAATCTATGAATTGGTTCATAATGATTCATCCTATAATAGCTCATTATACCAAACAAGCACCAAGAAACTTAAAATGGGTTTAGGTGATTCTTATCTTTGGCATTGTCGTCTTGGTCACATAAACAAGAATCGGAATCAAACACCTCAATAGAATGGTCTTTTGAAAAACAAATGAAAATGTTTCATTCGATAAGTGTGAATCTTGTTTACAAGGTATGATGACCAAGTCGCCCTTTAGTGGCACTAACGAGTGGGCAAAAGACTTATTGGGAATCATACATTCGGATGTATGTGGCCCGAAATGGTGAAAGATACTTCATTACCTTTACCGACGAATATAGTCGCTATGGTTATGTGTACTTGATGACGCATAAACATGAGGCTTTTGAAATGTTCAAAATCTTCAAGAATGAAGTAGAAAATCAACTCAATAAAACTATCAAAGTTATTCGTTCAGATAGAGGAGGTGAATACCTAAGTGATGCTTTTCAATACCATCTAAGAAGTTGTGGGATCGTCTCACGACTTACTCCACCTGGAACACCACAACATAATGGTGTGACCGAAAGGAGAAATCGAACCCTATTGGATATGATTCAATCTATGATGGCTATAAGCTCACTACCTCTATCATTTTGGGGTTTCGTAATGCTCTCCGAGGCTCGTATTTTGAATATGGCCCTGACCAGGATAGTCGATTCACTAAGTGTATATTTGTTGGATATCCCAAAGAGTGTATAGGATACTACTTCTTTGATCCAACAGAGCAAGAGTAATTATTGCTCGAAAGGCTGAGTTCTTGGAAACTTAGTTCCTTATGGAAGGAATAACGTATAGAATAGTGGAATTTGATGAGGATCAAGATCCACAAGCCGATACATGTTTGGTTGACACTAGCAATCAACAAGAAATTGTTGATGATGATCAAGAGATTGATCAATACACACAAAAAGTTCGTAGATCTGGTAGAGTTAGCATTCCACCTGAAAGATATGGATTTTTCATGAATGGATGCTATGTAGTTGACTCCGATGAGCCAACTACATACCATGAAGCAATGTCCAATTCAGATTGTGACAAATGGCTGGATGCCATGAACGTTGAGATGCAATCCATGTATGACAATCAAGTTTGGGAATTGGTTGGCCCTCCACTTAACTCCAAACCGGTTGGATGCAAGTGGGTTTCAAGAAGAAAATGGATATACATGGAAACTTGGATACTTACAAAGCAAGACTTGTAGCAAAAGGTTTCACTCAAACTCAAAGGGTTGATAATGATGAAACCTTCTCGCCTGTGGCAATGCTAAAGTCAATTAGGATATTATTTGCCATAGCTGCATATTATGACTATGAGATTTGGCAAATGGATGTCAAAACCGCTTTTCTTAATGGACATCTCGAAGAGACTGTCCATATGGTTCAGCTTGATGGTTTTGTCGGTCCACAACATCCTAATAAAGTATGCAAGTTAAAAAGGTCAATCTAAGGATTGAAACTAGCATCGAGAAGTTGGAATCAACGTTTTGATGAAGAGATAAAGAAATTTGGTTTCATCAAGAACGCTGACGAGGCTTGTGTATATAAGAAGGCTAGTGGGAGCATAATAACATTCTTAGTATTGTATGTTGATGAAATACTACTTTTTGGAAATGATATTCCAACCATGGAAGGTGTTAAAACCTGGCTTGGAAGTTGTTTTTGCATAAAATATCTCGGTGAAGCCGCCTATATTTTGGAATAAAGATCTATAGGATAGATCGAGGCGGTTGATAGGTTTAAACCAAAGTGCATATATTGATAAAGTCTTGAAGAGGTTCAAGATGGAAAACTCTGAGAAAGGTATGGTACCTATTCAAAGAGGGACAATATTGAGTACATCTCAATGTCTAAGCTCAAAGGATGAGCAAGATCGAATGAAGGGGATCCCATATGCATCAGCTATAGGATCCATCATGCGATGGTATGCACTAGACTTGACGTGTCATGCGCGTTAAGCATGACAAGCAAATATTAGGAGAATCGTTGTAAAGGGTTACACGGATGCGAGTTTACACGGAGATCCCATATGCATCAGGTAGTAGCCATTGGATGGCTGTTAAAAGTATATTGAAATACCTTAGGAGGACTAAGGAAATGTTTCTAATATACGGATCTGATAAAGAGGAACTCGTTGTAAAGGGTTACACAGATGCGAGTTTTCAAACCATTCGAGATGATTCTTGATCACAAATCGGGGTATGTCTTCATTATGAATGGGTAGCATTATCCACTACAAAATCCGAATACATAGCCGCATCATTAGCAGCTCAGGAATGTAAGGCCCCGTTCCCGGGACGCTTACAGTTGGTCATTCATCGCACATAAAACGTATAATTACAATTTCATTAAGAAAACATTGCAGCGGAAACATTCAAAAATGACATCACATTTCATTATAAATACTTTTGCCAAATAATACATCATTATCCGGTTACAAAATTCATGTTTGCATTACATCACAAAAGCTATATAATTGGACGCCATCCCAAAAGAGCCGAGTAGCTTCGCCATGCCATCCTCAGCAATCATTTACCTGCCAACTGGAAAATGCAATAAAAGTCAGCGTTGCTGAGTGAGTTCTAGTTTTAATAATAAAACATACTTTACTTTCATTAAAAACCATTCCTTTATCACGCGATCATGCAACATACGTATATACAGATAATATCGTTATTATCTTTCATCATCATTCATTATCTTCCGTTCTTTTCGTTCATTCTGTCTTCCGAGTCTTTTGCGACAACATGGTCGCTCACCTCAATGGCAATCTCAATGATTGCTCGCTATCCGAGTCTTTTGCACCCCTAAGGTTGCTCACCCCAATTGCCCATCACGATAGCAAGCTATCCGAGTCTTTTGCAACAACAAGGTTGCTCACCCCAAGGCAACATCACGATAGCTCTTACTCGAGTCTTTTGCAACGACAAGGTTGCTCACCTCATAGGCAATCTAATGATTGCACTTCATCCGAGTCTTTTGCAACACAAAGTCGCTCACCCCAATAAATATGCTTGCAAGCCTTTCTTTCGTTCATTCATCATTCTTTAATGCATGCATTCTTACTTCATGTTCCTCTTTCTTTATCTTTCGCTTTACATTATATAATACTTCATTCATTCATTCATTCATTCATTCATTCATTAGCATGACATGTAAAGCCACAAGAAAGATAAGCATACATTATAATAAGGAACATATCATACACATTCATCATATCATCATACAGGGCATTATCATACATTCATAATATGCATAAACATGCAACATCCTCATCATCATGCCCTACATGCTCTCTAAGGCCATAACCATCCTCTTACATACTCTTACGGGTTACCTTTCGTCAACACTTACATCTGCACCTTTCCCCGAAGGCCAGAAGTCAAACTACACATTCCTTCGAGTGCAACAGCCCTATTCGGGCGTATGGACACTCTTCAGTCGCATGGCCTCCATGCGACTGAACATCATGCGACTGGACTCATGCGGATGAACACCTATACGAATGAACATCCAATCGTGCGTATGGACCATGTGCGAATGGGATTACTGCGAATGGGCACCTATGCGACTAACCTCATGCGTATGGACTCATGCGACTAAGCATCTATGCGACTGAACCCTCAGTCGCACATCCCTCATGCGACTAGACTCCCAGTCGTGCGACTGAGTCCCAATCGTGCGGATGACCTTCAATCGCCCTCATTCGGCCGTATGGCCTCCATTCGGTCGCCTAGCCCTAGCTGATGCAGAATGGAGTTCATCCCGAACCCAATCTGCCATTTTCGACCTCCAAGCTCATCCAAACCCATTCTAAGCCTAAATCAACCCTCCTGGACCTTAGGAATGTATACCTTAACACCAAACAAGCACACACAAGCCCGAAATCATGCTCTAAACACATCATACACATCACACCCAAATGGGTCAAACACACACACACATAAAAACGGGTTTTGAACACTTTCCAGCCCCAAAATCAGTTGAAAACAAGTAAAAGTGGGGTCCTAGAACTCACACAATCGAGCACAAAGACAAGAGCTTCGATTTGGCTTGCTACTCGACGGATTTGGACACTCGAATCACCCGAATCAACCCTTTTCTCCCTTTTTCTCTTCTTTCTCTCTTCTCTCTTCTTTGGTGGCTGATTTTTGTGAAGTGTGGGGAGAGTGGGCTGCCCTCTCCCTACACATATCACCACATTTCCCGACTTTTCTTCGTTGGCGAGTTTGGTCCCTCGACTTTGGACTTTATTTCTTTTCTTTCTTTGTCGGCTTCAAAATAATAGATTTCCGGGTGTTACAAGTCCACCCCCCTTAAATAGGTTTCGTCCCCGAAACCTGTTATTCTTCGAACAAACGTGGATAGTGCTGTCTCATTTCTTCCTCGGTCTCCCACGTTGACTCGGATCCCTTCCTGTGTTTCCACTGTACCCGCACAAGAGGAACCACTTTATTCCTTAGCCTTTTCTCCTTTCGGTCGATGATTGCCACTGGTTGCTCCACATAATTGAGCCGTTCATCTACTTCGATATCTTCCAATGGGACAATCATATCTTCATCTGCTAAGCACTTCCTTAGATGAGATACATGGAATGTCGGGTGAATTCCACTTAGCTCATCCGGTAACTCCAGTCTATAGGCCACCTCTCCTACTCGAGCAATAATTCGGAAAGGGCCTATGTATCTTGGGCTCAACTTGCCCCGCTTTCGGAAGCGAATGATACCCTTCCAAGGTGAGACCTTCAACATAACCCGGTCACCCACCTGGAACTCAATCGGCCTGCGTCGTTTATCAGCATACGACTTTGTCTGTCTTTGGCTGCCTTCATGAAGGCTTTAATCTTCTCAAGCTTCTCAGTCGTAGCCTCGATTACCTCGACGCTCCCCAATTCCTTCTGACCAATATCACCCCAACAAACGGGCGTTCTGCATCTCCTACCGTATAGCATCTCATATGGAGGCATGCCAATGCTGGCATGGTAACTGTTGTTGTATGAGAATTCAGCTAACGGTAGGTGGTCATCCCAACTTCCACCAAAATCAATCACACATGCCCGAAGCATGTCTTCCAGTGTCTGAATGGTCCTTTCTGACTGACCATCAGTCTGGGGATGATAAGCCGTGCTGATATGTAACCTCGTCCCCATAGCGTCGTGGAACTTCTTTCAGAATTTAGATGTAAATCGAGTGTCGCGATCCGACACGATAGACACCGGTACACCATGACGAGTCACAATCTCCTTGATGAACAGATCAGCCAACCTCTCAGATGAATATGTCTCGCGGATCGGTAGAAAGTGAGCACTCTTCGTCAAACGGTCAACTATCACCCATATGGCATCATACCCTTTCGGCGTACGCGGTAGCTTGGTAATGAAATCCATGGTGATGTGCTCCCACTTCCATTCCGGTATATCCAAAGGTTGTATCTTCCCATACGGCTTTTGGTGCTCGGCCTTTACCTGTAAGCAAGTAAGGCACTTACTCACATACCCCACCACATCGCGCTTCATACCCGGCCACCAATAATCTTTCTTCATATCATGGTACATCTTCGTGGCACCAGGATGAATGGAGTACCGAGTCTTGTGAGCTTCATCCATTATCTTCCCCCGTAGATCCCCAAAACGAGGAATCCACACACGATCGAATCGGGTTCTAACACCAAACGTATTTTCACCCAATTCTCCAACCAGACCTCTCATTCTTTCAGAGTTAAGATGGTCTTCTTTCAATGCCTCATCTTGAAACTCTTTAACCTGTTTCATCACATCGGAGGTCATGATCAGCTGATACGCTTTCACCCGAATCGGCTCGGGCCTCTCTTTTCGGCTAAGGGCATCAGCCACCACGTTGGCCTTGCCCGGATGGTAGTGGATCTCACAATCATAATCCTTTATAAGTTCCAACCACCGCCTCTGCCTCATGTTCAAATCCTTCTGCTCAAAGAAGTACTTCAGACTCTTGTGGTCAGTGAATATGGTGCACTTCGTCCCGTAGAGGTAGTGCCTCCAAATCTTCAATGCAAAGACCACGGCTGCCAGCTCCAAGTCATGAGTAGGATAATTGACCTCATGAACTTTCAACTGTCGGGATGCATACGCTATGACCCTTCCTCTCTGCATTAACACGCACCCCAACCCCGAGTAAGAAGCATCGGAATAAACCACCAGATCTTCACTTCCATCGGGTAATGACAGAACAGGAGCTTGAGTCAATCTCGCCTTCAATTCTTCAAACGCCTTCTCTTGAGCTTGACCCCATACGAACTTCACATCTTTTCGGGTCAACTTGGTTAGTGGAGAAGCAATCTTGGAGAAGTCTTGGATAAATCTTCTATAATAACCCGCCAAACCCAAGAAACTGCGAATCTCGGATGGCGTCTTTGGTGACTTCCATTGCATAACCGCCTCCACTTTTGCCGGGTCCACCATAATCCCATCGGGATTCACCACGTGACCCAAGAACTGAACTTCGCGCAACCAGAACGCGCACTTGGAGAATTTTGCATACAATTTCTCCCTTCTCAACGTCTCTAGAACCTCCCGAATGTGACCGGCATGCTCTGCTTCGCTCCTCGAGTAAATCAGGATATCATCAATAAACACAATCACTGATTTATCCAACATAGGCCGACACACACGGTTCATCAAATCCATAAAAGCAGCTGGCGCGTTGGTCAAGCCAAAGGACATGACAAGAAACTCGTAGTGACCATAGCGCATACGGAAAGCTGTTTTAGGAATATCCTGCTCCTTCACCTTCAACTGATGGTAACCGGATCGAAGATCTATCCTTGAAAACCAACTGGCACCCTGAAGCTGATCAAACAAATCATCTATCCTCGGTAAGGGGTATCGGTTCTTCACTGTCAACTTGTTCAGCTCGCGGTAGTCGATGCACATCCTCATACTACCGTCCTTCTTCTTTACAAACAGGACCGGAGCACCCCAAGGAGAGATACTCGGTCTAATGAACCCCTTATCAAGTAACTCCTGCAATTGCTCCATCAACTCCTTCATTTCGGTCGGAGCTAACCGATACGGTGCCTTGGCAACAGGTTGGGCACCCGGTATCAGATCAATCTGAAACTCGATCTCCCTGTCAGGTGGCACTCCTGATAAATCTTCTGGAAACACATCTGGAAAGTCACACACAACCGGTACATCGGCTAGTTGTGGTGTTGGCGTATCCACATCCTTTACATAGGCCAAGTAGGCACTACATCCACGCCTCATACACTTTCCCGCCACTGCCATCGAGATCACCTTCGGAATCGTAGTAACCCGATCACCATATACCGTCACTGAACTAGCGTCAGGCGCCGACAACCGAATCATCTTCTTGCGACACACAATGTTCGCCTCGAAGTCCGCTAACCAATCCATCCCAAGAACCAAATCAAAACCACCTAAGGTCATCACAAACGGTCTAACATGAAACTTATGACCCTCGAGCTCCACATCACAATTCTCTATCATCTCAGAAATCCTGGTAGACTTACCTATGGCAGTTTCTACTTCGAAGGGCGCATCAACACATCTACTACTAACAGGCAGCTTAGCACAGAAAGCAGCAGAAATAAAACTCTTACTAGCACCCGAATCAAATAACACAGAAGCTAAAGTTTGGTTCACCAGAAACGTACCGGACACGACATCAGGGTCCGTTCTAGCTTCCTCCTGTGTCATGGTGAATGCCCTGGCGCTCGCCCTCGGTCCATCACTTCCCGTCTTCCTTGCCCCTGAACTCTCAGCCCTCGGCTTCTTACAATCTTTGAGCACGTGACCCTCTTCACCACAGTTAAAGCATCGGACCGCACGACAGTCCTTTGCCATGTGCCCCGCCTTTCCACACCTGAAGCACAAGTTCGATCCAAACCTGCACTCCCCGCTGTGCTCCCGTCCACATTTACCACACCTCCTCGATCCCGCACCAGACATAACCACACGGCGATCATCCACCCGTGCCTTCTTATTACCCGTCGAGGCATTACCCCGACCAAACCTCCTCCCCTGCCAATTCCGGTCACCACCACTCTTCCTGCCACCATCAGTCACCACCACCATCCTCTCATCATACAATCTTCCCGCCAAATCCACCGCCGACCTAAACGTGCTCGGCCGGGCGGCGATCATGTGCCTGCGAATATCCGCCGGCAAACCCTGTATATACCTCTTGATCTTTCGGGACAGAGGTGTCACTTGATCCGGCACCAGACGTGCCATCTCGTTGAACTTCGTGGTGTACTGTTGGTGTGTCATGGTTCCCGCTTCCAGTTGCAGAAACTCCCTCTCAACCTTATCCATTTCCCGATGAGGACAAAACTCCTCGATCACCATCTTCTTCAGTTCGGGCCACCTCATTCGCCCGATCGCCCGATTACCCTCTGCTTGGACAATGTTGTCCCACCAGCATAGTGCCGAGTCCACGAAGGAGTGGGTGGCAAACTTTACTTTCTGATCTTCTCGGCACTCGCTGATGTCGAGAACAGCCTCCATTTCTCTCACCCATCGGTGAGCCGCAGCAGCATTGCCATTACCGTCAAAAGTAGGGGGCTTGCATCTCATAAACACCCCATAGTTGCAGCCTCGTGCTACCTCCCGCACAGGCTCCTCTTCCTCTTCCTCCTCATTATCGGAGAAAATAGTTTCAGGCTCCGGTTGCTCCCCCGAGGCCCGGTTTCTCTCCTTCCTTTCCCCTTCTTCACAGCCTTGATGACTTCGGTCACCACAGACGGTAAGATCGTCTGCATGACCTGATGTACTTCCTCAACAACCGCCTCCTTTACTGAGGCCCTTAAATTCGCACTCTCATCCCCAGCTTCTGGATGAGGAGTCTCAGGTTCTGCAGGAACCTCTTTCTCAGCTCTAGGCCTTCCTCTTTTAGGGCGTGGTTCAGCAACAGGGCCATCACGGCCTCCACCCCTAGAAGCTCTAGAAGATCTACCACCAGCCATACTCTATCACACTGAAAGATTCAAACACCAACACGGTCATTCAAGGAAACAACTCAGTTTATGTCAAGTATAGTAAGTCCCTAATTACAGTGGCCAGTTGTGATTAGCCACTTACTGTACTCTTCATACCCCAAGTATTACCTGTCCTGACTACATCAGTATTCAAATCTACATACAACACATAACATATACCATGCGCACATAAACCGGTTAACTTTAAGAAAATACCTGATGGCACGCAGCTACTCAGTTTGGCATCCCATTCCCCATTCGTCCCATTCTCAGTTTAAGTTAAGGTTTATTTTGAAAATTTACCCATTTCACTTAAACTTTGGCTCTGATACCAACTTGTAAGGCCCCGTTCCCGGGACGCTTACAGTTGGTCATTCATCGCACATAAAACGTATAATTACAATTTCATTAAGAAAACATTGCAGCGGAAACATTCAAAAATGACATCACATTTCATTATAAATACTTTTGCCAAATAATACATCATTATCCGGTTACAAAATTCATGTTTGCATTACATCACAAAAGCTATATAATTGGACGCCATCCCAAAAGAGCCGAGTAGCTTCGCCATGCCATCCTCAGCAATCATTTACCTGCCAACTGGAAAATGCAATAAAAGTCAGCGTTGCTGAGTGAGTTCTAGTTTTAATAATAAAACATACTTTACTTTCATTAAAAACCATTCCTTTATCACGCGATCATGCAACATACGTATATACAGATAATATCATTATTATCTTTCATCATCATTCATTATCTTCCGTTCTTTTCGTTCATTCTGTCTTCCGAGTCTTTTGCGACAACATGGTCGCTCACCTCAATGGCAATCTCAATGATTGCTCGCTATCCGAGTCTTTTGCACCCCTAAGGTTGCTCACCCCAATTGCCCATCACGATAGCAAGCTATCCGAGTCTTTTGCAACAACAAGGTTGCTCACCCCAAGGCAACATCACGATAGCTCTTACTCGAGTCTTTTGCAACGACAAGGTTGCTCACCTCATAGGCAATCTAATGATTGCACTTCATCCGAGTCTTTTGCAACACAAAGTCGCTCACCCCAATAAATATGCTTGCAAGCCTTTCTTTCGTTCATTCATCATTCTTTAATGCATGCATTCTTACTTCATGTTCCTCTTTCTTTATCTTTCGCTTTACATTATATAATACTTCATTCATTCATTCATTCATTCATTCATTCATTCATTAGCATGACATGTAAAGCCACAAGAAAGATAAGCATACATTATAATAAGGAACATATCATACACATTCATCATCATCATACAGGGCATTATCATACATTCATAATATGCATAAACATGCAACATCCTCATCATCATGCCCTACATGCTCTCTAAGGCCATAACCATCCTCTTACATACTCTTACGGGTTACCTTTCGTCAACACTTACATCTGCACCTTTCCCCGAAGGCCAGAAGTCAAACTACACATTCCTTCGAGTGCAACAGCCCTATTCGGGCGTATGGACACTCTTCAGTCGCATGGCCTCCATGCGACTGAACATCATGCGACTGGACTCATGCGGATGAACACCTATACGAATGAACATCCAATCGTGCGTATGGACCATGTGCGAATGGGATTACTGCGAATGGGCACCTATGCGACTAACCTCATGCGTATGGACTCATGCGACTAAGCATCTATGCGACTGAACCCTCAGTCGCACATCCCTCATGCGACTAGACTCCCAGTCGTGCGACTGAGTCCCAATCGTGCGGATGACCTTCAATCGCCCTCATTCGGCCGTATGGCCTCCATTCGGTCGCCTAGCCCTAGCTGATGCAGAATGGAGTTCATCCCGAACCCAATCTGCCATTTTCGACCTCCAAGCTCATCCAAACCCATTCTAAGCCTAAATCAACCCTCCTGGACCTTAGGAATGTATACCTTAACACCAAACAAGCACACACAAGCCCGAAATCATGCTCTAAACACATCATACACATCACACCCAAATGGGTCAAACACACACACACATAAAAACGGGTTTTGAACACTTTCCAGCCCCAAAATCAGTTGAAAACAAGTAAAAGTGGGGTCCTAGAACTCACACAATCGAGCACAAAGACAAGAGCTTCGATTTGGCTTGCTACTCGACGGATTTGGACACTCGAATCACCCGAATCAACCCTTTTCTCCCTTTTTCTCTTCTTTCTCTCTTCTCTCTTCTTTGGTGGCTGATTTTTGTGAAGTGTGGGGAGAGTGGGCTGCCCTCTCCCTACACATATCACCACATTTCCCGACTTTTCTTCGTTGGCGAGTTTGGTCCCTCGACTTTGGACTTTATTTCTTTTCTTTCTTTGTCGGCTTCAAAATAATAGATTTCCGGGTGTTACAAGGAAGCTGCATGGATAACGAAATTTATCGCCGACCTAGGGTGGTCTCTTCCATTCAAGACCCCCTAGAGATCCTTTTGTGATAACGAGGGTACGATTGCATAAATCAAGGTACCTTGTGCACTTCAAAAGGCTAGGCACATTGAGCGGAAATTCAACTACATAAGGGATGAAGTTGAAAAGGGAAAAATATGTATTCGTAAAGTTCACACCGACCAAAAACATTGCGGATCCACTCACGAAGCTCTTTGAGAGAGCAAAGCATGAAAGTCATACTTGTGCCTTAGGACTTCGATATTCTAGTGATTGGAATTGATCTGTTTAGTATTTAAAAGTTTGGAACAATGTAATATTAAACTCTTTATATACTGATAGTTTGAGCTATATTCATTTTAGCATGTATACATCCATGAATATGTTTATTATTCTAAATGTCCATAGTCGGTCATGTTTGTGGGAACAAATATGAACGTAAGACTATTATGAACATGGATCGGTGAATATTCATAAGGAATGAATATAGAGCAATTGGTAGCTGCCAAAGTTCATAGATATTTGTTGGATACAAATATTGGACTAACCCGCATCTCAATTTTACTACATGGAATCTTCTAGATTGATCATAAGTAAATTTGAGTAAAGGCGAATATCATTTGGTATCCTCCTACGTATTGGGTTTTGATTTTCACCAAATGTTATACCTTGAGCTAGTTCTTCACTGCTCTGAAATAATGGGCAGTACATAAGGCTATGTTCAGGTATGACACGAGGTGATTGTGAAAAACGTATGTAGTCAAGATGGAATTTGTTCCTCTTATTCGTTGAGAGCAAGATGTCTAAGGCCTGATTAAGTTAAATCAACAAGGAATGATCATTATATGTCCTTGGATTTAACATGACATCTGTAACAAAAGGATAAATGATTGATTGACCTAAAACATTTAAAGTTGGATACTTGAAGGGGATGATGTTATTGAATGGCTTTCAGCCATGCGTATTAAGGGTAGTAAACCGTTGTTAGTCGGTATTTACTGCTTGCATCAATCTTCTATGAATCTTGTGCAAGTGGGAGATTGTTGGATTCTTTATGCCCAAGACACATAGAATATTGATGTGGTTAGTACGTTATGATCCAAGTCGGGTCATACCCAATAACAAGCTTAGCAAACACCATTTAATATTTAATTAATGATATGATCATGCAATTAAATAATTACACCAATTTAGAAAATGGGTTTTCTAAATAAGTTGCATTTGAGATGGAACAACTTAATATGACATTTTGTTCATGGGTATTATTTGGAATGTTATTTAAATTGGTTAAATGACATGAAGTAATAAAAGTGTGTATGAGTTATATAATTAAAGGGTTAGTTATATAACTTATCTAGATGACTAGTTAATAAAAATGGTAAATATCATTTTGGGGGGAACCGCATTTGAAACACAATTTTCGGCCGGCCCTTTAGAGGGCTTTGTGCCTTTTGTTTCTTGGAATTCCCTCACACATTAACTAGCCACACACTCTACCTCTCATTCTCTCTCACACATGCAAGAACAAAAGAACATATTCTCTCCATTTTCATGAAAAATTCTCAGCTAGAAGTGTTCCAGCAGCTTGTTCTTTGAGCTTTTGGTGTACAAATCCTAGCAAGAGTGGTCTTTGCTTGATGCTTGTGGGTATGGATGCTTGAGGACACCTATCCTTGGTGTTTTGGTCATTCAAGAACCTCATCTTCTTCACCCAAATTCGTTTTTCTACAGCTCTACAAAAGGTAGTTTGTATGGCTTGTTTTGGGTTGTTATTTCTTGTTGATAGCTAATTCATACACATACTAATGATCCTTATGTTCTTGGGTTTGTTTAATTCATGATATGAGCCTTAATTTCCAGATTACAAATGATAATATTAAGGTTTTATTCCGCTGCGTTTTTATGTTTAAAAGGTTAAACTACTTTGATATGGTCCAACAAACCCAACAGCAGAAGCTTTCCTTACCCTTGGCCTTAAGATTCTCGATCATGTATGTGAAGATATGTTGGAGAAGCTGAAGGGGTGATTCAGCACCAGTGCCACGTAGGCATTCGGGATTTGGTCAGAAAGATCATCAAATCCACCCCTATGTGAAGCAATGCACTTGAGAACGACGTGTGCTAAGTACTTGAACTGTGGACACAGGTTGCTTTTGTTTAGCACACCTGTGTTGATGTCCCCAGTGTACTTCATCCTCAGAAAACATCCCCTTACAGTCAGAGGATGTAACCTGGTTGGGTGGGCAACATCATCACCCAGGTCCAGTACTCGTCTAATGTCTGCTGCCGTCACCTCAATCTCTTCCCCAAAGATGGTACTCCGAATGCAATAGGGCTCAGTAGAAATGTCAACAGATGCACCCTCCCAGAAAGCCTACTGTATAGACCGGTAGGGTGTACATGGATTAGATATGGCTCTGTAGATCCTTGGTCGCCTCAGAAATGCAATGATACTAGCAAACTCAGCAGCATTCCTCGTGGTGGCATCCAAGTGAGCACAAATGTTGTGCTTGGTGTTGATGATCCACCTATCAATCATGTTTCTGTAACACAAAAGACATAAACATGAGATTAGTCCATAACAGAAACTGTTGAAATTTAAGCTGTTCTAAGATCAGTCTGGTTTAATCGTGCGATTGAACCATATGACTGTGTTCAGTCGGGCGATTGAGCAAGTGACTGAGTTCAATCGGGCGACTTAGCATGCGGCTGAGTTCAATCGGGCGACTGAGCATGCGGCTGAGTTCAATCGTGCGATTGAGCTCATACACCTTATTCATTCGGTCCATTGAGTCATTCGCCCAGCTCAATCGTACAATTGAAGTTCATTCGGAGTGTCTATTCGCCTAACTCTCTGTTCGACACTCTAACTTTGAATCTAGGTCAAAACTTGATGTTAAACGTCGTGTGTAGACTCATTAGATTCGCAGAGGCACTCACTATCACTGTATGTCCTTCATTTTAACCATTTAGTACATTTACGTGGTCTATTTTAAGGTTTTTACAGGTTTCTTGATTTTAGTCGAATTGAGTCTGTTAGGGTTTGATTACGCCGCACATTTTGTGTGATTACGATTACTAATTACGTATAGAAGATGAGAGTAAACATTAGTAACACAATCTCAATGAGAAATCAACTAAATCAAATTTTGGCAGAGTATCTGTACTTTCGGGCGATTTGGGAGCGATTGTAGGGTAGTGAGAATGTGCGACTGACTTTCACCCTATTTATACTGATTTTATTTTTAGTTGGGCGACTGGACCTATTCGCACGTTTCATTCGTGCGACTGGGGCTCTGTCATGCGACTGACTCAGTCGGTCACATCCAATCGTGCGACTGGGTTACAGTCGTGCGACTGACTCAGTCGGTCAGCTCCATTCGTGCGATTGGTTCATTCTGGTGATCCAATCGAATGGACTGGCCCATGCTTATGGTCCAATCGTACATCTGACCATACGTGTGGTTCAGTCGTGCGATTGGGCTCATACGTATGATCCATTCGTGCGACTGGTCCATACTCATGGTCCAGTCGTGCGAATGGCTCATACTTATGAGGTTGACCTTATGCACTTTCAAACACTTAACATTTTAACTATTGATAAGACGTTATGACCGTTGATCATCTCAGGCATGACCCTTTTAATTTGAAAATCTATTTGATCACCTCAGACGTGATCTTTTAACTTAAACCTTATGTGATCACCTCAGATGTGATCATTTTAAAATTTAAAACCCGATTGGTCACTTCAGACGTGACCCATTTTAGTGAGTGATTTACAGGTTGAATCCAGATGTATAGTCCGACTTTTACCTACCAAATGACTAAAAATTAATAAATAAAAACAACTAGAAATTGAAACATAACAAGACATATTTTTGTATTTTGATTGGAGATGGATTTAAACCTATTAGAGTACTTCTAATCGATTTTACTTCCTGGACAACACAACTTCAATTCTATTTTTATTTCTGGTACGATTTAGTATGAAATCATATAGGTATATCAAAATCATTTGGGACATTTAATAAACTAGTTTAATGCTAGATTCTTGTTTTGTCCTAGAGTCCATAGCAATTTTAGGAAATCATACTAGAACTACAAGATGCACACAATGATTTTGACTTTCAAGAACTGCAGCTCACGATGATTGTCAGTATACTTGTCCTCTTAAATCCATACACTGATTTTTGACACACATTGGTGATGAATTAAGGTTTCATTATTTCAACAAGCATTTGTGGATCCCATGCTTATATGGTAATCAACGTTCCTCAGGAGACTTCTGAGCGGTGTACGGGTATTTTGACAAGAAGAAACTATTCTAAGAGCTTTTCAAAGAGATGCCAAGCCTCAGGTGAGTGCCATCGCACAACAGAGAGGTGCAAACAACAATGAATTCTAGAATATTTAGGTTATGCTTATCCTTAGGTCAGTGCCATCGCACATCAGAGAGGCACACAAACTATCTTATTGTGAGAGCATTTTTCTTTTCTTTTTGCACGTAACGCACCAACAACATTTGTTATTAGTTTGATAGCGCTTACACAATTTTTTTTCCGTGCTTTGCTCTTTTTATGGTCATCAGCACACATTTGTGGCGTTTATTTGCTCGTCACCCCTTATTGGAACTACGTTGATTGTGTTAACCAGAGATAAGATGGGAACCCATAGCAAGTTGAACAATTTAGTTTGAATTTAAGTCACCAATGAGATCTACTCATCTATTGTGTTGAATCTACCAACACATCATATAATGAACTAGCAACCTCTAGGTCTACTTTCTCTATGTTACCTTAGTAGCATACTAGTTTTACTATTATTTTTCCTTTTATTTCGCTTAGACTTCTTAGACTTATACTTTAAACTTTGCATCTTAATCATTTAAAACTTTTAAAGTCCCAAACAATCTTATCCCTTTGTACTATCATTTTCCATAAGCATTGAATCAGAATCACAAATTTATTTTCATTTTTTAAGTAATTAAATAACGCAACTGATTTAATACTAATCTAACCTATTCTCCCGCTAATATTCTAAAACCGAAATATTTTTTGTGTTTTTGGATTTTTAATGAACAGGAAAAGAAATTAAAAGAAAATAAAAATGAAAATGTCGGACTAGATACTATCTTCCTCTAAAATCACATCACTTTTCTTTTTCACGCCATTAACCTCTAATAAATATAGAAACCTCGGTTTATCAAATGATTTTGTGTAGAGGTCGGCGCGTTGAAAATCCGTATTTATTTTAACCACATCAACTAATTGCTTTTCAAAACAGTCATGTATAAAGTGATACTTAATTCCGATGTGTTTAGTTTTAGGATGTTGGACTGGATTTTTGGTGACAGCAATTGCAATAGAGTTATCAACACAAATAGGAGTGTTAGAGAATTGCAAACCGTAGTCGCGCATTTGCTGTTGAATCCAAATGATCTGCGAGCAGTAACTTGCAGCAGCAACGTATTCAGCTTCACAAGTTGACAGAGCAACTGATGTCTGCTTCTTACACTGCCAGGTGACTAACCTTCTCCCAAAGAATTGACATCCTGCAGAAGTTGACTTGTAATTCATCTTGCAACCACCATAATCCGAGTCACTATACGCTGTAAGCTCAAAGTCATCATCATGAGGATACCACAACCCGAGTGTTGGAGTACCCTTCAGATAACGAAAAATCCTTTTAACACCTATGAGATGGTTGACTTTCAGTTTCGCCTGATATCTGGAACAAAGACACGTCGCGTACATGATATCAGGACGAGACGCTGTGAGATACATAAGGGATCCGATCATTCCTCTATACATTGTAGCATCAACCAGATCACCATTTTCGTCGGGTGCCACATCATGATTCGTGGCAAGTGGAGTTCCAGCAGCTGAAGCATTCTCCATGTCAAACCGACTGAGGATGTCCCCTACATATTTAGTCTGATGCCGGAAGTTTCTTTTTGGTGTTTGATCCACCTGTAGTCATAGGAAGAAATTCATCTCCCCTATTGCACTCATCTCAAATTGTGCTTTCATGACAGATTCAAATTCTTTACATAACTCTTCGTTTTTGGAACCGAAGATTATGTCATCAACATAAATCTGTACTAGCAGTAAGTCGCCATCCTTTTCTTTGATGAATAACATACAATCAATCACTCCTCTGCGAAAACCGTGTTTCACAAGATGAGTCGAGAGCTTCTCATACCAGGCTCTAGGGGCTTGATGGAGCCCGTAGAGGGCTTTATCCAGCTTGTAAACTCTGTCCCGATGATAAGGATCCACAAATCCTTCGGGTTGACTGACGTATACTGTCTCACAAATTTCCCCATTAAGGAACGCACTCTTTACATCTAGTTGAAAAACTTTAATCTTCATGTAAGATGCATAGGCTAGGAAGATACAGATTGCTTCCATTCTAGCCACAGGTGCAAACACTTCATTGTAATCAATGCCTTCGACTTGTCTAAAACCTTGAACCACAAGTCGAGCCTTTTTTCTGATTATAACCCCTTGGTCATCTTTCTTGCACTTCAAGACCTATTTCGTGCCAATCACCTTAGCACCTTTTGGTCTGTCAACAAGGGTCCATACTCCTAGCTTCTTGAACTGTAGGAGTTCTTCTTGCATCGCACTTACCCATGCCTCATCGTTTAATGCTTCACTAACATATTTTGGCTCAAATTGAGACACAAAACATCGATATGCGCCGTCGTGAAGATATCCCTTTTCCATGACTGAGGCATAATTAGCTGAGTATAGCCAATTTTTGGTCTGTAATCCTGATCAAACATCTCCAATGAAATTGTCCAAAGGATGATAAACATTTAACCAGGATCCAGGATTGGTGGGAACAGCTAGCTCATTTCCAGATTATGAACCACAGCTTCAGTATCTAAAGCTATTGGAGTATGAGGTTCTGAAGAGTCAGAGGCAACAGGGTTTAATGCTTGTGTATTTGCTGTAGCAGGAACCTGTTCCTCCTAGTTCACCTGTTTAGTCTCCACTTCTTCATCGTCAGAGGAGGAGTCACTTACATCAAGTGCTCCCCCTAAAGGACTAGAAGAATCATCGTGTGGAACTGATGTTGTCAAGTCTAGGGACGGTGTGTTTAAGACATCATACATCATTTTGGTCGCTAACTCATCATCAGGAAGGGAGGGGAGGGATGTTGAAGGACTTAAAGAATCCATCATAGTCGAAGAAGAATAAGGTTCCCTTTCCAGCAGGGGGGTGGTGTATCTCTGAACATCAGCGTTGCACCACACTTCTACCTAACCCGTTGAGTTATAAACTCTCTTGTCTGGTATATTGTATCCTAGAAAGATCCCTTCTTCTGCTTTCTCACTAAACTTCCAAGTCTGAGTTTTCTTCAGCAGCATGCACGGTGCGCCAAACGGTTCTAGATACTCCAAGTTGGGTTTACGTCGCTGGAGCAGCTCATAACATGTTTTGCCATGTCGTTTGACCACTAAGACTCGATTGAGGGTGTAACATGCATTGGCAACTGCCTCGTTCCAAAATTGGATAGGCAGTTTCGAGTCGGCTAGCATCGTTCTTGCTGTCTCTATCAAGCTCATGTTCTTCCGCTCAGCTATCCGTTCATTTATAGAGTGTAGGCAGATGTAAACTGGTGTACAATTCCTTTATCTTTGCAAAACGCCTCCATCCACTGGTTCTTGAACTCTTTGTCGTTGTCTGATTGAATCTGTCTCACTTTCAGCTTGTAGAGTGATTCCAATGTAGTTACCAACTGTTTGAAGGATTCAAACGTCTCTTATTTGGATTTCAGAAACATCACCCAAGAGAATCTTGAGTAATCATCAGTGACTACATAACAGTACAAATCACTAGCGATGCTCTTTGTGCTAACAGGACCAAACAGATCCATGTGTAGAAGTTCGAGAGGCAGGTCAATGGAATTTACTTTCTTTGCCTTGTGAGACTTATTGGTCTGTTTACCTTTCTTACACGCTACACAAAAGTCCGGAAGTTGGAAATTCTTGACATTTACTCCATTCACTAAATCATTCTGGATCAGATGATTCATCTTTTGTGGATATATGTGTCCATTCTCCTATGCCAGGAGATTAAGTCCTTCTCTGTTGCCTTTGACAAGAAGCATGGAACTTTATGATCGGTTATGGAGGCCTTTGATTGTCCAAGACATATAAGTCATTATATCTTGAAGCTAACATTAAGATTTTGTCCTCCAGGATAATGTAATCCTTCTTCAATACATAGCACTTCTTGTTGTCAAAAACCACTTTGAATCCTTTGTCACAGATCTAGGAGACTGAAAGCAAGTTATTCTGTAGTTCTTGAACGTAGTTGACCTTATCAAACATGACTTTCTGGTTTCCCACTTTGCCTTGAGCGGTGATGTATCCTCCTTTATTACCAGGAAATGATACATGTCCCCCTTTAATTTGTTTGACATTGAAAAGTAGAGATAGGTTCCTGGTCATCTGCCTAGACGCCCCACTATCAACAATCCAGGTGTTTGTGATAGCACTGTAAGGGACACCCTGCACATAAAAAGGAAATGATCAGTGTAGGTTTGGGACCCAAGCCTTAACTAGCATGGGTGACCCGAAGGAATCACACATCATAAACTCAACCCACTGTCCATTTGAGGGTGAGGGCATATCATTCTTCTTAATGTTCTCATTATCAGACAATGGACTTGACTTTTCTTTCCATAAGCCAATTTTGTGTAAGGCCTGTTTATGATAAACAGACGACTGGCTTACAGTTTGAACTTTAGGTTCATTAATTCTCTTTGGTGGAGTAATAGAACTCCTTTTCGAAGAATTTGGTTTTTTTTCATAAAGTTCAATTTTCTGTCTGGGAGTCTGATAATAAGGACAGTTAGAAGCGATATGTCCTTTCTTTCCACAACTGTAGCAAGATATCCCTTCTACATGTTGAGGAAACTGTTTCTATAGTTGAGTGTGAAACAGGTGTGACTTGAGACTGATTGGGTTTGGACACTTCTTGTTTAGATGTTTTTGTTTCTTTAACAAAATTCATTGTTTGAACGTTTTTAACATCCTTAGCCTTTTGTTTATTTGGACTTTGACGTGAAGCACGTGGTTAGTTAACTGGTTTGGTCATTTTAGGTTCAGAAATAGACATGTTTGAACCTGACTTTACATTAACCTTTTCAAATTGTTCATCTAAGTTTACAATAGGCATCTTACCTTTAGATTTCAAAGTAGCCTCCTTCTGTTTAGTGACAGAATTCACCGGTTTACCCGTGGTATCCGGATCACTAACCAGAGGAGTAGACACCACATGATCCTCAATTGGAATTTTATTTACAGGTCTACATTTTGTATTTAACAGGATCTCATGTGGTGGTGGAACTACTATGTAACCCAAAACCTTCCTCATTGTTCCGTTCTTTCACTAAGTTTTGAACTATGTGAGAGGAACTGGTCCAACTGTGCAGTTTTTGTTTTAATGAGTTGACTTCAACTTCTAAAACTGCTTTTTGTTTCTTTGTTTCTTCCAAAGAGTTTAAATCAAAATTTATATCATTTGCTTGATTAAAAGCAACAACCTTGATTTCCCTTAATTGTTTATTTAAAAGTTCTATTTTCTCTTTGTAACTACACTCGTTTCGTTTTAAAATCCAATTAGCTATTGTGCACAGTTGTAAATCATTTACTAAGCTATCATTGTGGTCTAATAACCTACCAAACTTAAGATCAATGCTTTCTCTAAATTTCTTACAATCATTACACGCATGTTTTTCAAAAAGTTGATCTTTTGTACTTACCTGTGAAGATTCAGATGAATCAGCCATCAATCCAGAATTAGATGCTTCGGATGCTGGAGATTCTGAACATGTCGTTCTGAGTTCCTCTTCAACTAGGTGATTTACTACATTCACAACCTCCTCTGAATTTGACACAACTTGCTCAGCTGCAATATCACCTTCACTGGCAGACCCATCATCTAATGCTTCGACACAAGCAATGTTTGATTCTCCGGGAGAGACAAAACGGAAAGACCAGTCTTGCCCTTCATCATCTTGAGCAGTTAGTGCCTTAGTCTCTTTATTTGAAGAACTAGTTCCAACCATATCTTTTTCTTGACGGTTGAAGGTGGAGAACGGATTTCCGTTACCTGTTTTCTTGAGCTTTACACATTCACGTTTGAAATGCCCCTTTTCACCACAATTAAAACAAGTGACCTTGGTTTTGTCGAAACCAAAGGTAGTACCTTTTGTGGCTACCAAGTTCTGTCCAGTCTTTTTCACAAACTTTTTAGCTATCCTGACAGCACTTGCCAAAGCCCACATAATATCCATTCTTTCTAGTTCATTTTCATCCACCTGCTCGTAGTCTTCATTGGCGAGATGGCAATTACCAATTTTTCCTTCAACTAGACCATCATAAGAATGAACAACTGCAGCTAGAAGGTCCATGTGCTCCTTTGCAACCTCCACAGTAATATTACCGAGATTCTCAGTCTTCAACTTAGTAGCATTGGCTTCAGGTACTATATATTTGGTGCAAGACGACCCTGATGTTTCTGATCCTGAAGCAGTGGATTGGGAAGGAGCTGCTGAACTAGACACAAAGGCAGTTTGAAGAGGTGCTCCTGAGCGGGTTGGATTGGGAGTTGAGTTATAAAGTGAAGGATTCTGGTCGTAGGATCCTTTCTGAGACTTGTATTTCATCCTCAGTTCTTCCTCTCTCAACTTCAATATGAAGTCATTTATATCCAACCTTGACAAAATATTGTTCTGTCTGAGATTAGACACAAACGAATTCCATTTTTCTGGCAAACCATCTGCAAAACTTGACACCTTATCTTCCATAGACGTTGTTACCCCATGAGTGTGCAGCTCACTCATCAGATGGTAGAATCTGTTGATAATATCATCCAAGCTTTCTTTCCCTATCGAGGAGAAGTTATCAAACTCCTTCTTGAGAGCCTTTGCCTTTAAAGCCTTTAATGATGCATTCCCATCATATCTTTTCTCCAAAGCTTCCCTTAACTTCTTTGCCTGTTTGTTCTCAGAAAACTAATGGAATATATCTTTTGGTATCGACTGGGTCAATAGGCATACACTTTCTTTTCAACATTGTACTTCACTTTTAGGCCGACAGTCATACCTCCCAAAGTTAATTTAACACCATCAGCACCAACTGGCATACTATAACCTGTCTCAATGGATTCCCAAAGATTAGGATCAACTCCTTTAGATAGATCTCGAACCGCTGTTTCCATTGTGGATAGTCATCCAATGTTATAAGCTTAGGCAGTTTATTGTGATTTCCAACCTCATTCTCCAGAAGCAGAAGGTTCTGGATGCGTGAGTCCTTCCCTGCAGTAAACGCTGAAAACTGATCTTCCATTTCGTTAAACTTTGAACTTTAGAACTAAGCAGATTCACTCGTGCGAATGGACAATGCGTATGGCTCACTCGTGCGAATGAGATGTGCGAATGAATTCAATCGTGCGATTGGATTCTGTCGTGCGATTGAAATGGACGAATGGACTCAGGCGATTGGAGTTGTTCAGTCGTGCGGATGAAGGTGCGATTGACGTGTGCGAATGAATTCAATCGTGCGATTGGATTCAGTCGTACGTATGGAGTATGCGATTAGAGACAAGCGAATGGAGATGTTCAGTGGTACGAATGGACGAGCAACTGAGTTCAATCGTGCGAATGATTGTGCGATTGAGTTCAGTCGTGCGATTGTGCCAATCGTGCGACTGAAGGCTGCTATTTTTGTAAAATTGAAGGTTTTTGACACTTTGACACAAAAACGCGATTTTCAAGAACCCTAATCTGCCGTATGCCGAAAAACAAAAACTTTGAGATCTGGAGACGTCGAAAACACTATTTTACTCAAAAAGATGACTCTTTTGAATGAAAAACGTGATTTTTACACCGAGACTAATCGAATCACACGCAAAATCAAGAGCCAAAGCTCTGATACCACATGTCAGGACCGTGAACGTACGGAATACCAACTGATAATGCGTGAAACCAGATCAAAAAGTGCGGAATCCAATTTGATTGGTGATCCAATCAATGAGAACGCAATCCCGATCAATCTAACCATTAAAGAAACGTTAAGAACGAGTAGAGAATGATCAGATGCTATCTATGAACTTGGAACATGCTTTCTGGATGCTCTGGACGGCTAGAATACGAGTATGTGTCAAAGTTTTTTTTTAGATTCTTTACCCCAAAACTTACAAGAACTTAACTACGAATTAAGTGGTATTTATAGGTTTGCAGTCTTCATTCATGCGACTGAACCATTAGCATGGTTCAGTCGTGCGACTGACTCATGCGACTGATTCATACGCACGACCGAAGGTTAAGTCGTGCGACTGAGTCAATCTCATGTCTCATTCGTACGACTAATCCAGTCGTGCGACTGGTTCATTAGCATGAAGTATTCATGCATATGGTCCATTAGCATGGTCCATTCGCATGAAGACTTCATACGATTAAGTTTGAACACATTTCTCAATCATTAGTGACTAAAAACTATACACAATAACCTCAAACCTATATAGTTAGTTCAATATACTTTATCACACAATAAACAATAAAACATTAAACATTATTAGCATCAAAAACATATTATATTTCATTCAACTCATTCATTACATATGTGTAAGACATGACAGACTTTTACATAAAGCTCCTAAACTAGGTACACATGTATCAACAAACCATTTTGGAGCGTAAAGTTGAAATAAATATTCTAAAAGAAAGGGCTGTTTTAGCTCAATTTGAAACAACACAGCTTCAAACGAAGCTTGATAAATGGACTCTTTCACACATGAAAAAGGATGAGCTTATTGCTAAACAACAAGGGTCGCGGGTAAAACATGGGATTGGATATAAATCTGATAGTGAAACTGTATTTAATTAAGTCCCACCCCCTTCTACTTTATGTTATTCACCAATCCCCAGACCTCATTCTAAAAATAATTTGTTTGAACAACCTACTAATAGTTTGCATGCAGGTTTGAGCGGTGTCTTAATGAGGTGCGAGATGATTATGATTCTACAACTGGTATGGGATACAAAAAACCGAATGCTAACAGTCATGCTAATGACTGTTCAGTTCCGGTTGTTTGTAATTTTGTATCTACTATGTCTTCTAACTTCTTTGATAAGTTTATAGCAGGTAAAATTCCTACTTTTGAGCCTGTCAGGGTTGTGAAAGAAGAGATAAATCAGGAATCACCTAATCATCACGTTCCAACAACAACAACATATCCTAATCCTGTCAATCAAGATCCATTGGAAGCAGATTTGTGTATACGAGATTGGATAAGCTTAGATGATGAATCAATAACAGAGGAGTGTGTTGGTCCCTCACACATCAAGATATCTCCTGACATTATCAAGTCTCAAAAGCTTCCAAAAGCTGAATCAAGACCTATACGGATCTCTTCTCCAATTGCAAAACAACCCAGTCAATTAGTGAAGATCTCATTCCCTGTTCAGCATAGCAAACGCCAAAACAAGCAAGAATATGCTACAAGCTCAAAGCAATCCTCCTCACCACCTGCACAACATGGGACTACAAAGAATCAAAAGCCTTTCAAGGCTTGTTTTGAATGTGGAAACGAAGGTCCTGTGGTAAAGAAATGTCTTCAAAGGCTTGCTACGGATGGTAAAGGCAAAACGAATTGCTTCTCCAGCTGTAAGTCTACAAAGAAATTTCCAGATGGTAAAGGCAACACGGGTTGTTTCTCTGGATCAAGAGGTAAAAAAACACACATCTTTGAATGGTTGGATGAAAAACCCTCCATCCAAACCTTTTCATGTGAAGTCGGTTTCACATGATTCAAAGTTTAAAATGACCAAAGGTTCAAACTCAAATTCTTTTTCCTTCCGGTCTTAAAAAGAAAATGATTTCCAAATTCATTTAAATCCAAATTAATTAAACCGAAACAAATTTTGCAAATTAAAAAGAAGGATACAAAAATCCCCGATTGTTTAAACAGTTGTGTGCCGAAGCAGGTTTCTTATATTGATGAAAAAGGAACTTCCAGGACTACGATGGCCTGGGTTCCCCTTTCTAACTAATTTGTTAATGAGTGCAGGAACAAGTCAGGATGACTGTTAGTAATCTGATATAATGACAGTGATTGTTCCTAATTCAAATTTGAGGCGGAACAAACAGGTTAAGGTCATGGTATTTATCCACAATCTGGATTTTTTATCTGCATAATCACAGTTCTCACTTCACAATCACTGCATTTATCTTGATAATTCGTTTCTTATCTTCATATCAATGTAGTTTGGAAGATCTTTTTTGGTAAATTTTTATTTTTGTACAGTTTTATAAAAACAAAAAAAGTGAAAAAAATATAAAAAAACAATAAAAAAACAAGGGGTTTGCAAAAATAAAATTTAGGGGGAGAGTATAATAAGATTTAATAAAAATAATAAAAAGAGAATTGGGAACTTGATTAGAGATGACTGAGAAATGATTGTATATCATCTTGAAATTCTTGTTCTTGCATGACTTGCGTTTTAAAATGAGAAATGAGAGTAACTGATGCTGTTATCTGATTCGCATCTTATTTTTAATTGCAAATAATAGAAAAACAAACAGATTCTTTAATGACATGCTTCGTAGACTCAGCCTGAAGAATAAAGTAGACAGCAGCATGATGATTTAAATTAAAACATATGCTTAAGGATGTCTGGATTTACGTAATCATTTTGGCCTGCATGAAAACTGAGTCCCGATAAAAATTGGATTGAGAATTGATCTTTCACCCACCATGATACAAATCATATAAGCCATATATTTGAGCCATGATTGGTGTATTTATGTGTCTTGTGTTTGTGCTAATCTCCTCTGCTATACGGAAGTACTGACCTGGAGTGATGATCTCCTTTGCTGTACGATAGTACTGACCTGGAGCTCTCATCGGCATATGATTAAATGGTCATCTCCTTTGTTATACGTGAGTATAGACCTGGAGCCTTCACCATTTTGGTCTAAGTTGTGTCAAATCATCTTAACGATGAATTTATCACAGAATGCAATATTCTGTTGATAATCACTTACACACTAATGCACAAGCCTTGTTCTATAAAGATCGTAACAAAATTCAAGAAATCCTGAGGTTGGGTGAGGGTTTTTTCCAAATGATTGTGGGGTCCTAGCATTCTAAAGTATTTAATCGAACCTTAACAAATCATCTGCTGCTTGTTGAAAAAGATAGGGCATGAGTTTAAGTGGACAAACATATCAGCAATCGTTATTGATCTGTGTGAGAATTTCAAAATTCATTCAAAGACTGTGATTAGATTTAGTTATCAGTGTGATCTCATTGCTTGTCGATGATTAAATTCATCTTTGTGCTAAAGTATATTTTGAGGATGTGATCTCATGATCGATTCAGTTCTCGGTAATTAAAAATATATATACAAGTAAATATATATATATATATATATATATATATATATATATATATAATTAGAAAAAATATTATAATAAATATATACACTAAAAATAGAAAAATATAATAAAATTTCATTTCAAATTTTTTTTAGGTCTTCCATATTATGCTGTTACAATGTTATCATTTTTCATGCATTTAACAGAATTACGCTCAAACGAACACGGGTTCGCTTGTATTCAAACTCAGATAAACACGGGTTTATTTTGTTAAAATGAAATGATCTAATTAGAAATGTCAAGATTGTGTTTCAGATTTTTGCTGTAAGTGATGGCCGATCATCAGTTGAGTAGTGTGTCACACCCTCAAAATCCACGTGCGGGGTTTTACCGCGAGGCGTGTGAACAAACCAGGATCACAGTCAGTAGTTACATAGAACGACTCTATATGCCACAAGTAAAATAAAACAACCAAAGATTTAGTTTGAAACAGTGCGGAAGCGTTTTGAAAACAACTCAAGTAAATAAAAGTATAAATATGGCAAAACATGTGCCAACCCAAAAGAGTAAACCATAATCATTAAAATGCTAATGTCTTGAAAACCGAGTCTTAATATGCAAGTGAACCGTGGAGTGCTCCTAGAGGCAAGCAGCTAATGACCTGAGAAAAGCATACTAAAATGTCAACACATAGGTTGGTGAGTTCAAGAGTTTGAGTTCAATAAACATATAAACAGTTGTGATATACATAAGCAGTGTATTGTAATAGATAGCTAGTCTATTAACAGCAAATATTAATACATAGTGATTTCGCAATTGAAGCTGACTGTGATAGTTGTTGCCTCCTGTCACGACTTACCATGTCGTGACAATGTTCAATAGGACAAATTGCACCCGGTTGACCTCGAGTCACACAGGTGGGGCTCGTCAGACCCAGTAGTACTACCCAAGTTTCCCCGCTATTAAATATTAACAATTCGAAAGTGTGAGGACTTTTCCCATGGTAAACAACACTATATTAATATTATACACAACTTAAATATTAAAAGCGTTCGTAAAATACCAGTATGCTATCTCCCCCAAAAGAGATTAAGTAAAGAGTGGGGCATGAACTCACTTGATGTATGCAAAGAGTACTTAGGGTTTATTTGAGAAACGAGAGGATAGCCAACCTTCAAAGGTTACCTAGATCATGTGAGTACATAAGTACGTGTAAATGAAAGACATGTGAAACCCTAAGCATACCAAAACCAAAGACTCAAGCTTTCAGAAAAATAGACACGTTTGACCTACTTGACCCGTTTGACCCGTTGGTGACATTATGAGTTATAATTCAAATAAGGCCAATGAGCACATATAACATACATGATTAACATTCATATAGTATCATACACATGCTACATTATCCATACATAACACTTAAATCATAGCCATGCCCATAGCATACAACATACACCATAATCATTACTCACCAAACCCAAACATGATATCCTAGCAACTAATCAACACCAACATCATACATGATCACCAAAATCCAAATATCATCCATGATTATCCAAAACATCCCATACAACTAATTCAACATGTTTCATCACCTTAGAATTCATCCATGATCATACTAACGTGCTCCTAATATCCCAAACATGTTCAAGCTATCATTTTTCAGACGTTATGCAAATAAAGTTTCCCTTTTGGGAAAGTACATCCCAACATCCATCAATCATCCAATGTATTCATGAATTCAACATAATTATACCATCTCAAGCTCCATACAATATCTAGACATGATTAACATCACCTAAACACCATTATCTAACCATCATCATAAACAAAAGTTTCTACTTTTGGCAAGCTATGAACCAACAACATGCATTCAAAGATTTCTAGCATTCATAACAACAATCTAGTATCTAATCATCATCATGAACACATCCATAACATCAATCCATCACTAGATCATCATTACATGCAAAATAAAGTTACTATTATTAGTAACCTATGAACACCAACTTCAATTCACCAATTTCTTGCAAAATCAATGTATTCTAACATTCATACAACCTACTAATCATCATACATTCATCAAACAATCATCCATCATGCATAATCATAGCATTTTCGAACTAGGGTTTGTTTCATACACAAGATTCATGATCAATCCACTAAAAACATGTAATTCATACATAATCCACGTTAAACAACATGTAAACAATCTAACTAACGAATTAACAACACCAAACAACACCCAAATCGACCCCATGATGATACAAAGTCGAATTAGGGTTCGGCCCTAACAAGAAAATCATAAGAACACCAAAACTAACCTTGATTCTTGCCAAAGAACACGATTTTGATGTTGTTAACTTGTTCTATAGCTTGAAACCGAACCAAAATCGCAACCAATAGCTTGAACTTGCTTGAATTCGCAAAGGGAGAGTGTGTGAGGGTGAAATCGCGGCCGAGGGGTGGGGGCTAGGGTTTGGGGTGTTTTTGTTTAGTTTGATTTTGCATATTGACAACTTAGACCCTTGTGTTTTGCGTTTTATTAAAAAGGCACTCTTTTAAACACTTTTAAATGGTTTTAACTACAATACTAAACATATAACTCATGGTAACAAATTATATGTTTTATCTTTATAAAACACAAACATACAAATTAATACACACGTTTCCACGTTACGCGATTAATTCTCAATTAACATATAAAAACATGCAAACACATAAACATAATACAATAATCACATAATCAATTAGATTATCAATAATTTGACATTATTCATTATTATTAGGTCACCAACGTTAAACGACAACTAGTGTGTGCTCACGACACGTGTATGCAAGACTTAACGAAACTAACGGAGTTTGGTAACGGAAATTTACCGGATGTCACATTATCCCCATGTTGAAAGAATTTTCGTCCCGAAAATTGCGTTACATGGTGAGAGTGTTCCGTCACTGGTCTACTGCATTGGCACACAGAAATCGAAATCGAGTGAGTTTTGGATGAGTTGTCACATCATCCCCATGTTGAAAGAAATTTCGTCCCGAAATTTAAATCAATACCTTCGTCTGCAGACATTGTCTTCTCGAATAGATGAGGGTACTTAAGCTTCATTTGATCTTCCCGTTCCCATGTGAATTCCGGTCCACGTCGCGAATTCCAACGGATTTTGACCATAGGTATCTTGCTTTGCTTAAGTGTTTTCACCTCACGGTCCATCACCTCAACTGGTTCTTCAATAAAACGTAGTTGCTCATCCACTTGAACCTCTTCTAGTGGTACGACCATCGTTTCATCAGTTATGCATTTCTTTAAGTTTGATACGTGAAATACATCAAGGATTCCACTTAGCGAATCAGGTAGGGCTAGACGATAGGCCATCAAATGGTCCAACGTACCTCGGGTTTAGCTTCCCTCGCTTGCCAAACCGAACTACGCCTTTCCATGGTGAAACTTTCAACAAAACCTTGTCACCAACCTGAAACTCTAAAGGTTTCCGTCTCCTGTCAGCATAACTCTTCTGTCTGTCTCGCGCTGCTGCCATACGGTTCCGTATCTGTACGATCTTCTCAGTTGTCTCATGAATCAACTCGGGACCAGTCAGTTGACTATCGCCAATTTCCGCCCAACAAACAGGTGATCTACATTTTCTCCCATACAAAGCCTCGAAAGGTGCTGCCTGTATGCTGGTATGATAACTGTTGTTATAAGAAAATTCCACTAATGGTAAGTGAATTTCCCAGTTATTCCCGAAGTCAATGACACACGCACGTAGCATATCCTCCAATGTTTGTATGGTACGCTCACTCTGTCCATCCGTCTGTGGATGATAAGCAGTACTCATATCCAATCGTGTACCCAAAGATTTCTGCAATGATTGCCAGAAGTGTGACGTGAAACGGGCGTCACGATCAGAGATAATTGAGATCGGTACACCGTGTCTGGAAACGATCTCCTTGAGGTACAGGCGGGTTAATTTTTCCATCTTGTCAGTTTCCTTTATTGCCAGAAAATGAGCAGATTTTGTCAATCGATCCACAATAACCCATATCGTATCACAACCAGTACTAGTCCTGGGCAGCTTGGTAATAAAATCCATGGAGATTTGTTCCCATTTCCACATCGGTATCTCGGGTTGCTGCAATAGTCCGGATGGTTTTTGATATTCCACCTTTACCTTCGAGCAGGTCAAGCACTTGCTCACATATGTAGCCACATCCGCTTTCATGTTAGGCCACCAATAGTGCGCCTTCAGATCATGATACATTTTATCGGATCCAGGATGTATAGAATACTTAGATTTGTGTGCCTCACTCATAACCAGGTCTCTCAGATTTCCATAGGCAGGCACCCAAAGTCTATCCATGAAATACCGAATTCCATCCTCCTTCATCACCAGCTGTTTATCCATTCCTCTCAACGACTCAGAACTAATATTTTCTGCTCTTAAAGCTTCTATCTGTGCCTCCTTAACTTGTTCAGGCAGTTGCGTACTGATAGTAAGCTGTAAAGCTCGCACCCGTATGGGTTTAGCTGTTTCCTTCCGGCTTAAAGCATCAGCAACCACATTCGCCTTTCCCGGATGGTATTAATAGCGTAATCATAGTCGTTTAGCAGCTCCACCCAACGTCGTTGCCTCATATTCAATTCCTTTTGCTCAAAGATATGTTGAAGACTCTTGTGATTGGTGTAGATAGTGCACTTGGTACCGTACAAGTAATGTCTCTAAATCTTTAAGGCAAAGACTACTGCACCCAACTCTAAGTCATGAGTAGTATAGTTCTTCTCATGAACTTTTAATTGTCTCGAGGCGTAGGCTATCACCTTGTCTCGCTGCATTAAGACACAACCCAATCCTTGAATGGATGCATCACAATACACCACGAAGTCATCTGTCCCCTCTGGCAGTGCTAGTATCGGCGCGGTACATAGTTTCTACTTTAACGATTGAAAAGCCGATTCTTGGCTTTCACCCCATTTGTATGTAGTCCCTTTGTGAGTCAAAGCTGTGAGAGGTTGTGCGATCTTAGAGAATCCCTCTATGAATCGTCGATAGTAACCTGCTAATCCCAAGAATTGTCTTATTTCACTCGGCGTTTTAGGTGTGGTCCAATTCTTGATCGCCTTAATTTTGGCAGGATCAACATGTATCCCTTTCTCATTAACAATATGACCTAGAAATTGTACTTCTCGTATCCAAAAGTCACACTTCGATAATTTGGCGTACAGCTGTTCCTTTTTCAGTAGCTCTAAGATCATTCGCAAATGCTCCTCATGGTCTTCCTTCGCCCTGGAATATATCAGTATATCATCGATGAACACAATGACAAACTGATCGAGGTAGGGTTTGCACACGCGGTTCATGAGGTCCATGAACACAGCAGGTGCATTTGTCAACCCAAAAGGCATGACCAAGAACTCATAATGACCGTAGCGGGTACGAAACGCGGTTTTGGAAATGTCTTCTTCGCGGACTCTGAGTTGATGATAGCCAGATCTCAAGTCAATCTTCGAATAGTAACTTGATCCCTGGAGTTGGTCAAACAAGTCATCGATACGGGGTAGAGGGTATCGGTTCTTGACTGTTACTTTATTTAGCTCCCTATAGTCAATACACATCCGAAACGTGCCATCCTTCTTCTTAACAAACAGGACAAGGGCTCCCCAGGGTGATGTACTAGGGCGAATAAAACCCTTATCTAATAGCTCCTGAAGTTGTGACGACAACTCCTGTAGTTCGTTCGGTGCTAATCGATAAGGTGCTCTAGCAATCGGGGCTGCGCCGGGAGTTAGCTCAATTTGGAATTCCACTTGACGATGAGGTGGTAATCCAAGAAGATCCTCTGGAAACACCTCTGGAAAGTCGCGCACTATGGGAATATCCTCCATTCTCCTTTCCTTCGCTTGCTTATCAGTTACAAGTGCTAGAATAGCCACACGACCCTTTCGTAGTAACTTTTGGGCTTTCATAAACGAGATGATGCCTATCACAGCACCACTTCTATCACCTCGGACTGTCAGAATTGTGTCATCAACAGGAATTCGTATGATCTTCTCATGACATATAACTTCTGCTTGCTTCCTAGAAAGCCAATCCATGCCTATCACAACATCAAAACTCCCCAGCGTAACAGGCATAAGATCTATAGCGAAAGTATGACCAGCAAGCTCTATCTTACAGTCTTTAAGGATATGCGTTACGTGAATCTGTTTACCGTCAGCCAACTCTACGGTGTATTTAGATTCTAGGGCGGAGGGTATATCACTTAAAAGACTACAGAATTTTAAGGACACGAAACTCCTATCAACTCCAGTATCGAATAGTACCGTAGCAAAGCAACCGTTAACAGAGAATCTACCAGTAACAGTTGTAGGATCATTTAGAGCCTCACCTGAGCCAATGACGAAGGCTCTCCCTTTTGCTCCATCCTTATTACCGCCATTACCATTGCCATTTCCACCGTTGTTTTTACCATTGTTGTTGTTTTTATTGTTGTTGTTGTTGTTTCCATTTCCATTGTTGCCATTTCCATTTCTCCTTAGTTGTGGGCAATTTTGCTTGTAGTGCCCCTCTTTTCCACATTCAAAACAACCCTTAGGAGTTTCCTGAGGTTGTTGTGTCCTCCTAACCAGCTCACCACGGCAATCCTTCGCGGCGTGTCCAATTTTACCACAACGCTGGCATTTGAAGCTATCACATCGTCCCACATGATGATAGTTGCACCGGTTGCACTTTGGGTGTCTACCACCATAACCACTGGGCCCTTGATTAGTTGCAGTCGTTTGGTGGAAGTTACGATTGTTGTCGAACCTCCATTGTTGTTGGACCGGTTGTTGTTGCTGCTGAGGTTGAGGTTGACCGCCAGAAGATGATGATGCTTTGGTGTTGCTACTACTATCCCACTTTCTTTTGTTATCGGGCACGCTTGCCACGGCGCCCCGCTTGGGTAGACGTCCTTGTTCCACGGCTTGGTCAGTTAGCTTATGGGCTAACTGAATGGCTTGCTGTATGGTGGTTGGATTAGAAGCAGTTACCATACTCTGAATTTCGGGTACAAGTCCCCGTTTGTAATGCTCGATCCTTTTATGCATCTCATTTACCATTCCTGGGCATAGTGTTGCTAGCTCGTGAGTTCTAGTGGTGTAAGCCTCGATTTCTGAGCCCTGCATTTTCAGTTGCCAGAACTCTATCTCCAACTTCTGCACCTCATTGCGAGGACAGTACTCCTTGGTCATCATGGTTTTGAACTCAGCCCACGGCAGTCCATTAGCCAGTGCTTGCCCCAACATCTGGACTTGTGCATTCCACCAGGATAAGGCGGCACCCTCTAGGGTCCCGGTGGCATATTTCACCTGATCAGCAGGTGGACAGTTGCACTTGGAGAATACGGACTCCGTCTTCTCGAACCAGCGTACTAGTCCCACGGCACCTTCAGTACCGCTGTAGGTATGGGGCTTACAGTCCATGAAGGACTTATAAGTACATGCCGGTGGTCCTGCTTTAACACAACAATTATTGATCAGACAACCTATACGGTTATACAGGATATTCGGTTTAACTTTCAATCATTGTTTACCTGCTGGCTGTCCCGCGGGCAGCAGCCACCGCCGCCTGAATCAGGGCAGCTAACTCAGCAGGGGTCATATTAACGGCACCAGCGCCAGGATCTCCGGCGCCATGGTCTCCGGCGCCACGTCCACGACCGCGCCCACTGCCACGTCCACGACCACGTCCACGTGCGTCCATTGTTCACTTTACATCCACAAATACAATAATGAGTAACATCAAACACATTTATCTCATTGAAGTACAGTAAACAATAAAGGAATAATAAATCATCACAACCACAACATTCATAACAAAAATAATAACCAAAGTAAATAAATTGCAAATGAGTCACAATGTATTCATCAATGTCAAAATTTAAGTTTGTCGTTCGAGTGGGGAAACAACCCTTCCCACATAGGTTTCAAAGAAAACACTACGTAGTCTAAGTCATGTAAGAAAATCAATCGACAATATCAGATCCATCACTCTCATCCTCCTCCTCCTCGGGTTCCTCCTCCTCAGGTTCCTCCTCCTCAGGTTCCTCCTCCTCAGGTTCGACTGCAGGAGCAGGAGCTATAGCAATCTGGAGTGCTGCTAGCTGTGCCTCCAAAGTAGCAATCCTATCAACCACAGCATCCCTCTGCTCGCGAGCAGCCACGCGTCCACTGAGTGCTACGATCCCATCTTCCATTTGGTAACACCCGTCTAGGGTCTTTCCATGGCGCCCCTCGAGTTCATCCACCTTATGCCTTAGGTTGTACACCTCGGTCTGTAGTGTACAAACGTCGCTAATGAGTCGCCTGACTCGATGCTGTTCTGTATCTAGTGTTGCCACCAATGCAGCAATCAACTGCTCGTTGGACTGCACCGTCCGGGGAAGTGAAGGCACTGCTTGATCAGAGTTACCTCTCGTTCTGGGTCTCGGCTCGGGCACGCGTTCCCTATACATGATGTGATTGACAAACCTAGGATAAAAACTCCAGTCCCTTGGGGGTCACGCTTCATCAACGCGAAAGGTTGATCCCAGTCAAACTCCCCTCGAGGATAATCTAAACGAGGCCAGTTGAGTCCATCATCAGGTACAGGTGCCGGAGGTGGGGACTCGGATCGTGCAGGTGATGCAGGTCGTTTACCAGAAGCTCTTGATGACGATGCCATGCTGCAGATAGTGTGACGTGTATGCCAATGAGTATACAGTAGATGAAAATAAAGTACAGGTAACTAACTAACTGTGTGCGGTTATAGTCTAGTGTGTATGCAACCTAGTTCCCTATAACCAATGGATCTGATACCAATCTGTCACACCCTCAAAATCCACGTGCGAGGTTTTACCGCGAGGCGTGTGAACAAACCAGGATCACAGTCAGTAGTTACATAGAATGACTCTATATGCCACAAGTAAAATAAAACAACCAAAGATTTAGTTTGAAACAGTGCGGAAGTGTTTTGAAAACAACTCAAGTAAATAAAAGTATAAATATGGCAAAACATGTGCCAACCCAAAAGAGTAAACCATAATCATGAAAATGCTAATGTCTTGAAAACCGAGTCTTAGTATGCAAGTGAACCGTGGAGTGCTCCTAGAGGCAAGCAGCTAATGACCTGAGAAAAGCATACTAAAATGTCAACACATAGGTTGGTGAGTTCAAGAGTTTGAGTTCAATAAACATATAAACAGTTGTGATATACATAAGCAGTGTATTGTAATAGATAGCTAGTCTATTAACAGCAAATATTAATACATAGTGATTTCGCAATTGAAGCTGACTGTGATAGTTGTTGCCTCCTGTCACGACTTACCATGTCGTGACAATGTTCAATAGGACAAATTGCACCCGGTTGACCTCGAGTCACACAGGTGGGGCTCGTCAGACCCAGTAGTACTACCCAAGTTTCCCCGCTATTAAATATTAACAATTCGAAAGTATGAGGACTTTTCCCATGGTAAACAGCACTATATTAATATTATACACAACTTAAATATTAAAAGCGTTCGTAAAATACCAGTATGCTATCTCCCCCAAAAGAGATTAAGTAAAGAGTGGGGAATGAACTCACCTGATGTATGCAAAGAGTACTTAGGGTTTATTTGAGAAACGAGAGGATAGCCAACCTTCAAAGGTTACCTAGATCATGTGAGTACATAAGTACGTGTAAATGAAAGACATGTGAAACCCTAAGCATACCAAAACCAAAGACTCAAGCTTTCAGAAAAATAGACACGTTTGACCTACTTGACCCGTTTGACCCGTTGGTGACATTATGAGTTATAATTCAAATAAGGCCAATGAGCACATATAACATACATGATTAACATTCATATAGTATCATACACATGCTACATTATCCATACATAACACTTAAATCATAGCCATGCCCATAACATACAACATACACCATAATCATTACTCACCAAACCCAAACATGATATCCTAGCAACTAATCAACACTAACATCATACATGATCACCAAAATCCAAATATCATCCATGATTATCCAAAACATCCCATACAACTAATTCAACATGTTTCATCACCTTAGAATTCATCCATGATCATACTAACATGCTCCTAATATCCCAAACATGTTCAAGCTATCATTTTTCAGACGTTATGCAAATAAAGTTTCCCTTTTGGGAAAGTACATCCCAACATCCATCAATCATCCAATGTATTCATGAATTCAACATAATTATACCATCTCAAGCTCCATACAATATCTAGACATGATTAACATCACCTAAACACCATAATCTAACCATCATCATAAACAAAAGTTTCTACTTTTGGCAAGCTATGAACCAACAACATGCATTCAAAGATTTCTAGCATTCATAACAACAATCTAGTATCTAATCATCATCATGAACACATCCATAACATCAATCCATCACTAGATCATCGTTACATGCAAAATAAAGTTACTATTATTAGTAACCTATGAACACCAACTTCAATTCACCAATTTCTTGCGAAATCAATGTATTCTAACATTCATACAACCTACTAATCATCATACATTTATCAAACAATCATCCATCATGCATAATCATAGCATTTTCGAACTAGGGTTTGTTTCATACACAAGATTCATGATCAATCCACTAAAAACATGTAATTCATACATAATCCACGTTAAACAACATGTAAACAATCTAACTAACGAATTAACAACACCAAACAACACCCAAATCGACCCCATGATGATACAAAGTCGAATTAGAGTTCGGCCCTAACAAGAAAATAATAAGAACACCAAAACTAACCTTGATTCTTGCCAAAGAAAACGATTTTGATGTTGTTAACTTGTTCTATAGCTTGAAACCGAACCAAAATCGCAGCCAATAGCTTGAACTTGCTTGAATTCGCAAAGGGAGAGTGTGTGAGGGTGAAATCGCGGCCGAGGGGTGGGGGCTAGGGTTTGGGGTGTTTTTGTTTAGTTTGATTTTGCATATTGACAACTTAGACCCTTGTGTTTTGCGTTTTATTAAAAAGGCACTCTTTTAAACACTTTTAAATAGTTTTAACTACAATACTAAACATATAACTCATGGTAACAAATTATATGTTTTATCTTTATAAAACACAAACATACAAATTAATACACACGTTTCCACGTTACGCGATTAATTCTCAATTAACATATAAAAACATGCAAACACATAAACATAATACAATAATCACATAATCAATTAGATTATCAATAATTTGACATTATTCATTATTATTAGGTCACCAACGTTAAACGACAACTAGTGTGTGCTCACGACACGTGTATGCAAGACTTAACGAAACTAACGGAGTTTGGTAACGGAAATTTACCGGATGTCACACAGTGTACCTGATCAGAGATCCTGTTCCTCAAGTTTGTAGAAGATACCGAGCTAGGAATCCTCCTCCTACATCTTCTGAAGCACTCAAGATTAGAGATTTGGGAAAGCTGTTCCAATACCATCTCAAAGGATGCACTCGAAAAGGGGGAGCACATAAATAGGGGGAGCTTATGAGATGAATAATTTTTCTCATCAGATTCAAAAAGCTTCAATTTGAAGATTTTTCTATTGTTGACTTCTCGGTGCTGATTTCGTTTGAAGACGTTGATAATGATAGACTAAGGGGGAGTATTAGATCAAAACATATGCAATCATATTAGACTATAAATATGTTAATTGTCATTAGTGTTGGTTAATGGTTGAATGACCATTTGATTGGAGGTGTCCACTTTGTACAAAACATATGCAATCATATTAGTTCAAAGGGGATTTATTGTGTTCAATCATTGTTTGATCCATAATTCTTTATGTTATTTGATTCAGTTCTTGGGTTTAATAAAATATAATATAATAAGTATAAATAATTTTTCTAAAGTTTTTAAAATTCAGCAAAATTATACTTTCGCAAACAGTTTCGCAGGGCGAAATTGCAGTTTGTTTGGTATTCTCTCTCTGTGCGAAGTCATTTCAACCAGAGTTTCGCCAGGCGAAATTAGATCGTCGCCTAGCGAAATTGTAGTTTTGCGCAGCGAAACTCTAGTTTCGCTGCCTTCGAAACTATTTGCTATTTAAGTCGTCTTGCGAAATTTCTTTCTCATTTTCGCACCATCGAATGTTTAGGCTTCTTTGGGTTGTTTCGTGACCTCTGCTTGCGATTTTGAGATTTTGTTATAAATTGACTGTTGATACATGCTCGCAAGTGAGTTTCGAACTCAGGACTATCCTCTTTATCCTGTTAATATTTTACATTGTGAGTCTATTCGATCGAGACTCTTCGGTGCCTTCGCTGTTCTTCCAGCGAGATTACCGATAGTCCAGCGAAACTGAACGAAAGTTCTTGAGTTCTCAGCGAAACTGTGAGGTTATGTTGTCCGAGCGAACTTAACAGTTGCACTGACTAATTTTCAGTTTCGCTGTGCCAAAACTATTGTTTCGGCTTGTCGAATCTACCTCACTGTCTTGGCGAAACTAATGTGCTCTTGCTGGCGAAACTATACTTTCGCCTGCCGAAACAATATATCATCCTGCGAAACTATAGTTTCGGCCAGCGAATTTAATTTAATTATTGTTTATTCTTTATTCTTTTCTTATCTTTTTTTATTTTAGTACTTAATACTTTATTCTAATGTACTTCATTTGTATTTCGGGTATAAATGGCAAATCTAAAATTTGATGAGAGAAACAACATCACAGCCATTTTGGATGATACACATCCTAAAGCAGCAGGATTTAGAGACTGTATTCGCTGGCTGCAAAGATCCCCTATTGCTTATGCTATCTCCCATTCTACTACCATATATGATCTACAAATCAGAGACTTTTGGAGATCAGCTGAGTATGATACGAGAGGGAACACTCAAAGGATCACTGCTAAAGTTTAGGAGAATGATGTGTCTTTTACTACTGAGATAGTTTCAAGGATCCTAAGATTAGAAAAAGATTCAGGAGAGGTAGTTGATATGTCAGTGCTGAGGTGTTTACAGCTTTTAGAAGTATGGGATATGAGGGGCCAGTGTTTGGCACCCAAAAAGAGATCAAGAAGTCCTTTCTCGCAAAATAATAGAGATACATTGCCCATGTCTTTAATATGTGTTTAGATCACCGTAAAGGTGGATCAGATGGGCTGAACATAGACTAGGCTAAAGTTATGGTGCTATGCTGTAGAGGTGAAAAGGCAAACATTGCAAGGCTGATATTTGCATGTATGGCAAAGAATGTAATGGCACTGAAGAAGGACAAGTGGCTTCTGTATCCTAGATTTCTTCAGATGATCTTTGATGATCTAATTCCAAATGTGCCAAGACATGAGGAGGTCAAAAGGTTGGTGTAGATGAACCCACGTATTTTTGCAGACAGTTGGCCATCCGACAAGATTTTAGCGGGAAGATCACCCATGTGTGGGAAAACATGTACCCACCTGAAAGATGGAACTATATTAGGAGGGTGGACGAGTCGGAGAATAAGAGAGCTGAAGAAACTAGAGCACAACAGACTGATGCTGCTAAGAAAAGAAAGAGATATGCAAAAGAAAAGGATTATGATTTTGAAGATGAAGTGAATGAAAGGGCTGAGGAGATAAGGGTTGAGAAAGAGAGAAGGTCGAAGAAGAAAGCTGATATAGGAGAATCCAAAAGGAGAACTAAACAGAAACATCAAACATTTACTAAAACTCCAATGAGGGAAGAAAAAGGAAGATTAGATGAGGATGTGATTCGAAACCTTAACAGCTCTCTGGCTAATGAATTGAGCATGATAAAGACTAAACTCACTAATCAAGAGATGCGGGAAAGTCAAAAGGATGAGTTGATAGATGGAATGAAGAAGATGCTGGTAGATCAAAGCTTGCTGATAAAGAAGCTGTTTGAGCAGATAAATGAGTTAAACGCTGCTGCAGGCCTGCCCAATCAACTAACTCATTCTGAGTTAGATGATTTACCTGACGTTTCCAAATACCCTTTTCTGAATATGGGTACATCCTCTAGGGCGGGAGAGGGCACATCTGGTGCAGCGACTGAAGGTGTAGGAGGTTCTGGAGTAGAGAAAGAGAATGAATCCATGGAGAATGTGGAGGAGATAATAGAAGCTGGGTTTGTCAATATGCAGTTTGATTTTAAGAAGGATTTGGTGGGTGAAGAGGTGATAGTAGAGAAAAATGCTGAAAAGGATGCTGAAAAAGGCAAAGGGCTAATTGATGAAGAGGAAGATGATGAGCTGATGGTTGACTATGATTCTGAACCAGAGTTTTATGAGGTTGATGAAAGGCCACTAGTATATGTAGCCAAAAAGGGAGAAGTAGATGGAGATGTATTCGAAATGGCGAAAGAAGAATGGTTTGTTAGAGAAAAAGAGCCTGAAGAGCTGACTCCCCTATTCCAAAACTTGGAAGGGTTGAGCAAGAAGGAGGCTAATTAGAAAATCATTAGCTGGTGCTCTCAAGATGTTCATGATCAAGAGGAGAAGAAGTGGTATTTCTTATATGAAAAAGAGGAAGACCTTCACGACCTTACCAAAATGGGATTTGAGGAGGCTAGCAGCATTGCCGTTACTGAATGCCAATCTTAGTGAACGAGCCTCACTTTTGAAGAAAGAGATAAATAATGGTTTAAATGACAACTTTGAGTCATTTGGATACATGAAAGCAGAGAGAAGACGATCAAAGAAAGACAAAGATTGGGAGACTGGAAAAGGAAGAATTGTCCTAAGGGTAAAACCACCAAAGACTGTGAATAGAGTCAGGTTGGCAGATCCCCTTCCCCAACAACTACAGAATTTTGAGAAGTGGTTATACGATAATAACACCGGGGGGGGGGTGATAAGAGTGAAGAATGGTAGAGAATTCAAAGTCTTTGACCCTATGGAGCTTTTCAGTTTTTGTGATGAAGATTTGCTGGTTTTGTGTGAGAATCATATCAAGGCTGGGGCGGGGGAAGAGACAAGGAAAGAAGCCAGTCTGTTTATGACTGTGAAAAATAAGATTAGAGGTGTTAGAGCAGAAGTGAAAAGACTTGCTGAGAGAGTAAGGGATCAAGATGATCAGAGCATGGACATACAATATCTGACCACACAGTTTGGTCAAGCTAGTGCTCATCCTGAAGGGACTAATGAAGCAGGAAGAGACCATGGAGAATCATATGCTGAAGCCCATAAGGAGGTTGTTGCAGGTGCTGTAGAAGATAAATCAAAGGCAACGGGAGAAATTGGAGCTGACAAGATAAATCAAGACGAGTGAAGGCGGTGAGGTCCAACCTAGGGGGAGTATTGAAGATCATGCATAGGTTGGACTTACCTTAGATTAGAATGTGTATTTTTGCTTGTAATAGGTCTTATGTTAGTTTCCTTTTGTATGTAATTAGCTTTATGTAGTTTTGCAGTCTAGCGAAACTGTGAGCGAAACTATAGTTTCGCTCACAGTCAGCTGTTAACTGATGTTTCTGCCGGGCAAAACTACAGTTTCGGCATAACAGTTTCGCTGATAGCAAAACTGTCTACGAAACTAAGACTTTTATATTTAGTTATGATCATTTTCATTGTGGTTAAGCTTGCAAAAACCCTAATCCTTTATTCCTGTTGCAAATGTGTATTGTAAGCAGTAATTTCACAGAAATAACACAATGCTTTGGTATTATTGATTATGCTGATCTTCATTGCTTTATTTTCTATCATTTGTAGTTGCTCTCAATCTTCATCATCTTTGTTTCTCATTATGTGTATTTGATATTGAACAATACAACATCTCATTTGTACTGCAAATCGATCAAAATGGACCAACAGGTGCTCCAACACTTGGCTTGTGGTATCCAAAGAATTTTGACTTCAATCTATATGCATATACAGATAGTGACTATGATGGCTGCAATATGACTGCAAAGTCTACATCGGGGGATGTCAGTTCCTTGGTGGAAGGATAGTCTCTTGGCAATGCAAGAAACAATCTTGTGTCTCTGCATCTGTTGGACCCTGAAAGGATCATACATGCTAATTCAAGTGGTGGATTGATGGTTGTTCGGCTGAAATCCCACAAGTCTGAGAAGATATGCGGATGAAGAATCAGCAACAACAAAAAGAAGACAAGTGTTGGCTATCCACATTTGTATATGCGGATGACCACAGAACAAATGCTGACAAGTAATTGTTCTTCCGCATTAACAAATGCGGACAACCGAACAAATGCTGACAAGTAATTGTACATCAGCATTTACTAATGCTGATGCTCATCAACAAATGTGCAAGTGTTTGTTCATCCGTATTTGTCAATGCTGATGACCAAACACTAATGCGATAGAAGAAAACAAGTGCCGATGAAGATCAACACATCCACATTAGTTAATGCGGATGGACAACAACAAATGTTGATGAAGACTTTTTGTACTTAGATTAGATTATAATACATGGGTAATTTTGTCTTTTTGTCAATGCATCTTGTCAGCCTATAAATAGAATAGAAATCCTCATATGTGAGGTGACTGTTGATAGACAATCAAAATATTTTGTTTAGTCTTATGTTCAGAAGGTGTATTGTTACTATTTAATGCTCAAACCCTAGCATTCATTGTAACCAATTCACCTCATTTAATACAAAGAGCATTTATGAGTACTTCTTGCTTTCAATGTTCTATGATTGTATGATTCCGCCATATGATCATTGACTCAATCATCATATTCAATCCTAGTTGATTCATATCAATTGAGAGTATCATTCTCACACCCAATCAGCTTCGGAAGACTTTGTCTTTGAAGCTTCAAAAGACTTCCCCTTTTGGCTTTGGAAGATGTTGGTCTTGGCTTCGAAAGATTTCATACTTAGAAATTTTCTTGTGTAGAGTATGAAACTTTCAAAAAAACTTCTACTATGTACCAAGTGCATGCATGCAGGAAGCACTTGGGTTGTTTTGGGTGCATCAACCTTTCTATAAGCCTTACACTCTGTCGTTTGGCCGTTTGGTAGTTCAACTTCTATCGACTTTTATTCACAGTTAATATGGTTTTGTGCTTAGCTACCAGTCCATCCATGGGACTATATCAAAACCTCCTAAATTCATAGGTAACAATTCTTAAGGAAGTTCCTGGTTATCTAACCTTACGCAAAAGTTTTAAAACACAAACCCATCCTTTATTTCTTGCCCATTAGCAATGTCAATAATGTATAGAATTGTTAGCTTAGACATCATGCCTCTTAAGCATGCCATATTAATTAATTTAACATATATTTTGTTGGAACCATAGTCAAATAACATATATGCATAAGTCTAGTTTATAGGGAACATACCTTTGACCACCTCATCGGTGTTTATAGGCCTTCTACCCTCATTACGAACACTCTAGTGTTGCTTGTAGGAGTAGCAAGGCTTTTCCCTTTGTCAGCCTGAGCAGTTGGAGCTCCTTTTTGAATGTTTTGGTGCTACACCTTGATGTGACCCTCTTGTCTGCATCTATAGCAAGTTTAACGGTGTGGGCAGTCACATGCAGTATGCCCTTTCCTTCCTACCACATAAAGGCATGTAGTACTGACCAAAATGCTTTCGTCCATACATATTACATCTGGGGGCGTTCCCTCGATCCTTGTTATTCATCTTCATAAACTTATTTCCACCTCAGTTTGTCTTCTTCTTATCATTGTTGAACCTTTCAATATATCCTTATTTTTCCCCTATCAAACTTCTCATTTAGACACCCCACTTCCTTTCGTCCTGATTAGTTCCTTTGTTAATTTTACTACCGTCTCAATTTCTTACTGGAGAGTTGCTGGTCAAGACGGTCATATGTTAGCATGAATTTTTGGAATAGTACCCATATTAATCATCCAACTCTTTTGGATTCGGACCAAAAAAATTTTGGTAATAACCCAACCAACTGCAAGAACCTGGAAGATACTTTTGATATTCAGTACTTCCATTTACAAAAAAGTAATCATTCTTCAGATGTTCCATCACGTACCAAGGTACAAACTTCTCCAAAAAGTTTTCAGAACTTTTCCCATCCCATGCCATAGACTTTAAATCTCCCCCTAATGGATAAGATGGTCTCCCAGTAGGTGTGGGCTTCATTCTTAAAGGATTGAGATGCAAACGTGATCTTATCCTCCTTTTTACAATCAATAAAAATTTTTGTGGTTTTATTCTCAATCCATCTCAAGGCATCAGTAGCATCCTAATCTCCTCTAATCACCTCAGGCTTATGGGCAATATAATTTCAATAAGTACATCCGTTGTAATTTGTGCCCTTAGACTTATCCTTCTTTGTTTGTTGACTTCCGCAAAATTAGAAGAATTGGAGTTGTTGTTTTCGTCCTCTCCGTCATTAGACTACTTGATGACTCTAATGATGCTTAAATTCTTGAGTTGTTTTTGCCTTTTCTTCTAGAGGGCTTGCCTTCTCCTTACACTGCCTTGGAAACTTCAACAATGATAGGAGGCATTGCTGTAACTAACCCAACAGTATTCATTTATTGTTGCTCAATGAAATGTTTGGATTTTTTATCTTTAAAACTGGGAGGTGTATCGTTCCTAATTTCAACATAAAGGGTGGGGCCTTTGCTAATATTAGCGTTGGTTTTCCCCTTGTTCTCCTTGACGGGCCCCTATTGGTCATTTCTGTAGTCTTGTTTCCCTTATCCTTATCCATTCTAGATGAACATCATATGAATAGATATAAGATACCATAAGTTGGTGCACATATAGGAATTATTCACTATAGTTTACAATGTTGAAGTCCCAACCCTAGTTACAAACTAGTCATCTTGTCAGGAAATCAAGTGATGCACAGTCCAACAATAGTTAAATCATCGACATACAGTCATTCTAGAAGGTTTAGATCCATTACATATTCACTTATGTTCCAGTTGTCTCATAATACATCATACTACTAGGTCAAATCACAATCTGTGCAAACACAATCTATTCATTGTCATTACAACCATCTACTAACCCTAAACCTATAAAATTTCCTAATCAATTCTACCAACCTCATAGATAATACCTTCTTTCCGAACCCGAATCACATGCCCCGATCAATTTAGGCTACGTGATCTATCAGTTGTTTCATAATCGGATCTACCTTACACCCTTTAACTATCATCTAGGTGAACACTCTTTAATCGTTTGAAACATATCCATAACATGGTGGTGACTACATGATCTAGTACTAAATGAATTTCGGGCTGGTTTGGATATGAAGGATACGAAAGGTGTGGTTTTTCCGGCTGCTAAGGATAATGAGGTGCATATTTCGGTAGTTAGGAATAGATTGGGCAAGGTGCTGGTGCATAACCTATTAGGGTGGCCGGTGAGCAAATAGTGGAGGTGGGTATATTAGACGCGGATGATAAGTGTAAGGCCCTGATCCCGGGACGCTTAAAGCTGGACAATCATCGCACATATAACATAAAATATACATTTACATCTATGAAAAATATCGCAGCGGAATAATTTAAAACCATTTCATATATTAATGACTGCTTTTGCAAAATAATACATCATTGTTAACAGTTACAAAATATTATCATTTGCATTACATCAAAAAAACGTCATAGTTATACAAATGGATGCCATCCCAAAAATGTCGAGTAGCTGCCCCGTGCCGTCCTCAGCAACAATTACCTGCCAATTGGAAATACATAAAAGTCAGCGTTGCTGAGTGAGTTCTAGTTTTCAAATATAATATACTTTACTTTTGTTTAAACCCTTCCTTTACATTCATACATGATCAAGCATCATACGTACACATAGATAATAGCATTATTATCTTTCATCATTCATTCGTTAACTTTCGTTCATTCATCATCGTACGTCATCGTTATCATTCACTTTCATTCATAATCTTCTTTTCTTTTCTTTCGTACATTCGTTAACTTCCAATGACATGTATTGTACCCCGAACATTGTGCACGAAGCTGACCCTAGGGCTTGGGGCAAGTACACTCATCATTATCATTCATCTTCCATTCCCGACCAATGCCATGTGCTATACCTCGAACATTATGCACGAAGCTGGTTACTTGGCCTGAGGTCTATCATAGACCTCGAACATTGTGCACGAAGCTGACTCCAGTACCTAGGGCAAGCGATAAGGATCCCATACGTATGGCCAATCACAAAGATTAGACCCCAGTGTGCATCCTTCCGGGGTAGCTAACCCGGACACAGTTGAGCTAACACCCTTCATTGGGTGTGAACTTCCATACATTGCTTGCAAGACTTTCTTACTTTCATTCACTCATTAATGCATGCATTCGTTCTTACTTACATTCCACTTATCATTATCATTAGCTTCTGCTTGACGTTACATAATACTTCTCGTTCATTTCATACTCATAACATGCAAGTCACGGAAATACTACACAATAGGAACGCAAGAAAACCCAACATAAGCATACATAGCATCACCTAAACATCACATACCCCATCGCACATCATCATAAACAACATGAATCATCGATTCACATTCACATACATATGCACAACAAGTACAAGTCATCATAGAACATAACCAACCCTCCGCGGGACAGCGGGGGTTCGGGGGCGACAGCCCCTGACAGCGGGGTCCTAGGGGCAGCAGCCCCTAGTGGGGTCCAAGGGGCAACGCCCCTTGCTGGGGCTGGGCTGCCAGGTCAGCGCGGAAAATTTATATATTTAAACATTTATATAGTACATTTCCTTATAGAAAAATCGATCTTCTTGTTAAAACCTCTTAAAATCTTGGTCATTTAAAATGTATATTTAGAATGCATTTCCAGCACCAAACAAGTTTATAACCTTTAAAATAGGGGATCTAGAACTCACCTGGACTCGATGAGTAGCTTCTTAATCAAGCTTTCTAAGCAAGGGTCACTCCACACAGTCTGTAGATAAGTCAACACCCAAAGGGGTTAATTTCTGCCTAATTTCGCTGCTAATTGCAAGATCAGCAGTTTCGCTTCTAGTTTCGCCAGCTGTTTTGCTTGCAGTTTCGCTGGCATCTTCACTGCCAGTTTCGCTGCCAGTTTCGCCCAACTTTCGTTGGAAATCCATGTATGCGAAACTACTTGCGAAACTATAGTTTCGCAGGAAGCTCCATAGTTTCGCTGGTTGAACACATAATTTCGCTGAATGAACACCCAGTTTCGCAGAACGGGCTGAAATTACGAACCAACCCATTTTTGACCCAAAACTTCAATCTTTTACACACAAAACCTTGGCTTATCATCCATGAAGCTATATCTAAGCTTCTTACATGTTTTCTTACACAAAAACGTGAGTTTTGGGCGATTCTTTGCCACTTTCAAAAACCCAAGCCCTAGAATCCGGGTTTACATCAAAAGGAACTATAAACAATGTTTCTTACCTGGATTCTTTGTCTTTTCTTGTTGTTTGGATGCCCATAAACACCGATCTTCAATCTCTTGATCAACCGAGCCTTAAATCTCCACTTTCTCTCTCTACACTCTCTTTCTAGAAATTGGTGTTGAGTTGCAAATGAGAGTGGTTCAAGCTAATGCGTTTATATATATCGGGCGTTCCCAGGACCTTAAACTCATCTTACACATAACTCTCGAGGTTTACTCAGTCCATACTCCATCCCCCGCTTATTTTCTTTTAAATAATCCCGGCTAGGCCTATTATTATTAATTGTCTCGTTTCAACTTTATTCGGGGCGTTACAAGTCCACCCCCTTATTTAGGTGTCATCCTAGAAACCTATTATTCCTCGAATAGATGTGGGTAATGTTGTCTTATCTCTTCTTCAGTCTCCCACGTAGACTCAGATCACTTTCTGTGCTTCCATTGTACTAGCACAAGTGGAACCACTTTATTCCTTAGCCTCTTCTCCTTGCGATCGATGATCGCCACTGGTTGCTCCACATAATTGAGCCTTTCATCCACTTCAATGTATTCCAGTGGTACGATCATATCCTCGTCGGCTAAGCACCTTCTCAAGTGAGATACATGGAATGTCGGATGAATTCCACTTAACTCACTGGGCAACTCAAACCTATAGGCCACCTCTCCAACTCGAGCAATGATTCGGAAAGGCCCTATGTATCTCGGGCTCAACTTGCCCGCTTTCTGAACCGAATGATACCTTTCCAAGGGGAGACTTTCAACATAACCCTATCACCCACCTGGAACTCAATCGGTCTAAGTTGTTTGTCGGCATACAACTTTTGTTTATCTTTAGCTGCCTTCATAAAGGCTTTGATCCTTTCCAGCTTCTCAGTTGTAGCCTCAACCACTTCGACGCTCCCTAACTCTTTATGGCCAATATCACCCTAAAAAGTGGGTGTTCTACATCTCCTACCGTATAGCATCTCATAAGGGGGCATGCCAATGACGGCATGGTAGCTATTGTTATATGAGAACTCGGCTACCGGTACACCATGGCGACTTACAATCTCCTTGACGAATAGATCTACGAGTCTCTGAGAGGAATACGTCTCACGGATCGGTAGGAAGTGAGCACTCTTCGTCAATCGATCAACTATCACCCATATGGCATCATACACTTTCATTGTACGCGGTAACTTCGTGATAAAGTCCATGGTGATATGCTCCAACTTCCACTCGGGTATATCCAAAGGTTGGATCTTCCCGTATGGCTTCTGATGCTCCGCCTTCACTTGCAAGCAAGGCACTTACTCACGTACTCCACTACATCACGCTTCATACCCGGCCACCAATAATCTTTCTTCATGTCTTGATACATCTTTGTGGCAGCAGGATGAATGGAGTATCGAGTCTTATGAGCCTCGTCCATGATCTTCCCACGTAGATCCCTATAGCAAGGAATCCACATCCGTCCGAACCGAGTTCTAACACCAAGATTGTTTTCACACAACTCCGCGACTAGACCTCTCATCCTCTCAGAGTTAAGACAATCTGCTTTCAATGCCTCATCTTAAAACTCCTTGACCTGCTTCATCACATTGGATGTCATAATCAGTTGGTAAGCCTTTACCCGAATTGGTTTAGGCCTCTCCTTTCGGCTAAGGGCATCCACCACTACGTTGGCTTTGCTCGGATGGTAATGAATCTCACAATCATAGTCCTTTATGAGCTCCAACCATCGCCTCTGCCTCATATTCAAATCCTTCTGCTCGAAGAAGTACTTCAAGCTTTTGTGGTCAGTGAATATGGTGCACTTTGTCCCGTACAGGTAGTGCCTCCAAATCTTTAATGCAAAGACCACAGCTGCTAACTCCAAGTCATGAGTACGATAGTTTACCTCATGAACTTTCAATTGTCGGGATGCGTATGCTATAACCTTTCCTCGTTGCATCAACACGCAACCCAACCCCGAGTAAGAAGCATCTGAATAGACCACCAAGTCTTTGCTTCCGTTGGTAATGACAAGACAGGAGCCTGAGTCAACCTTGCTTTTAGCTCCTCAAAAGCTTTCTCTTGATCTTGACCCCAAACAAACTTCACGTCCTTGCGGGTCAACTTAGTCAACGGAGAAGCTATCTTGGAGAAGTCTTGGATGAATCTTCTGTAATAGCCCGCCAAACCCAAGAAACTAAGGATCTCGGATGGCGTCTTTGGAGACTTCCATTGCATCACCGCCTCCACCTTTGCCGGGTCTACCATAATCCCCTTGGGATTCACCACGTGACCCAAGAACCGAACTTTGCGCAAACAGAACGCGCACTTGGAGAACTTGGCATACAGCTTCTCCTTTCTCGACGTCTCCAACACCTCTCGAATGTCACCGGCATGCTCCTCCTCGCTCTTCGAATAAATCAGGATATCATCAATAAACACAATCACTGATTTATCCAACATCTACCGACACACTCAATTCATCAAGTCCATAAAAGCAGCTGGCGCATTTGTTAAACCAAAAGACATAACGAGAAACTCGTAGTGTCCATAACGCGTGTGAAAAGATGTTTTTGGAATATCTTGCTCCTTCACCTTTAGCTGATGGTAGCCAGATCGAAGATCTATCCTCGATAACCAACTGGCACCTTGGAGTTGGTCAAACAAGTCATCAATCCTCAGCAATGGATACCGATTCTTCACTGTTAACTTGTTCAACTCGCGGTAGTCAATACACATCCTCATACTACCGTCCTTCTTTTTCACGAATAAAACCAGAGCACCCGAAGGAGAGATACTTGATCTAATGAACCCCTTATCGAGCTGCAATTGCTCCATTAGTTCCTTCATCTCGGTCGGAGCCAACTGATACGGTTCCTTAGCAACTGGTTGGGCACCTGGTATCAAGTCAATGTGAAACTCAATCTCGCTGTCCAGTGGCACACCTGGTAAGTCTTCTGGAAACACGTCCGGAAAGTCACACACAACCGGTACATCGGACAATTGTGGTGTTGACGTATCCACATCCTTTACGTAGGCCAAGTAGGCACTATATCCACGCCTCATGCACTTTCCCACCACCGCCATCGAAATCACCATCGGTGTAGTTGTAACTTGATCACCTTAAATCATCACCGAACTCCCGTCAAGCGCTGTCAGTCTGACCATCTTCTTGCGACACATTATGTTCGCCTAGTAGTGCGCCAACCAATCCATTCCTAGGACTACATCGAAACCGCCTAAGGTCATCACGAATGGTCTAACAGGAAACTTATGACCTTCTCATTCTATGTCACAACCTTCTATCACCTCAGAAATTATGGTAGACTTACCTATGGCAGTTTCAACATCGAAGGGCTCACAAATACTTCTACTCCTAATGGGCAACTTAGCACAACAGGTAGCAGAACTAAAACTCCTACTAGCACCCGAGTCAAATAACACGGAGGCAAGAGTTTGGTTTACTAGAAACGTACCTGACACCACATCGGGGTCCGTCCTAGCCTCCTCCTGGGTAATCGTTAAGGCTCTGGCGCTCGCCTTCTGCCCTTCACCTCCAGCCTTCTTCGTTGCCCCAAAACTTTCAGCCCTCGGCTTCTTACAGTCCCTACTCATATGGCCCTCCCCGCCACAGTTAAAACACCTCGCCACCTTGCACTCTCTTGCCATATGGCCAGGCTTCCCACACTTGAAGCACACGTTCAGTCCCCACCTACACTCTCTGGTGTGCTCCTTTCCACACCTGCCACACCTCTTTATCCCCACACCGGATGTGACCACATGTCGGTCATCCACCCGCGCACTCTTGTTGTTTACCGGGGCACCGCCCCGTCCAAATCTCTTCCCGTTCCAGTTCCGGTCACCACCACTCTTCTTGCTCACTTCAGCCACCACTGCCTCCCTTTCATCGTACAGCCTTCCCGCCAGATCAACCACCGACCTAAACGTACTTGGCCACGCGGCGATCATGTGCCTGCGGATGTCCTCTGGCAAGCCCTAGATGTACCTCTCAATCTTTCGTGAGACAAGTGTCACCTGATCCAGCACTAGCCGTGCCATCTCATTGAATTTGGTGGTGTACTGCTGATGTGTCATGGTTCTCGCCTCCAGCTACAGGAACTCCCTCTCAACCTTGTCAAGCTCTCGATGAGGACAGAAATCCTCAATCACCAACTTCTTCAACTCATTCCACCCCATCCTACTGATCGCCCTACTACCCTCAGCCTAGACAATATTGTCCCACCAACACAAGGCCGAGTCTACGAATGAGTAAGTGGCAAAATTTCACCTTCTGATCTTCTAGGCACTCGCTGGTATCAAGAACAGCTTCCATCTCTCTCACCCACCATTGAGCAGCAGCAACAGAGCCATTGCCATCGAAAGTCGGGGGCTTGCATCTTTGAAATGCCCCATAGTTACAGCCTTGGGCTGCCTTAGGCACATGCTCTTCTTCTTCCTCCTCATCAGTAGAGATGACCGTCGCAGTCTCCGGTTACCCTCTTTCTCCTGAGGATCGGTTTCTTTCCTTCCTTTCTCCTTCCCTTACAGCCATTATCACTTCGGTCACCACAAACGGTAAGATTGTCTGCATGACCTGATGAACCTCCTCTACAACAGCTTCCTTCACTGAGGCTCTCAAGTTAGCACTCTCATCCCCAGCCTCCAGATGAGGGGTCTCAGGCTCTTCAGGGCCACCTCTTCAGCTCTAGGCCTTCCCCTCGTGACCCGTGGTCCAGCACCACGTCCACCACGACCTCCACCTCTAGAAGCCTTTGAAGATCTACCTCCATCCATCATCTAACACACTATAAGATCAAAACACCAACACGGTTATTCAAGGTAATAGTTTAGTTTATGTCAAGTATAGTAAGTCCCTAATTACAGTGGCCAGTTGTGATTAGCCACTTACTTTACTCTTCATACACCAAGCATTACCTATCCTGACTACATCATTATTTAAATCTACTAAAGGCATATAAATCACATAACATGCACACATAATACCGGTTATCATTAAAGAAATACCTGATGGCACGCAGCTACTCGGACCGGCATCCCTTCCCTTTGTCCCATTCTCAGTTTAAGTTTAGGTTTCTTTTGAAAATATTTACCCGTTTCACTTAAACTTTGGCTCTAATACCAACTTGTAAGTCCCCAATCCCAGGACGCTCATAGTTGGACAATCATCGCACATAAAACATAAAATATACATTTACATCTATGAAAAATATCACAGCGAAATAATTTAAAACCATTTCATATATTAATAACTGCTTTTTCAAAATAATACATCATTTTTAACAGTTACAAAATATTATCATTTGCATTACATCACAAAAACGTCATAGTTATACAAATGGATGTCATCCCAAAATTGCCGAGTAGCTGCCACGTGCCGTCCTCAGCAACAATTACCTGCCAACTGGAAATACATAAAAGTCAGCGTTGCTGAGTGAGTTCTAGTTTTAAAATAAAATATACTTTACTTTCGTTTAAAACCTTCCTTTACATTCATACGTGATCAAGCATCATACGTACACATAGATAATAACATTATTATCTTTCATCATTCATTCGTTAACTTTCGTTCATTCATCATTGTACGACATCGTTATCATTCACTTTCATTCATAATCTTCTTTTCTTATCTTTCGTACATTCGTTAACTTCTGATGACATGTACTATACCCCGAACATTGTGCACGAAGCTGACCCTAAGGTCTGGGGCAAGTACAATCATCATTATCATTCATCTTTCATTAAGGACCAATGCTATGTGCTATACCACGAACATTGTGCACGAAGCTGGTTACTGGGCCTGAGGTATATCATAGACCTCGAACATTGTGCACGAAGCTGGTTACTGGGCCTGAGGTATATCATAGACCTCGAACATTATGCACGAAGCTGACTCCAGTACCTAGGGCAAGCGACAAGGATCCCATACGTATGGTCAATCACAAAGATTAGACCCCAGTGTGCATCCTTCCGGGGTAGCTAACCCGCACACAGTTGAGCTAACACCGTTCATTGGGTGTGAACCTCCATACATTGCTTGCAAGACTTTCTTACTTTCATTCATTCGTTAATGCATGCATTCGTTCTTACTTACATTCCACTTATCATTATCATTACCTTCCGCTTTACGTTACATAATACTTATCGTTCATTTCATACTCATAAAATGCAAGTCACGGAAATAATACACAATAGGAACGCAAGAAAAACCAACATAAACATACATAACATCACCTAAACATCACATACCCCATCGCACATATCATAAACATCATGCATCATCGATTTACATTCACATACATATGCACAACAAGTACAAGTCATCATAGAACATAACCAACCCTCCGCGGGACATTGGGGGTTCGGGGGCGACAGCCCCTGACAGCGGGGTCCTAGGGGCAGCAACCTCTAGTGGGGTAACCTCTTAAAATCTTGGTTATTCAAAACGTATATTTAGTATGCATTTCCAGCCCCAAACAAGTTTAAAACGTTTAAAATAGGGGATCTAGAACTCACCTGGACTCAATGAGTAGCTTCTTAATCAAGCTTTCTAAGAAAGGGTCACTCCACACAGCCTGCAGATAAGTCAACACCCAAAGGGGTTAATTTCTGCCTAATTTCGCTGCAAGATCAACAGTTTCGCTGCTAGTTTCACCAGCACTTCCGCTGGCAGTTTCACTAGCATCTTCGCTGCCAGTTTTGCTTCCAGTTTTGCCCAACTTTCATTGGAAATCCATGTCTGCGAAACTATAGTTTCGCAGGAAGCTCCATAGTTTCACTGGTTGAACACATAATTTCGCTGGATGAACACCCAGTTTTGCAGAACGGGCTGAAATCACGAACAAGTCATTTTTGACCCAAAACTTCAATCTTTTAAACCCAAGACCGTGGGTTATCATCCATGAAGCTATATCTAAGCTTCTTACATGTTTTCTTACACAAAAACGTGAGTTTTGGGCGATTCTTGGCCACTTTCAAAAACCCCAAGCCCTAGAATCCAGGTTTACATCAAAAGGAACGATTAAACGATGTTTCTTACCTGAATTCTTGGTCTTTTCTTGTTGTTTGGATGCCCACGAACACCGATCTTCAATCTCTTGATCAACCGAGCCTTAAATCTCCACGCTCGCTCTCTACACTCTCTCCCTAGAAATTGGTGTTGAGTTGCAAATGAGAGTGGCTCAAGCTAATCCGTTTATATATATCGGGTGTTCCCGGGACCTTAAACTTTTCTAACACATAACCCGCGAGGTTTACTCGGTCCATACTCCATCCCCCGCTTATTTTCTTTTAAATAATCCCTGTTAGGCCCATTATTATTAATTGGATCATTTCGACTTTATTCGGGGCGTTACAGTAAGCATGCATGAGCTAGTATGAATAAGATGGCTGGTCATAGTCATAATGACTATGCCTCATAGCCTTGCGAATCGGCCTTCTCCTGGTGCGAAAATCTTTCATACTCCTCCAAGAAGTCGAGGCGTCCCAAACCACCTTGTGGCTGTTGTTCTCATCCAGTCTGAGAAATAACTATACTTAAAGTTCATCGATTGAATCATCCAGACTATCAGGAGCACGATACTCCTTGGTCTCTAACTCCCCGTCACCGGTCTTCTCATCATCATTGTCACCGCTCCTTGCCTTAGGCTTGCTATGCCTAGCCACCCCAACATGGTTGTCGCTATTAGAAATCACACTGTGATTCGGAACCCCTAGTTCCTACTAAGGTCTTCATCCTCAGATAATGTAGGTGGTGTGAAGGTAGGAATGCCTTCAAGTATGGTGAAGGACTTTCATACTAGTTACTCCATCTTTGCCATCACACTCATTACCAGAGGTGGTGATTTCTTCGACCTTGAGGCTGAAGGTACCATTGTGTAATATCCTGATATGTTAGGCTCAACAAAATATCAAGTTACACCTAAGCTCTGTTCTTTCTTCTACCGTCTAGACTGTGACTTGGTGAAGATTATTTACTTCACCTGAAGAATACTCTTCGAGATGAGCTCTTCTTTTTCTCTTACATGTCCTGTCATATATCAATCCTTATTAATAATGATAATCTTTAGGATCAGATGCCATGCTCATGCCATGTGCACTTTGCCTTTCCTAATGAGGCTTCTACATCAGTCCACGCTACATATAACAATCAATATATCCACATAGAGATAACTTCACAACTTTATTGATTGGGTCTATATAACAATTGGCACCTATCAGGTTTTCTAATGATCCTAAGATAAATTCATATCCTATAATGGTCCTCAACCTCTCGGGTAAAAGCTTAAGGATCTACTTGAACCTTATTACGCTAAACCAAAGTCTTTATACAAACCTATCACACAACAATCCACAGGCATGACTAGTTGTATCAATCACACAATGATACACAGAAAAATGACATACATTCAAGACCACCAATACTCTACTGAACTAAAACTTTACAATGCCTACGTAATCCATGTGTCCATCATATTAAAGTATAAATGCATCTTAAAGTAATGCTCCATGCATATCTAATCCAGTCATTATCTTATATCTTAAAATGCAAAGTCTCCTTGACCTAGCTACTACCTCTTGGCACATCCAGATTCTATATCATCTTGCATCACGAGCGAAAAACATGTCGGCAACAATGTTGTTGGTTAGCAATAACCAAACACTCGAAAACAGCAAGACAATATAACCATGTTTTGTGTAAGAAAATTGTTCATCAAATAAAAATGTCACTAATTCCCTCACATATAAGAAAGTGTATGTCAACATATATTCCACTACATGTTTCACGGCATGAGGTGGATAGGTTAAAGGTGCATTGGTTGACCGAATCCCGACGCGTCATCAAATTCGAGTAGAAGGAAACCTAAGGATTCTACACTCTCGAGTTGTACTCCATTCTCACACAAAAAAGTTGCTTGAGACAAATCCTAACTAGATAGATCTAACTAAGTAAACATATGCCCTTAGGTTATAAGTGACTTGGTCCAAAGCCCATGCTTTCACCTTAATGATTTGCTTGTGATCGTGGTTATCAATAGGTATACCAGTCAATAGGAACAATTTAACTTACCATCACACACACGTTAAAGCATTTTATCTAACCACTTTAACAATCTTGGATATAGCCCCATAAAATATAATAGTTAGACACATAGCGATGAACTTTCGAGCTTGTCCATATACATTGGTTGGCGAGCGTCATAAGCCTCTTACAACCCTGAACATACAAAAATTTAGATCAAGACATTATCTTATTTACCATTAAATCTCTAAGGTCTCCCCTATATAATCACTTAACCTTCTCTAGTTGTATTTCTGACCTCGCGCTAGAGTTCTCCTAACTCACACCGATATTTCATCATAGCTCTTGATGGACAAACATCGAAAAGTTAGGGTTTAAGCACACTCCTAATTAATGTTTTTACCAAAAACAAGAGACTATGATAGTATAAATTAGCACTATGAACTGATTCCAATGAACCAGGTCTAACCAGTTTTGGATCCGAAGATTTGAACCCATCAAAAGGAAGTTTAAGGTGGGTGTCTTTTATAGACCCGTATAGTGCTTATGTTTTCTCTTCCAGGGCGAGGAGGACTGAAACCCTAGATATTGAAATGTCAGCCATGTGATGAGGGAAATCGGCTAGAAAACCAAATACAAAGTGTATAGGCTACAAGTCTCGAGCTTGTAATAAGAAATAATAAGAGCTTGTAGTTTACTAGCTCATCTGAAGTAGAAGAAATGCAAGAAACCTGAACTTATATAATGTATATACTATTAACTAGAGATTATAGAGTATTTACAACCAAAACAATAGATTTCATAGTTAATATATCTTTCAAAAAGATGAAACCTTCAAATAGCAGTGAACATATTTACACTCAATAAATCTAATATATTATATATGAATTACGAAAAGATAATATTTTTGAAGGTTAAGAAAATCCATCATTGATCATATTCTTTATTATGTTTGACTAAAGTAGAAATAAAATAAACATTATATTGTTATGAAATTTATCTATGTTTTATAATTTTAAATTATTGATGATGTCCTCTAGTTTTCTAAATGGTCCGACCAGATAGATTGATCCGACTAGTGAACCACTAAGTCAAACTATTTGATGACGGTTCAAATCTGAATAACATTGTTCCCAACACAGTGTCCCAGCGGACTTAAACCACCACATGAAAACCTTATCATGTAAACTCCCATGAAATCCTTAGGGTTATGGAATGACACTTCATTATCCATTTCATAATTATACTAGATGGATCTTGTCCCGTGACAAATCTGTTTACTCAAAAGTGGTTATTTTCCTTCTCATACTATCAATATTCATTTGTAACCACTCAAACACCAGTTTGGTTCTTTTCAAAACCTAGGATTAACCCAAACATCACAATGATGCAGAATTTGAAGATTTAGAGCCATTCCATAATAGAGTTGTGCTCTTAGAAGATCCTTGAGGTCCCTAGCTCACCAACGAGCGATCTAACACTATAATGGAGTTTCACACGTCACATGCTCGCTCATATATAGACATAACTTTTATTTAATAGGCAACCTAGCTTACAAAAGGAACCAAGCCTCCAATGCCACTTCTGAGCCAAATCAACCCCAAGGAACACAACTATGAGTTTAGATCCAAACAATGAGCACCTAAATATCCTGAAACCGTAGAGAGATAGGGGAGATTTATGTAGAGAGAGCACTGGGATGAGATAGTGTAAATGGTGAAACTCAGGTTTTTCTTAGCTTTGATACCAAGTTTTCCTGACAGGGCAACTTCATGGAATGCTACCCTAGTGTAGGCGGTATGCTACCACCGAAAAAACATATTCGTGTATACTAAATGGAATATTCACATCATGAAATAGAATATTCCTCATAGTACCTTTAAGCCAAATTGTGGCGGTTCGCTACCACCTTAGCAGACAATTACATGATCCTTTGATGGTCTGATAAGTGACCTTGTAACTGGATCCTTAACCCCCTTCCTTGGCAGCCATTTATGGCTGAGCTTTACAACCCATAGTGGTTCGCTATGGTCCAATTTCCTCAAATCCTTAGGAAATTCCTTTTCAACCTTCCATTCATGTTCCCAAGCTGTTTATTCATAGGACAACTTGTCGATTGGGTCGAGGAGTCATAATGACGCTATTAGAGTAGTCGTCGGTGTTCACCATCACACTTTCCCGTTTCGTCTATGGTATATTTTTTTTTCATTTTCGGCTTGCTTGTTTGTGAAATTATAATATATTGATATTTTATGTGGTACGTAGGAGAGGCCAGATTCGTAGAATGTATTCTTCTTTCAGGATGTTGAAATAGTCGGTATGAACGGAGATGTGCGTGGAATTTTTTAAATGAAGTATATCGGGAGCGTGTATTCTGTGTATTATATAAGTTTAGAAGCTGAAAAAAGAGTTGTTTCATTATTCATGCATTGCATATGATAATTACAAAATGAAACCCTAATTTAATTTGAATTGTTGAATATATAGATATAAAAAGTTACGTTTTTTATTAAACTTAGGTTTGTTGTTCAATTAAAACCCAATTTAATTATTAGAACCATGACTCCTCTGATTTTGTGGAAATGTCATCACCATGCTACTTGTAGAGCTGCACCTGCGAAACATTAGCTATTTCTTGAATTCGATGGTATAGAGAGAATTCCGTTGTTTCATATATTGTCTTGATAAAAATTAAATTCAAACAAGGAGAATGTATGAAAACCACTAAGGGGCTAAATAAAGAAACAAAATAAATGACAGGCTACTTGAATAGGAAAATAGATAAACTAAAATAATATACAATCTTCTACTCCCCCTCAAGATGTAGCATGTAAATCTTTAATGTTAGTGAGCAAATCCGCAATTTTTAGTTTACTATCAATGGACATAGGCATGATCTCTTTAGAATCTACACATTCACGGACAAAAAAACAATCCAGTTCAACATGTTTTGTTCGCTCATGGAAAACTGGGTTATTAGAAATATATGAGCTGCTTGATTGTTACAAAATTAAGACGTATTACTTGTTATGTTAACTAGTAAATCCTTGAGTAACTATCTTGCCCAAAGAATCTCGCTAACTGTGGAAGCCATAGCCCTATATTCAACTTCTACTTAATAACGAGACACAACTAATTCTTTCTTTGTTTTCTAAAAGATAAGACCACCACTTAAAAGAAGTAGATATCCTATTCTTGATCATCTCGTGTAAGGACACCCAAGCCAATCAAAATCACAATAAGCAATTAAAACTGGTTGTCCTTCTCGAGGAAGAAGGATACCTTAACGTGGTGTCCCTTTTAAATGTCTCAAAACCCTGTTTGCGGCCTCTCGATTATTACGACAAGGGTCTGCAACAACTGGCTCAAAACATTGACGGAATATGTGATATCGGGCCTGATTGCTTTTAGTTATAGTAAGCAGCCCACTAACCAGAGATATTGAGTAGCATGTACCTGAGCTTCCTCTTCTCCTTTGTCGAGCTTTATTTTTTGGTCAAATGGAGATGCACTAAGTCGACACCCCAACATTCCAATATCCTTTAGAATATCCAAAATGTATTTTCGTTGACTTAAAACCAATACGTTAGAGGTTTTGCAACTTCAATGCCTAAAAAATATTTTGACGGGCCAAGATACATGATATTAAATTCTACAAAATTTGCTTCTATGTCTGTTGAATTTTTTCAAAGTTATTTACCCATATTATCACATCATCTACATAAATAAGAATGGCCACATAAATTTCTCCTTTGTGAAGGATAAACAATGAGTGATCGGCCTTGGATTGACAAAAGTGTAAGCGAAAAACAAAATTAGTGAACTTATGGTACAAGTTTCTTTAGGCTTGTTTAAGGCCATTAAGAGATTTTTGTAGTCGACACACTCTTGTCTCATTTTATTTGTTAAACTTTGTGGGATCTTCATATAAACTGCTTCATCCAAATCCCCATATAAGAATTCATTATTCACATTCAATTTATGTTATTGTTTTAGGCTTTTGGTTCCACAACAACTCATAAGGACTCTTGTTTTTAATAACCTTTTACAGGACCGGTAAAGGGGTTAATGCAACAGTTTCACAGTGTTTGATGAAACTTGAAACACTTAACATATCAAATAGGGACCAGCTTAAATTGAAACAAAGAACACAAGTAAAGAAAAGAACAAGAACACAATAATATGGTCTTTAATAGTGATGTATGTAACATCCGTCAATTTTCAAATTATAATTCGAACCCGAATTCATTCTTGAATTTTTTTATGATATAAATTGCTTTATTAAACTTTTATATTCTAATAAATCATGTGGATTATAAATGTAATCAACATAAAAAAATTATTTTAAATTTTCATTTATTAAAGCACATAAACAAGTTATAATGATTTATAACGTAGAGTGTTATAAATTTATAAATAATTGGTATTATGAATTCTAACATGTAAAGAATAATTATATATTAAAGTTTTTACAAAACTTATAAATTTATATAAGTTTATAAGTTGTAATATGAATTAGATTTAATTTTAACTAATTAATAAATTACTATTATTTTTTTTATTTATAAACTTTTTCAAAGTTTTAACAGAAAATTTTAATTATAAATTGGTTTAATAAGTTTGGGGCCAATTTGGTAATTTTTAAAACTTAATTCAAAAGTTTCCAACATAAAATAATAAGCTAGTAAATCACAGGGGCCAAAACTGTAAATTTATAATCACAACACAAAGTCACCTCCTTGGTCCCGTAATTCCGGCGTGTACCCTCCGGCCACCCTCCGGTCGGCTCCGGCGAGGGGTAAATCGCCGGAATCTCTTAGATTTCCACCCAAAAACCGTTTCCATTCGCTTTGTGAACGTATTTCCAACATAAATATGATCTTTAATGTGTTTAAACGACAGTTATGGCTCCCAAATCAATCGGTAACCGAAGCTCGTAATCTCAAACCTGTTGGAGCATCAAACCTCGATAATTACTCAATTAATGCAACCAGATCGAACGTCTAACTATCTATAATCAAACCCAACTTTCAGTTGCACCTAAAACAAAACAAATTTTCGAATTTCATCACCATCTTCTGTGGCAACCTACGCCATACTCGAACACCGTCATCCGGGTTTCAATTTTCGAAATTGACAAGGGGCTTTGTATCGAGGACATCACATGAAGCTCCCCACAAGTTTAATAGGGTTACGATTGAAGCTTGCCCATCCATTATGCACCTACGGCCGCCGCTTGTTCCTCATTCGTTCTGGCATCATTTCCAACCAAATCGGGTAATTGAACACATCTAATCACTCGTCTCTCCACGGGGAACAAAATCCCCATGATTACAGACGTTTACATTAACAAATTGGGGTTCAATTTGGGGATAAACGGTTCTAGGGTTCATGTGAGAATTTGGGGGTTGTTTGAATGTGTGTAGTTAACAATTAAAAACCCAAATGAATCGCGGTTGAGAGCCTTGGTTCATTGGTTAAGGCACTGCTCTCCCATCCATGAGGTCCCGGGTTCGAACCCGGGCACCCTCATGCATTTTTTTAAGGCTTTTTAGCCTTAAATAAATTACACAAAAATTTTAAAATACATAAAAATTGATGTTATAAACTTCAAATATTTTTAAAAGCCACCAAAGATTTTCTATAATTTTTCTAAGTTTAAATAAATATATTTTGTTAATAAAATATTTTAACAAGGTTTATTTTTGAACAATTCTTTGTAGAATGGATGGTAAATAATGCTTAATAAATTATTATTGGTCTAAATGTTCTTTTCAAATACTATTTTTATAAATCTTGATTAATTAATCAATTTATTCCTTAAACTTTTATTTAAATTCTTAAAACTTATAAAACAATATAAGTTTCTATTATTGATTATCCTTGTTTTAAGGCCTTGGAAACATTATTTAAAATGATTAAAGTAACTTTAAATAATTCTATATTATTTTGCAAACTATATAAATAAGTATTCAATAAATCATCTTTATCAAATTTTAAATAATTAATTTCTAAATTAATTATATCTCTTCACATATTTTATTTAATCTTTATTTATTCAATAAATTAAATTATTGAATCTTACACTATCATTCTTAGTCTAAAGTAATTTATACCATCTTTACTAAACCAAAACGTAAACGTTTCATTATTTTATTTAATTATTTAAACCTCCAAAATTCCAATTGAAACCCTAGTTCACGTCTCATTGTTAATCTTATTATCAAACTTAATCTTGGAATCTATACGTTTAGGCAACTTGTATAAGAAATCGTTGGAGCCTCGTTTAATTTCTTATCATCACCTTATTTATATCAAGTGAGTTCTCCATGCCCCTTTTTACTTTATTTCACACCTTTTGGGGTGAAACATGTTAACCTTATAAACTTACACTTGTAAACATCTTGATGCTTGTAAATGCACATGCAATTCATCTTTACCTTTTGTCATGGTTATTTTTGTTATTGTAAGTCTTAGATGAGATACATATTTTGTTTACAATCATTAACTATTGCTAGCCTGGCGACGTCTTAGATCTTTGGGCCTGACAAGCCTATTTGGTTCTAAAGTCGATGTATTGCCGACTCCTGATGACGTATGCTTGTTCATCATGGGAACCAAAAACACTTAGCCAATCTTATATACTTGTAATCAAGTCGAGGTTTGGTTGTAACTGTATGTGTTCTATAAGCTTGCTAACTTGTAACCATGGACATGAATTGCTACTTGTAACCCTTTTATATACATACATATATGCGTGTGTTTAAACCATGGGAACTCACCAACTTTATAGTTGACCCTTTATTTTTAACATGTTTCAGGTTTCCTACTTGAAGATCTTCTTGTGCTCATATAGGACTTGGATCTAGACTAATTAAAAGACTTATGTTATTGGTTGTATCTTGATTGTTATGTTATTATTTTATTTGGCTTGTAATGTTTAATGAATAATAACATTTAATATTATTTCAACTTAATTAGTTCCATGTGCTATGACCAATCGTCTCCCATTCGTCCGCCCCGATGATTCCGCTGTCGGTCGGGGTGTGACAGATTGGTATCAGAGCCATGGTTATAGGAATTTAGGTTATTAAAAATAGAATGACCTAGACTATAACTAAGTACCTTTACACATGAGTCCTCTCATGTATTTTATATGCTTAGATAGGATTTTATGTGCCTTATGTGTTTATACTTGATTATGTGATTGTATGCCTTATATGCTTATTCTTATACTTTGAATCTTATCAATGCACACACGAACCTTAAACCATATTCTAAGGCATTATGTGCTCAAATCAAATGATGTTCAAAATGAACTTTGAATCGTTATTCGTGATTTTCAAGTCTTGTCATCGTCTATGTCCTATAACTTGAAACATGTATTGTTGGAAGAGTGCGATACCTGTATCTCGAGGTGTTCTGTCTAGGCAAGGTATTCATATAAATCCAAATCAACCGATGGATCCGTTTACCTTACCTGAGAACCCTTAGGGTGAGTGTCCGCTTATAGGTACGCATGTCTTCATTAAGGTTGTAGTTGACATAATACTTTGATAAGTCAACGTAATGCTTCGGTTTGTAAACCAAACGTTACACTCGAAACATCTTGTTATTTTAAATCCTTTTATCTTTGATCTTGTCTTTTTGGATCTTAAAACTCATTAGCCCATTTTTCTTAATGACCCTTAAAAGCTTTCTAAACGTCTTCCTCTCAAAACCAAACTTATCCTGGAAACCTATTACATTGATGCTCTCATTCTAAAGTGAATCTTTAATCTAAAAAAAATGATTCTCGTATCAACTTTAAGCTAATAAAAATTTGAAACCTCAAAGACATAATTAAACAACAATTGATCATCCTGAAACATCTTGAACCGTTTAATATACAAGCATTTATCAACTAAAAATTCCAAATTAATAATCTTGTACCCTTTGCCAAGGAAAACATGAAATCATGAATTATGAAATTTAATAAATTTAATAAACTTAAGCATAGCAAATCATCACAATTAAACTTGATGAATTTAAACGCTTCCAAGAGTTCACGTGAAAACGTGAAATCGAATTCAAGTCTCCTCATGTGCTTGAAATTAGTCCCCTCGGGATTAAATTTGGGGACGAAATTTCTTAGAGCAGGGGAAACTGTAACATCCATCAATTTTCAAATTATAATTCGAACCCAAATTCATTCTTGAATTTTTATATGATATAAATTGCTTTATTAAACTTTTATATTCTAATGAATCTTGTGGATTATAAATGTAATCAACATAATGAAAATTATTTTTAATTTTCATTTATAAAACCACATAAAGAAGTTATAATAATTTATAACGTAGAGTGTTATAAATTTATAAATAATTGGTATTTATGAATTCTAACATGTAAAGAATAATTATATATCAAAGTTTTTACAAAACTTATAAATTTATATAAGTTTATAAGTTGTAATAAGAATTAGATTTAATTTTAACTAATTAATAAATTACTATTATTATTTTTTTATTTATAAAACTTTTTAAGTTTTAACAGACAAATTTAATTATAAATTGGTTTAATAAGTTTGGGGCCAATTTCGTAATTTTTAAAACTTAATTCAAAAGTTTCCAACATAAAATAATAAGCTAGTAAACCACAGGGGCCAAACTGTAAATTTATAATCACAACACAAAGTCACCTCCTTGGTCCCGTAATTCCGGCGTGTACCCTCCGGCCACCCTCCGGCGAGGGGTAAACCGTCGGAATCTCTTAGATTTCCACCCAAAAACCGTTTCCATTCGCTTTGTGAACGTATTTCGAACATAAATAGGATGTTTAATGTGTTTAAACGACGGTTATGGCTCCCAAATCAACCGATAACCGAAGCTCGTAATCTCAAACCTGTTCGAGCATCAAACCTCGATAATTACTCAATTAATGCAACCAGATCGAACGTCTAACTATCTATAATCAAACCCAACTTTCAGTTGCACCTAAAACAAAACAAATTTTCGAATTTCATCACCATCTTCTGTGGCAACCTACGCCATACTCGAACACCGTCCGGGTTTCAATTTTTGAAATTGACAAGGGGCTTTGTATCGAGGACATCACACGAAGCTCCCCACAAGTTTAATTGGGTTACGATTGAAGCTTGCCCATCCATTATGCACCTACGGCCGCCGCTTGTTCCTCATTCGTTCTGGCATCATTTCCAACCATATTGGGTAATTGAACACATCTAATCACTCGTCTCTCCACGGGGAACAAAACCCCATGATTATAGACGTTTACATTAACAAATTGGGGTTCAATTTAAGGATAAACGGTTCTAGGGTTCATGTGAGAATTTGGGGGTTGTTTGAATGTGTGTAGTTAACAACTAAAATCCCAAATGAATCGCGGTTGAGAGCCTTGGTTCATTGGTTAAGGCACTGCTCTCCCATCCATGAGGTCCCGGGTTCGAACCCGGGCACCCTCATGCATTTTTTAAGGCTTTTTAGCCTTAAATAAATTACACAAAAATTTAAAAATACATAAAAATTGATGTTATAAACTTCAAATATTTTTAAAAGCCACCAAAGATTTTCTATAATTTTTCTAAGTTTAAATAAATATATTTTGTTAATAAAATATTTTAACAAGGTTTGTTTTTGAACAATTCTTTGTAGAATGGATGGTAAATAATGCTTAATAAATTATTATTGGTCTAAATGTTCTTTTCAAATAATATTGTTTTAAATCTTGATTAATTAATCAATTTATTCCTTAAACTTTTATTTGAATTCTTAAAACTTATAAAACAATATAAGTTTCTATTATTGTTTATCCTTGTTTTAAGGCCTTGGAAAGATTATTTAAAACGATTAAAGTAACTTTAAATAATTCTATATTATTTTGCAAACTATATAAATAAGTATTCAATAAATCATCTTTATCAAATATTAAATAATTAATTTCTAAATTAATTATATCTCTTCACACATTTTATTTAATCTTTATTTATTCAATAAATTAAATTATTGAATCTTACACTATCATTCTTAGTCTAAATTAATTTATACCATCTTTACTAAACCAAAACGTAAACGTTTCATTATTTTATTTAATTATTTAAACCTCCCAAATTCCAATTGAAACCCTAGTTCACGTCTCATTCTTAATCTTATTATCAAACTTAAATCTTATTATCAAACTTAATCTTGGAATCTATACGTTTAGGCAACTTGTAAAAGAAATCGTTGGAGCCTCGTTTAATTTCTTATCATCACCTTATTTATATCAAGTGTGTTCTCCATGCCCCTTTTTACTTTATTTCACACCTTTTGGGTGAAACATGTTAACCTTATAAACTTACACTTGTAAACATCTTGATACTTGTAAATGCACATGCAATTCATCTTTACTTTTTGTCATGGTTATTTGTGTTATTGTAAGTCTTATATGAGATACATATTTTGTTTACAATCATTAACAATTGCTAGCCTGGCGACGTCTTAGATCTTTGGGCCTGACAAGCCTATTTGGTGCTAAAGTTGATGTATTGCCGACTCCTGATGAAGTATGCTTGTTCATCATGGGAACCAAATACACTTAGCCAATCTTATATACTTGTAATCAAGTCGAGGTTTGGTTATAACTGTATGTGTTCTATAAGCTTGCTAACTTGTAACCATGGACATGAATTGCTACTTGTAACCCTTTTATATATATACATATATGCGTGTGTTTAAACCATGGGAACTCACCAACTTTATAGTTGACCCTTTATTTTTAACATGTTTCAGGTTTTCTACTTGAAGATCTTCTTGTGCTCATATAGGACTTGGACCTAGACTAATTAAAAGACTTATGTTATTGGTTGTATCTTGATTGTTATGTTATTATTTTATTTGTCTTGTAATGTTTAATGAATAATGACATTTAATATTATTTCAACTTAATTAGTTCCATGTGCTATGACCAGTCGTCTCCCATTCGTCTACCCCGATGATTCCGCTGTCGGTCGGGGTGTGACAGATTGGTATCAGAGCCATGGTTATAGGAATTTAGGTTATTAGAAATGGAATGACCTAGACTATAACTAAGTACCTTTACACATGAGTCCTCTCATGTATTTTATATACTTAGATAGGATTTTATGTGCCTTATGTGTTTATACTTGATTATATGATTATATGCCTTATATGCTTATTCTTATACTTTGAATCTTATCAATGCACACACGAACCTTAAATCATATTCTAAGGCATTATGTGCTTAAATCAAATGGTGTTCAAAATGAACTTTGAATCGTTATTCGTGGTTTTCAAGTCTCGTCATAGTCTATGTCCTATAACTTGAAACATGTAATGCTGGAAGAGTGCGGTACCTGTATCTCGAGGTGTTCTGTCTAGGCAAGGTATTCATATAAATCCAAATCAACCGATGGATCCGTTTACCTTACCTGAGAACCCTTAGGGTGAGTGTCCGCTTATAGGTACGCATGTCTTCATTAAGGTTGTAGTTGACATAATACTTTGATAAGTCAACGTAATGCTTCGGTTTGTAAACCAAACGTTACACTCGAAACATCTTGTTATTTTAAATCCTTTTATCTTTGATCTTGTCTTTTTGGATCTTAAAACTCATTAGCCCATTTTTCTTAATGACCCTTAAAAGCTTTCTAAACGTCTTCCTCTCAAAACCAAACTTATCCTGGAAACCTATTACATTGATGCTCTCATTCTAAAGTGAATCTTTAATCTAAAAAAAACGATTCTCGTATCAACTTTAAGCTAATAAAAATTTGAAACCTCAAAGACATAATTAAACAACAATCGATCATCCTGAAACCCCGTAAAAGTTGTTTTATTGAGAAGCTCTTATGAATTCCTTATCTCATTCAAAAGCATCTTGAACTTATCTCTGAGTCTCGTATCACACTAATACTTAGTGTTTCACTCATGACAAAAACTTTCTAACCGTCTTGAACCGTTTAATATACAAGCATTTATCAACTAAAAATTCCAAATTAATAATCTTGTACCCTTTGCCAAGGAAAACATGAAATCATGAATTATGAAATTTAATAAATTTAATAAACTTAAGCATAGCAAATCATCACAATTAAACTTGTTGAATTTAAACGCTTCCAAGAGTTCACGTGAAAACGTGAAATCGAATTCAAGTCTCCTCATGTCCTTGAAATTAGTCCCCTCGGGATTAAATTTGGGGACGAAATTTCTTAAAGTAGGGGAGACTGTAACATCCGTCAATTTTCAAATTATAATTCTAACCCGAATTCATTCTTGAATTTTTATATGATATAAATTGCTTTATTAAACTTTTATATTCTAATGAATCATGTGGATTATAAATGTAATCAACATAAAAAAATATTTTTAATTTTCATTTATTATACCACATAAACAAGTTATAATAATTTATAACGTAGAGTGTTATAAATTTATAAATAATTGGTATTTATGAATTCTAACATGTAAAGAATAATTATATATCAAAGTTTTTACAAAACTTATAAATTTATATAAGTTTTTAAGTTGTAATAAGAATTAGATTTAATTTTAACTAATTAATAAATTACTATTATTATTTTTTTATTTATAAACTTTTTTTAAGTTTTAACAGACAAATTTAATTATAAATTGGTTTAATAAGTTTGGGGCCAATTTCGTAATTTTTAAAACTTAATTCAAAAGTTTCCAACATAAAATAATAAGCTAGTAAATCACAGGGGCCAAAACTATAAATTTATAATCACAACACAAAGTCACCTCCTTGGTCCCGTAATTCCAGCGTGTACCCTCCGGTCACCCTCCGGCCACCCTCCGGTCGGCTCCGGCGAGGGGTAAACCGCCGGAATCTCTTAGATTTCCACCCAAAAACCGTTTCCATTCGCTTTATGAACGTATTTCGAACATAAATAGGATGTTTAATGTGTTTAAACGACGGTTATGGCTCCCAAATCAATCGGTAACCAAAGCTCGTAATCTCAAACCTGTTCGAGCATCAAACCTCGATAATTACTCAATTAATGCAACCAGATCGAACGTCTAACTATCTATAATCAAACCCAACTTTCAGTTGCACCTAAAACAAAACAAATTTTCGAATTTCATCACCATCTTCTGTGGCAACCTACGCCATACTCGAACACCGTCATCCGGGTTTCAATTTTCGAAATTGACAAGGGGCTTTGTATCGAGGACATCACACGAAGCTCCCCACAAGTTTAATTGGGTTACGATTGAAGCTTGCCCATCCATTATGCACCTACGGCCGCCGCTTGTTCCTCATTCGTTCTGGCATCATTTCAAACCAAATTGGGTAATTGAACACATCTAATCACTCGTCTCTCCACGGGGAACAAAAGCCCCATGATTACAGACGTTTACATTAACAAATTGGGGTTCAATTTGGGGATAAACGGTTCTAGGGTTCATGTGAGAATTTGGGGGTTGTTTGAATGTGTGTAGTTAACAATTAAAAACCCAAATGAATCGCGGTTGAGAGCCTTGGTTCATTGGTTAAGGCACTGCTCTCCCATCCATGAGGTCCCGGGTTCGAACCCGGGCACCCTCATGCTTAAGGCTTTTTAGCCTTAAATAAATTACACAAAAATTTAAAAATACATAAAATTTGATGTTATAAACTTCAAATATTTTTAAAAACCACCAAAGATTTTCTATAATTTTTCTAAGTTTAAATAAATATATTTTGTTAATAAAATATTTTAACAAGGTTTGTTTTTGAACAATTCTTTGTAGAATGGATGGTAAATAATGCTTAATAAATTATTATTGGTCTAAATGTTCTTTTCAAATAATATTGTTTTAAATCTTGATTAATTAATCAATTTATTCCTTAAACTTTTATTTAAATTCTTAAAACTTATAAAACAATATAAGTTTCTATTATTGTTTATCCTTGTTTTAAGGCCTTAGAAAGATTATTTAAAACGATTAAAGTAACTTTAAATAATTCTATATTATTTTGCAAACTATATAAATAAGTATTCAATAAATCATCTTTATCAAATTTTAAATAATTAATTTCTAAATTAATTATATCTTTTCACACATTTTATTTAATCTTTATTTATTCAATAAATTAAATTATTGAATCTTACACTATCATTCTTAGTCTTAATTCATTTATACCATCTTTACTAAACCAAAACGTAAACGTTTAATTATTTTATTTAATTATTTAAACCTCCCAAATTCCAATTCAAACCCTAGTTCACGTCTCATTGTTAATCTTATTATCGAACTTAATCTTGGAATCTATACGTTTAGGCAACTTGTAAAAGAAGTCGTTGGAGCCTCGTTTAATTTCTTATCATCACCTTATTTATATCAAGTGAGTTCTCCATGCCCATTTTTACTTTATTTCACACCTTTTGGGGTGAAACATGTTAACCTTATAAACTTACACTTGTAAACATCTTGATACTTGTAAATGCACATGCAATTCATCTTTACTTTTTGTCATGGTTATTTGTGTTATTGTAAGTCTTATATGAGATACATATTTTGTTTACATAAATCATTAACTATTGCTAGCCTGGCGACGTCTTAGATCTTTGGGCCTGACAAGCCTATTTGGTGCTAAAGTCGATGTATTGCCGACTCCTGATGACGTATGCTTGTTCATCATGGGAACCAAATACACTTAGCCAATCTTATATACTTGTAATCAATTCGAGGTTTGGTTATAACTGTATGTGTTCTATAAGCTTGCTAACTTGTAACCATGGACATGAATTGCTACTTGTAACCCTTTTATATATATACATATATGCGTGTGTTTAAACCATGGGAACTCACCAACTTTATAGTTGACCCTTTATTTTTAACATGTTTCAGGTTTCCTACTTGAAGATCTTCTTGTGCTCATATAGGACTTGGACCTAGACTAATTAAAAGACTTATGTTATTGGTTGTATCTTGATTTTTATGTTATTATTTTATTTGTCTTGTAGTGTTTAATAAATAATGACATTTAATATTATTTCAACTTAATTAGTTCCATGTGCTATGAGCAATCGTCTCCCATTCGTCCGCCCCGATGATTCCGCTGTCGGTCGGGGGGTGACAATGTATATTGCTCTCAAGTTCACTTTTAGAACATGTTACAAAGCTTAAATCTAATGACAAGTACTTCAGATACTTTATACTACATCCTATAGTGAGCAATACTTTAAAGGCCAGCTAGAGACACTAATCTAATAACAAGATCAATGTAAAGTCAAAAGACAGATTGCCTTTTGACTAGTGACTATGACATGCCATAGCTTACAACCTTATCTAATACAAAAAAGGATAAAAGTACAAAAGATGAAAGTTACAAACTCTAACACCTTCACTAAAAGTTAACAAAGTTATGGAAATTTCACCAACCTATGTAAGTAGGTGAGTCTTTAGAGATGGCAACAGAAAGTAATTCAACTTTTTTCAAAAGTAAGTTAGAGAAAGCATGTCTTCTTTGTCTTCGGAAGAAATCAATCTCTTCGTTTGGAAAAATTGGTCTTTTGGCTTCAGAAGCATTGATACTTAGTGAAATTCCTTGAGTTATATCAAATCTTCCAGAGTAACTTTCTATGTACTTCACATGTGTATGCTGAGAGCTCTTTGGTTGCATCAGCCTCTAAGTGTAATCCTTACATCTTTGAAGGTGGACGATTTATTAAGTACGCAAGGCTTAAAATACATCCTCCCCAAAACCTCTTTGGAACATTTGCTTCAAATATTAACGCATGCACTGTTTCAAGAAGATGTCTATGTTTCCTTTCCACAACCCTATTTTGTTATGGGGTATGTGGACACATGGTTTCTAACAAAATTCCATTTTTTATAAAAAAAAACTAACCATAGAATTAGGTGTAAATTCTCTATCAATGTCATTCCTAACTCTTTCAATTTTTTCCAAATTGAACCTCTCATTTTATGAAAATTCATTAAATATTTTGGGGCATCACTTTGGTTTTTTATGAGAAAAACACACATGAATCTACTATGCAGGACCGTTTAAGGGCTTAAACACAATTACAACACAACAACACAATGAGGAGATTAACTAAACTTTAATCAAACAGTGAACTGGGTTAACCAAAGTGATACAAAGAACACAAGTAAAGCAAGAGACAGAACAAGAGAGTATGGGTTTCAAGGAGACAGTATATTGCTTTCTCAAGTTCTTTTACAAGTGTTACAAAGCATAAAGAAAGATACAAGAACTTGAAATACTTATACTACAACCTACAGCCGGCTATACTTTGAAAGCCAGCTGGATACAATTGACTAGACACTAACAAAATCAATTGTAGGATCAAAAGGCATATCTGCCTTTTGACCTTGTGACTATGACATGCCATAGCTCACATCCTTATACATTACAAAAAGGATAAAGTACATAAAGTGGAAAGTTACAGACTCAAGACCTCAATGTACAGTTACCAAAAGCATGGACCTTTTCACCAACTTATGTAAGCTGGTGACTTTACAGAGATGCAGCGGAAAAGGTGCTTTATGGAACAGTACATCAGATAAAGCATGTGTACTAAAAGTCTTCGGAAGAAATCTATCTTCATAGGTTGAAGCTTCGGAAGACTTTGTCTCTGAAGCTTCGGAAGACTTCATGTTTGGCTTCGGAAGATATTGGTCTTGGCTTCGGAAGATTTTACACTTAGAGTATTTTCTAATGCATTGTGTAAAACTTCCGAAGCATTCTTCACTTCAGTACTTAGTGCATGTTGCTGAGACACTTAGGATGTTTTGGGTTGCATCAGACTTAAGGAATCCTTACAAACTCCCCCTAGGCTGATGCTACCAAAACACTTAGAAGATCTTCAAATGTTGGTAGTCTTCAGTACAATCAGGACCATTCCTTTCTTCATTAGATGGTCAGGATCATCAAGACTCTCATAGTATCTTCTCATCTCAAAGAGATCATGCAGAGGTAAGTTGATTATGTCTTGCCATGAGTAGACATTCTCAACACCTTGATCTCTGATAACATTCCATCTTTCTGGATTGGTAGAGTAAGTCCAGGACAAGATGGGTGTCTCAGTAGTTAGAGGAGCCACTTGAATAGGAGTTGATTGGGCTGCCTCATCATGCACTTCCTCAGGTTGATCTGATTCAGCCTGAGGTGCAGAGGTAGATGACTTTGGCTTCTTCTTCTTAGTCTTTGGTTTAGAAGCCATCCTCTTCTTCCTCTTAGATAACTTTAACTGAGAAGACTGGTCTGCAGCACCATGTTGATCATCAGTGTCTTTCTCAGTTGGGTGTTCCTCCCTCACAGGTTCAGAAGGAGAGGGAGTTTGACCCTGCCTAGGATCAGAAGATGAAGCTTGCTGGGGCTCAGCTGGAGGTGCTGGTTGAGGTGTCTCTGGTTGTTCAAACTTGACCTCCACTTCAGGTGGGACTTGACTTGGAAGAGAGTGCAAGTCAATAAGTTCTCCACTTTTAATCTTCTGCTTGATCACCCTTATATGCTCATCCATTATGGATAGAGACATGGGGCCAAGTCTCCTTCCGGAGAATCCATATAGCTTCAAGAAGCTCACCATTCTTTGTCTGTCAGCAGACTTCTTTGCATTCTTTTGAATGATGGCTCTTGACTTTGCAGCTTCTTCCCTTAGCTTCCTTTTGGTTGTTTTTCTTTCTTTGACTAGCTCAAGCTCAAGTTGCTTTAGGTACTCAAACTCAATGAAGTCATAGGACAGGGGAAGAAGTGCATCTGCCTGATAGAAGCCTGTGGCACTCAGGTAGTTGATCATCTTGATCCTATCTTCTTCTTTATCTACCTGAGGTTCTTGTGGAGCCACATCTTCCTGTGCAGGACTTTCTTGAACTGGTGAGAGAGTGGGAGCATGCTTGTAAAGTCTTTTCTGTCTCTTCTCCTCTTTGAATTGGAGAAGTAACCTTGCATCCTCTTTCTCCTTCATCTCTCTTGACACTTCCATGTCAGCCAGTTCATTTAACTCTTCTAAGGGGAGGGAGATGATTTCATCAATATCATAGTTCCTGGTCTGTAAGTAGGTAATCCTGACTGCCCTTAACTCATCATCTTGAGTATTTGGTCTGGGGGCAGCCCTGATTGCAGCTTGCATGAAGCTAGATGACCCAGTAGAACTTTCTCCCCTTAGCCTCCTTTTCCTCTCTCTCTCTTCCTCCTCAATTTCCTCAGGAGTCATTATCCTTTTCCCTTTGTCACCAACAGACCTTTGTGACTCAGGGTGGATTGAGGCTTGGCCTTCATTGCTTGGTGTAGCTTCCATGCTCTGGCCAGAGAGAGGCTGAGAAACACCTTCACCAGCAGGTGTCTCAGATGGAGTTTGGACCTCTGCAGCAGTTGTTGATGATGAGACAGGGGTCTCAGGTTCTGCCACTGGGCCTTCAGTCAAGGTTTCCCCTATGAAACTAATCTTAGGGTCCACCTCAACATCCAGTTGACCGATGACATTGCCTGATTGCCTAAGTCTCCTTCTTAGAGTGAACTCTGCAAGGATCCTGTCTTGGATTCTTTGAGCCAGCCTGTCAGCTTGTCTTGAATTGCTTGGATTGACAAGTGGCAAGTTGACTAAATCCAGTCTTTCATAGAAGCTCAGGCTTTGGAATTGAAAAACTTCTTGTTGGCCTTGAACTCTGTGAAGTATAAGGGCTCTTCTGTCATCATCATACCTCCACCTTATGATGTAATTGCCAGTTCCTTGTGGTGGAGATGAGACAGCCCTTGGTATACCTTCCTCAAAGAGACTCCTGATGAGTGAGTCTATAGAGTCCACATTAATGTGAACTTGAGGAAGTTGCTGAGAATGCACAACAGCAAGTGAGGATGGTGAGTCCTCTATGTCCATTCTCTCTGAAGAACTCCCAGGTTCTGTGGTTGTAATAACTTTCTCCCCCTTTTTGGTAGCATCACCCACTTGCATAGGTGAGCTGGAGGATAAGTCAATCACTTCCACAGGTTCTTGTGTTCCTGGTTGAGCTCTCCTTAAAGGTCTCCCAGCTAGTTTTTCCTTCAGATATGAAATCTGGAGTTGCTGATCATTGACCCTGTTTTGTAAGGTAGTCACCTGAGATTCCAAGTGACTAACCTTAGAGACTAAATAGGTGCATGTTTTTGACAATTTCTGCACCTTTAGTCTCAAATTCCCCTCATCTTCATCAGAAGAATCATTGGGGGATGAGATGATTGGACCAAAGTCCTCTCTCTCACCACCAGCTTGAGTTTCTTGGCTGCTGGTTTTCCTCTGCTCACTGGCAGCCTCAGTTGAGATGCCAGTGGGCTGAGTTGCCATGGTTGAGGTCTTAATGATGTAATCACTTTCAAAAGTGAGAGCCTCTTCCATATGGACATCCTGAACAGGTTCAGAAGTGTCCACCTCAGTAATAGGTGACTGATGTGGGATAGACTGAGGAGAGTCAGAGGTACTCATCTCTCTTTGAGTAGGGGAGGAGAAGAGAGACTCATGGTACTCACTGAATCCTAAGTCTTCATCAGTGTAGAAGGATAGGTTGGGAATTGGTTGGTTGAGATCCAAAGGCTGGGGATGGTAGCTGTCCCCTGAAGGTTGTTCACTTGAGTGTTGAGACTCAGAGTGAAGGCTTAAGGCTGTTGGGCTAGTGAGCTCATCAGGGTGAGCTTGAGGAACCTCAGCCCTGATAGGTGAAGTAATGGGAGTGGTTTGCTCCTCAGGAGAAGTGGGAGCTCTAGTGTCCACTTCTTCCTGTAAGGTTGAGTATATGGGGGCCTGCACAGACTCAATAGCCTGAGCAGGGGTTCGTTTGGATTTTCTTTGGTAGGTGAGGGTGATTTCTGGTCTTTTTAGGGTAAGGATAAAAGAGGTGTGGGTTCAACACTAGCTTGTGTTGCTAGGTTGTCACCTTGAGCAATGAGCTCTAACATTTTTGGGACTAGGGCTGTTTCTACCCCTGAGAAGCCTACAGTTGGCTTCTTCATTATTTTAAAGATGCCGGGCTTCATCTGTCCCAATTTAAGAATATTACTTGTTTCCCTCAACTGTGAGCCCAGTTCACAGTTGAGAATGTGTTGAACATATCTAGGAAACATGTAATACTCTAAGGAGTCTAAGTTTGCAAGTAAATTAGTATAAACAAATTGTGAATACCTGAACTTGACCCCCTGAACCATTCCATGAACTATAAAGGAGAGATCCTCAGGAATCTGGTCCCATCCACCATGCTTGTTTGATAAGCTGTGGATAACCACATGGAGCAGGAATTTCCACTTGGGATGAGACCTTCCCTTTCCTGAAGGTCTTTACAGAGAAATCTCCCTCATAGCCCATCTGCTCAAAGGAATGATTAACAGCTTCTTTGGGAAGGACACCTCACCTTCTTCATCATCCAGCTGCAAATGTTGGTTAATGATGGCCGGAGTGATGAAGATTGTCCTCCCTTGCACTGTGGCAGACAGTGCCTTCTCCCCATCCATAATGACCTCTTGGCAGGTCTTCCAGAATTCAAGCAAGTGATCCTCATATAGAGTAGGATCAATGGTCAGGGAGGTGAAATAGTTGACAGAGTCAAGAATTGGCAAATCTCTGAGAAACTTGCATCTTTCTCAGAGCTTAACAGAGCAACTTGATTATGTTGCCTGTGAAGTTGCATGGAGAAATCTGGGTTGTTTCTGCGGTTAAGGTTGGCCATTTCAGAAGCTTAAGGGTGAAGAAAGGTAGAAAGCAAAGGCGGTTTAGAGAATTAGGTTAGAGGAATAGTAGAATTGAGGAAGATAGTGGGAAAGAGGGGGAACCGTTGGGTATTTATGTGAAAAGGGATTTGAACCAAAGTTAATGAAAGAGGATAAACTTTGAAATCCGGAAGTCGGTCCCACCTCTGAAAAGGTAGTTTACTTTTGCTCAAAAAGTAGTTTTCTTGGAATTCGAAAAGCTTCCGAAGGTAATTTGTCTTCGGAAGTTTTGATTGAAAAAGCTTCCGAAGCTAAAATGGCTTCGGAAGATTTTCCTGAGAGTCTTGAAGATTTATGCTTCGGAAGAGAAATAAACCCTTGGATGCTTTGTATAGGAATAAACAAAGCTTCCGAAGGTTAATTTTGCTTCGGAAGGAAAAGGTCCTTAAAATAAATAAGTGTCTGAGATAAGAATTTTAAGCTTCGGAAGATGAATTTGACTTCTTCCGAAGGTAAAATCTCTTAGACAGTTATTTATTTTGAAGACATGTTTTTCTTCCGAAGATAAAATTTTATCTTCCGAAGTATCAAAAATTTTCAAGAATCTAAGGAAAGTCTTCAAAAAGAATTTTACATCCAAAGAAAACATGAGCTTATGAAAGTGATGAACTAGACAACTTAGGACACACATATTTTAAGAAGAAATAATTAGAATTAGTTTTAAGAAAAAGTCTACTCAAAGTTAATCATCCCAATAGCTGATATCAGATACTTAAATCTCTGTTCATCAAAAGCTTTTGTGAACAGATCAGCATATTGTTCATCTGTATGAACTTTGACTAGTTTAATTAATCCCTTTTCATAGTTATCTCTTATTAAATGATACCTGATGTTGATGTGTTTGGTCCTTGAGTGCTGCACAGGGTTCTCAGTGATAGAGATAGCACTATTGTTGTCTATGTGGATAGGAGTCTCTTTGAAGTTAAATCCATAGTCCAGCATCTGATTTTGAATCCAAAGCACTTGAGCACAGCAGCTTGCAGCAGCAATGTATTCAGCCTCAGCAGTTGATGCAGACACACAGGATTGTTTCTTGCATTGCCATGAGACAACCCTTCCACCAAGGAATTGACATCCCCCAGATGTAGACTTTGCAGTCATGTTGCAACCACCATAATCACTATCTGTATAGGCATACAGATTGAAATTAGGATTCTTTGGATACCATAGACCAAGTGTTGAAGCACCTTTGAGGTATCTTAAAATCCTTTTCACAGTGATTAAGTGAGACATCTTAGGGTTGGCTTGATATCTTGCACAAATACATGTAGCAAACATGATATCAGGCCTGCTAGCTGTAAGATACATAAGAGACCCAATCATAGCCCTGTATAAGTGTTCATCTACACACTCCCCCTCAAGATCTGGACCAAGGGAGTGGTTTCTGGCTATGGGTGTCTTAGCAATCTTACAATCAGTCATGTTGAACCTCTTGAGTATGTCTTGAACATACTTTGACTGACTTATGAAGATGCCATCTTCAACCTGCTTCACTTGAATTCCCAGAAAGAAGTTGAGTTCTCCCATTGAACTCATCTCAAATCTGTCTTTCATCAGCTTCTCAAAGTCTTTGCAGAGCTTTGGATTAGTTGAACCAAAGATGATGTCATCTACATATACTTGAACCAGCAATAAGTCATTTCCCTGTCCTTTGATGAAGAGAGTTCCATCTATAGTACCTCTCCTGTATCCATGTTTACAAAGATACTCAGATAGTGTCTCATACCACTTCCTGGGTGCCTGATGCAGCCCATAAAGAGCTTTGTCAAGCTTGCAGACATAATCAGGATGATCAGGGTCTACAAAACCAGGTGGCTGTTTGACATAAACCTCCTCATCAATCACTCCATATAAGAAAGCACACTTTACATCAAGTTGGTAGACCTTGAAGTTCTTGGATGCAGCAAATGCCAGGAATATCCTAACAGCTTCTAGTCTTGCTACAGGAGCAAAGACATCAGTGTAGTCAATCCCTTCTTCTTGTGTGTATCCTTGAACAACTAGTCTTGCCTTGTTCTTGATGATGATTCCTCTATCATCCTTCTTATTCCTAAAAACCCATTTGGTTCCAATGGTAGTCTTCCCATGAGGAAGAGGACAAAGGTTCCAAACTTTCTGCCTTTTGAATTGAAGCAGCTCTTGTTGCATAGCTTCAACCCAACTTCCATCCTTTAGAGCTTCATCAACTTTCTTGGGCTCTATCTGAGATAAGAAACAAGAGTGAAGACAAACATTTGCTTCATGGGTTTGTCCTCTTGTTCTTACCCCTGTGACAACATCTCCAATGATGTTTGTGGTGGGGTGAGACTTGTGGATCCTTAGCTGAGGGATCACAGCAAGTTGCTGAGAAAGATCCAAATTTGAGAAATTTAGATCTGGTCTGGAAGATTCACCCTCCACATTATCACACTTATCAAGATTAACTTGATCCAATGAGTGTGTGACATCATTGATGTTGTCATCTATGGTATGGTTATTAGCATCAAGAAATTCCTGATCACTATCACCATCACCATTGTTGTCTTCTACAAGTGAGGTGTCTTTATCTGGTTGAGAAGGCCTCTGAGCTGGAATTTGAAGGCATGCCAGATGTATCAGCTGAATTTGTCATTGTTGTGCTGATAGAAACCTCATTTGCGTGGAGCTGAAGATGTATGAGTTGAAGGTCTTCCTAGCTCAAATCTTGGATCAGGATCACCTGTATTTAAATTTTCTGCAGATCCTGAAACATGCTCACAAGATTTGTTAAAACAGTTGGTAACTAAATCAAGATCAAACAGCCAATCCGGACCAGAACCAGCCACACAAGGAGTGTGCTCATTGAAAGTCACATTGGCTGACTCCTCAACAATTCTAGTTCTGAGATTGTATACTCTATAAGCTTTAGCTTGGGAAGAGTATCCAATGAAATGTCCATCATCTGATTTCTCAGCAAACTTGGCAATTTGATCTTTGGTATTCAAGATGGTGCAGGGACATCCAAATGACCTGAGAAAACCAATGAAAGGTTTCCTCTTGTGCCAAAGTTCATAAGGAGTCTTACCATGTGTCTTAACTACTAAAACTCTGTTTTGCACATAGCAAGCAGTATTAACTGCCTCTGCCCAGAAGGTGATAGGCAGTTTAGAGTCAGACAACATAGTTCTTGCAGCTTCAATAAGTGTCCTGTTTCTCCTCTCAGCAACTCCGTTTTGCTGAGGAGTCCTGGGAGCACTATATTGTCTTGTAATACCTTTTTCATCACAAAATGTATCAAGGATTTGGTTCTTGAATTCAGTTCCTTGATCACATCTTATGGTTTTGACCTTGTGATCACATTGATTCTCAACTTTTAAGATGAAATTCTTCAGAATCTCAGGGGTTTCATCCTTAGTTCTAAGGAAGAAGACCCAAGTGAATCTTGTAAAATCATCTGTGATCACCAAACAATAAGAGGTCCTTCCTAAACTCATTACACTGGTGGGGCCAAAGAGATCCATATGTAACAAGTGTAGGGGAGTAGTGATGGAGTTCTTTTCCTTAGGCTTGTGAGATACCTTGTGTTGCTTCCCTTTCAGGCATGCAACACAATGATCATCACTTGTAAACTCTTTCTTTGGCATTCCAGTTACCAGATCATGTTTAATTAATTTATTCATGTTCTTAAAGTTTACATGGCACATTCTTTTATGCCATAGGAAAGACTCATCACTATTTGCTTTAGATAGAAAGCATGAAACTTCTCCAGAGGGAGATGTTTCTTGCAAATCCATCTTGTACATGTTCCCTTTCCTGGGGGCTCTGAGCAGGATATGCTCATGAGGAATGACCACTCCAGGCTTGAGAACAATGCACTCATGCTCAGTAAAGAGCATGTTATGACTCTGATCACAAAATTGGGATACACTCAGAAGATTGTACCCAAGCTCCTTAACAAAGTTTACCTTCTCAATGCTGAGCTTACCATTTGTGACCTTGCCCCTTCCAGAAATGTAACCACCTTCATCTCCTCCAAAAGCAACTGGTCCTCCATCAATTCTCTCAAAATTATGGAGTAGAGACCTATTGCCTGTCATGTGCCTGGAACAGCCACTGTCAATTATCCAGACATTCCTGTTTGTCTTGAGCTGTTCCTGCACAAAGAAAATGATTAGTTACATTTGGAAACCCAAGCCTTACTTGTCTTGGGCTCATTAAGTGTAATAGAAGGTAATGCAACAGTAATAGATCCTATGGTTGTACTATGGGGATCTTCAGCTGTTGTTGATGGAGAAACCTCAGTCATTTGGTCTTTCTTAGACTTCCACACCACCTTTGGAGTCTTGGACTTGACCTTCAAAACCTTAGAAGCTTTTGGAACTTCACAAGTTTTGATGACTGATCCTTCGGAAGAATCTACAGTCACTGCAGCAGACTTCAGTGCTTCGGAAGAACTCCTTTCTTCCGAGACCAACTTTGCTTCCGAAGGTAATTTTCCATTTACCTTCTTCTTTGATTTGGAGCTTCCGAAGGAAACAGACTTTCCTTCCGAAGCTTGAGACTTCTTGAGACTCTTTGAAGTCTTTGTGTTGGTCATGTGGACAGTACTTTTAGGATTGTATGGGCAATCCTTAGCAATGTGAGAAGTACTTTCACACATGACACATAACATTTTCTTCTTCAAACAAGTCTCCTTTTGAGAGCAAGACTGGCTTTGGTCACATCCCTTCTCCACCTTCATCTTGGTAGATGCTGAGACAGTTCTTTTGGGCTGTGAACTGTTCTTGGAGTTTGATGGTCCAGGCTGTGCAGCAGTGGTACACAGCAGCTCAGTCTTCTTCTTTGCACTGAGATGATTTGAACAAGAACCATGACTCTTAGCTGAGGAGTCTTGGTTGATGTCTTCAGTCCTTACTACTTTGAAACCTGCAGAGATAAAAACTTGTTTCTGCTTAGCATCAAAAGTAGCCTTGATTTCTTGAGCCTTCTTTGCTTTTCTTTTGCTCTTCCTGATCAAGTTCTTTCTTTTGGACTTGGTCATCACAGTTGATTTCTTCTCCTCAGAAGGATAGTGGCCCTTGGAAGAATCCTCTTCTTCACTCTTCTCAGAGGAATTCTTCACTATCACTTCTTCATCATCCTCACTTATAGGATCTATGAGAGGAAGCTCATCTTCACAAGTTCCACACCTAGGAGATCTTACAGACAAGATTGTGTGTGGAGGAGCTATCTCATTTGATCCCAGTCCCTGTCTATTTTGATAACAGACTTTGTTGTGCAGGGATGAGGATATCATGTTCTTGAAGGTCTCTTCTTCAAGAACACTCTTCTCTGCCTTGGCTTTGCTGATCACAAGCTCAGCCTGGCACTCAGTCAACTTAGTTATGAGATCCTGGATCTGAGTTCTAAAATCTGTATGTTCATGTTTTAGTACTGAAATGGTTTTCTCCAAGTCCTCTATCTTTAACTTGTAATCATTTTCAGACTTTCTAAAATCAGATTTTAATATGTTTAATGACTCAAGATCAGATCTCATCTCTAAGTTGTAGGACCTGTATCTATTTACTTTAGCAATGCATTCAGGAGAGCAGAGATGTTCCAATACCTTGGCTTCATCATGGTCAGCCATCAGTGCTTGGTTTGGAGAAGCATCTTCCACCTAAAAGCTCCAGTCAAAGCCTCCCTCTTCAACAGCAACAGCAGCATGTTGCTTTCTTCTCAGCCTGAGGGGCTTTGTCAGTGTAGTTTGGTCTGGGTTGTGTTTGGCCCCCATTTGCTTTAGGTGCCTTACACTCCCTAGCAAAGTGACCCATAAGGTTACAGTTGTAACACTTAACTTTGCTTTTATCCAGCCCAAACTTACCACTGGTAGCATTGCTTGGAAATCTTCTTCCTGTCCTCTTGTAGAACTTCTTGGCTCTGTGAGTGAGGAGAGCCATCTGCTGAACTATCTCCATGTATTCCAGGTCATCTGGATGGATACAGTCCAGGTCTTCAAGAGTGAAAAGATAATTCCCACAGCTTTCATCAGCAGACACAAAGGCTTGAGAAGAACTTGTCTCTTGGAATGGGCTTCCTTGAGTAAAGTTCTCCCTTGGTGTCTCCGGGAAGGTGATGAAAGGACCCTTTTGTGAGTTGTCAGGGTAGCATATGAGATGATGTTGGGGTTCTATGCTGTCCCTTTCAACCACATGAAGGGCTGAACCCATTTGATTGTTGGAGTTGCCAGATGAACCTTGCATGTTCATCTCCATCTGGTATCCACTGAGAATCCCATACAACTCTGTCAGAGTAAGAGTTTTAAGGTTCTCAGTCCTCTTGATCACCACACAATAGTGTGTCCATTGCCTAGGAAGTGAGGACATGAACTTCCTTACAATGTCCCTGTTCTCAAGAGGAACTCCTCCATCCACTAGGGTATCCACAATCTCAACATACCTGAAGTATTGTTGGGTCATGGTTTCACCTGCTTTGAAGGTGAAATTTTCGAAACTGCTGCTTCAGAAGATCTTTCTTTTTCTCCTTGTCTTCAGAGGAGCCTTCATACATCAGCTTCAGTGCATCCCACAGCTCTTTGGCTGTCTTGCACTTCTTAAAACCTCTATATACAGAGTTTGGGAGAGCAGTCTGAAGAGCAGTCATGGCCTTCCTGTCAATCTCTACTCTTTTTCTATCTTCATCTGAGTAGTTGGCCACATCTTTAGGAATCATACCAGCACCAGTAGCAGAGGGGGTGCTGGGTATGAAAGGTCCATTCTCAACAGATTCCCACATTCTTGAATCAAGAGACCTGATGAAGCCTTCCATCCTCATGCACCAGGTGTCAAAATCATCAAGAGTGATCAGTGGGGATTTGTTCATGGTTCCGGTCTCCATATCAGTCTTTGAGATGGAAGCCATTTGAAGAGTTTAGTTTTTTTGTGTGTGTGAGGGATCTTAAGATGGTTAGATCTTATATCAAGAGCCTGGAAAGCTCTGATACCAATTGCAGGACCGTTTAAGGGCTTAAACACAATTACAACACAACAACACAATGAGGAGATTAACTAAACTTTAATCAAATAGTGAACTGGGTTAACCAAAGTGATACAAAGAACACAAGTAAAGCAAGAGACAGAACAAGAGAGTATGGGTTTCAAGGAGGCAGTATATTGCTTTCTCAAGTTCTTTTACAAGTGTTACAAAGCATAAAGAAAGATACAAGAACTTGAAATACTTATACTACAACCTACAGCTGGCTATACTTTGAAAGCCAGCTGGATACAATTGACTAGACACCAACAAAATCAATTGTAGGATCAAAAGGCATATCTGCCTTTTGACCTTGTGACTATGACATGCCATAGCTCACATCCTTATACATTACAAAAAGGATAAAGTACATAAAGTGGAAAGTTACAGACTCAAGACCTCAATGTACAATTACCAAAAGCATGACCCTTTTCACCAACTCATGTAAGTTGGTGACTTTACAGAGATGCAGTGGAAAAGGTGCTTTATGGAACAGTACATCAGATAAAGCATGTGTACTAAAAGTCTTCGGAAGAAATCTGTCTTCATAGGTTGAAGCTTCAAAAGACTTTGTCTCTGAAGCTTCGGAAGACTTCATGTTTGGCTTCAGAAGATATTGGTCTTGGCTTCGGAAGATTTTACACTTAGAGTATTTTCTAATGCATTGTGTAAAACTTCCGAAGCATTCTTCACTTCAGTACTTAGTGCATGTTGCTGAGACACTTAGGATGTTTTGGGTTGCATCAGACTTAAGGAATCCTTACATACTACAATCATGAACTATATTAAGAAAAAAATTCCCTTGTGTATGATAGTATTCGATAGCCACCCCAAATATCATAGTGAATAAGTTCAAAACATCCACTAGTTTAATGCAATTTTTATATTTGATGGAATTACCTTTAAGAAAATCAAAATTTGAAAGTTTTCCCTCTGAAGCATAACCCAATCTTTTGTGCCATGTATCCATTGCAGTCATTACGGTTCTTGTATTTACTTTGATCATCTTCATATGATACAAGCCCTCCTTGGCATTCACTTGCTCCAATCAAACTCCTCGTACGTAACCCTTGGATGACAAAAGGGTGAGGATAAAAGGTTACAACACATTATACTTCGTTGCTTAATCAGCTAACTAACTAAAGATTGCACTTAAATTTAAAACATAAAGGACTCCATTTATTTTGACACTTGCCTTTTCCCTTAATAGGAATGGCATCACCGTTTGGTATGACAACCAAAGCTTCGGAGGAGGTTTTTTATTATTTTCAACAACCTTGGGTCGATGGGTTATGTGTTCGGTGCATCCCGAATCAACAACCCATGTATATTCCCCTTTACCTGTCAAAATTGCCTCGGGGTTTGCCTCAACATCACTATTTGGTCCGGAAAAAGATTTTACAAATGACTGATATTGCTCATGACTTAAACCAGGTAGAGGGCTAGTCCTCGTTTCAATGCATGCAGCCTTTGGTTTCGCTATATCACCTTTTTTCCAGGCCACTGATCCAAATAACCAACTAGCTTGAAGCACCCTTCATGTTTGTGATAATCTCTTCCATAAAAAGTGCTATGGTCATTTTCTTTTCTTTTTTTTCCTTGATTGATGGTATACTTCTCTTTTGTTTGACTAGAATTACCTTCTCGTTTTTGGAAGGCCTTGAATGCGGCTGATCGGGTGCTACTTGGCTTTCATTTGAGTTTGCCCTATGCCACTCTTCCTTGGCCACCATGTGATAAGTAACTCCTAGAGTAGGAACGGATTTTTTTGCCAAGATTTGGATTTTAATGACATTAATATCACTATCTAGGGCCATAAAAAAATTCATATAGTCGTTTCTTTTCAAGGTGTTCGACAATTTTCTTACCCAGTTCACATGAACATTTGTTGCAAGAACATCGAGGAAAGGACCGGATGGATTGAGCTTCACCCCATATAGATCGGAGTTGGGTGTAATACGTGGAAACCGTGGAACAATCTTGTCTTGTGGCGGCTATCTTTTGTTGGATAATGTAAGTCTGGTGCAACCAAAACAAACACTTAGATCAATTTTGGTGCAACTGAGAAAGACTTCCGAAGGCAAAAGCTGCACTTCCGAAGATTAAAGTTAAAAGAACTTGTGAAGAAGAATCCTGTATTCCGAAGACAATGTCATCCCTCTTCAGAAGATCAAAACTTAGAATAATTCAAGACAATGACTTTTGAAGGATAAAGTCTTGAAGATCAGCACAAGTCTCGGAAAAAGTAGACTAGTCTGAAGTATAAGTGGCTTCGGAAGAACTTGTTCTTACGAAGCCAACTAACCTTCGGAAGATCCTACTATGAACCAGTGGATATAAGTATGGCCCTTTTGACAAACCGCTGCAACCTCTGAGATACTGCATGGCGCTTTCCCACGCCCATGTAGTTGACCATACTTTATTCTACTGTTCATTCCTTATCAGTTAGGTAGTTATCAATTTAAGTTGGTGACAAAAGGTAAGTCGTGGACTTGTCATGACTACCTAATCTAGGATAGTATTTTATCTTAGATACCTTACTACTAGCAATGTAGTATTTGTTTAGTACTAATATCCAGATGGTAATCTTTTGTATAACCGGCTGTAGATAGTAGTATATATTGTTCTCATTGTAAACTCAGTTAGTATGCTTGTAAGAGTCTTGTAAACTTTGAGTTGAGAAGTAATATATACAAGTATCTTGAAAACTATCTCTTGTGTTTTGTTTACTTATTATATTATTATCAACCTTTAAGGGACTCTGCTTTATCAATCCGAGTGTGACCTCGTGAGTTTGAGACATAACACTTGTGTTAAGTGACTATATTCGATCCTGCAATTGGTATCAGAGTTTCTTAGGGTTTTGATAGTGAGATCTTGTAACGCCCGGAATAAAGTCGAAATGAGCCAAATAATAATAATGGGCTTTGACTGGGTTATTTAATGAAAATAAGCAGGAAATAGATTATGGACCGAGTTAACCTTACGGGTTACGTGTTAGGCGAGTTTGAGTTCCCGGGAACACCCGGTATATATAAACAAACCAACTTGAGCCACTCTCATTTGCAACTCAAGCACCCAACTTCTAGAGAGAGTGTGTAGAGAGAGAAACTGGAGAAAAGTAGGGATTCGAGGCTCGGTTGATCAAGAGATTGAAGATCGGTGTTTGTGGACATCCAAACAACAAGAAAAGACCAAGAATCCAGGTAAGAAACATAATCTAATCATCTCCTTAGTTTATACCCGGATTCTAGGGTTTGGTGGTTTTGAAAGTGGCAAAGAATCATCCAAAACTTGTGTTTTTGTGTAAGAAAACATGTAAAAAGTTTAGATATAGCTTCATGAATGATAAACAAAGGTTTTGGATGTAAAAGGTTGAAGTTTTGGGTTAAAAATGGGTTGATTCGTAATTTCAGCCCGTTCTGCGAAATTGTGGGTTCATCCAGTGAAATTATGTAGTCGTCCAGCGAAACTATAAAGCCTTCAGTGAAACTATAGTTTCGCTGATAATTTCGCAGGCATGAAATTCCAACGAAAGTTGAGCGAAACTGGCAGCGAAACTACCAGCGAAACTGCCAGCGAAGGTGGCAGCAAAACTGCTAGCAAAACTAGCAGCAAATCTGCTGATCCTGCAGCAAAATTAGAAGTGAAATTAGACAGAAATTAACCCCTTTGAGTGTTAACTTACCTGCAGGCTGCGTAGTGTGACCCTTGCTTAGAAAGCTTGATTGAGCAGCTACTCATTGAGTCTAGGTGAGTTCTAGATCCCCTATTTAAATGTTTTAAACTTGTTTGGGGCTTAAAATGCATCCTTAAACGTATTGGTAAGATTTGGGTGTGTACCCATATGTTCCTTTGTATGTGTTTGTGAGTGGATGATGTATGATGATTATATGATGTTGTATGATGATGTGTGATGATGTTATGTATGTATATGTTACGTTTTCTTTATGTTCCTTATACGTATTATTCCGTGGCTTTACGTGGTGTGATTATCTTAATGAACGTAAAGTATTATCTTAACAAAGCGAAAGATTTAAGATAAGGAAAGTGGAAAAGAAATGAATGAAAGTCTTGCAAGCAAATGTAAAGGGGTTCACAACTCAATGAGAGTTGTTAGCCCGACTGTGTGTTACATCGTGCGATCTTGGCTAGCCCATAAGGGTTCACACAGAGGAGTCAGTCTTGGTGACTGCTCCATATGTGCGATATGGGATCCTTGTCGCTTAACCCTAGATGATATGGCTTTGTGCCCAAGAGGGGGGTTAAGCATACGACAGGATCTAGATAGAAGTGGAAGATAATAAAAAATACGAAAAGTGCGAAATGTACGAAACGTGCGATATGTGCGAAATGAACGATGATGGAAGATAATAAATATTACCTTGATGTATGTATGATGTATGATCACGTGCGATAGAAAAGAAATGTTTTAACAAAAGAAAGGTAATATATTTTTATAAACTAGAACTCACTGAGCAACGCTAACCTTTTATGTATTTTCCAATTGGCAGGTAATGGTTGTTGAGGATGGCACGGGCGCAACTACTTAGCAAGTTTTTGGATGGCATCCATTTTGAATATCAATGACATTTTTGTAATGTAATGCAAACAATGAGATTTTTGTAAGATAACAATGATTGTTTTGTCTTGCAAAAGTTGTCATTAATATATTGAATGGTTTATTAAGTATTTCGCTACGATGTTTTAGCAAACTTAAATGTATGTTTTATGTTTTATGTGCGATGATTGTCCAACTGTACGCGTCCCGAGAACGGGGCCTTATAGATCTTACCATCCAAATCAACCTGTTTCATCACTCATACACTTACCTCACTCAGAATGGCCCTCAACAAGAAGTCATCTAAATCTGAAATGGGAACGATGACTAAAGCCCCTAGCATCACTCCTGACAACTTCAAATCTTGGTGCAAGTGTATGAAGGATTCATTAGATATCAAGACAGCAAAATGTTGAGATCTATCACCCATGATCCGTACAAGCCAAAGATGGCAGCACCAGATGGAAATGGTGCCATGATAGAAAAAGCTGTTGAAGACTACTTAGATGAAGACTTCAAGAAAATAGACATTGATAGCAAAGCCATGACTGTGTCCATCATGGTAGGCTTTGAGCATTGCCAATTAGCCAAAGAACTCTTTGATGCTTTGTCATTAATGTACTCTGGTTCAAACGAGTCAAAGAAAGATTCCCTGAAGCAAAATTTTGAAAACTTCACTTACATTGCTGGAGAGACCCTCAGCCAGCAATACTTCAGGTACATGGATTTAATCTCATCACTTCAGTCTGTAGGATTGACACTTGAGAAAAGAGATCTCTCTAAAAATTCATGAGTGCACTTCCAAATGAGTGGACTTTCTACTGTGTCACTATCAAGAGGACGGAGAACTTGACCACTCTTACCATGACCGACCTATATGGCATCCTTGATGGATAATGTGTAGAGATGGAGACTCAGAGAGGCCCAAATGAGAAGAGCCTCTAGGCTTCCTACTAACAACGCTTTGATGGTTTCTAAAAGCTTAAGACCCCAGCCTCAATAGTACGTGACTTACTCCTAACAGCCATCATGTTCTTCTGGGCCATACATTACATTTCCCAAGACACCAAGGTCTCAACAGGCTCAGTCAAGTCCCTTCTAGGATAACTATGCCTTTGTCTCAAGAATTGGGCATTCTAGTGATTTTCAATTTTGCTTTGATGATCTAGAATGTTTTAGTCCAGATGATTTTGAATACATGGATATTGTCCAACAAATGGCTCTGCTGACTTACAGAGCAAAGAAGTTCTTCAAGAGAACTGGAAGGTAATTTCCCCAAAGCCCAACCAACAGCAAATTCGGGTTTGACAAAACCAAGGCTAAGTGTTACAACTGTAACCAGCTAGGCCATTTTGCCAGGGAATGCAAAGCTCCCAAATCAAATCCGGGAGCCACTCAATCCTCCACACATCCTACTACACCCAAGGCTGCTGGAAAGTCAACTGAACAACACACAACTGTTGTTGCTCAAGAGGTTGACCGGAGCTTCATGGTGCAGGATGTGACCCCAGCTCAAGCACTTATGGTTGGAACTGATGACAAAAAGGTATTTGAACACCTCTGTACTCCAGCTTGTATTGCTAAAGTCAAACTCTATCAGGACTATAGTATGGAAATCAAATAGTCTTTGAACACCCTTAAATCTGATTTTAAAAGGGCAGAATCTGACTATAAAAATAATTGAAGAGTTAGAAAAAATTGTGTCCTCTTTAAAACATTAACACTCAAATTATAGGGCTCAAATCAAAGATTTAATTTCCAAGTTGACTTAGGCTCAAGCCCACTTAGTAATAGCTGAGGCTAAATCCAGGAAGTATGTTATTGAAGAGCAAAACTTTCAAACCATTATTGCATCATCCTCCCACTCCAAGGTCTGTTATTAAAACAAAAGTGGGTTGGGAACCAATGAAATTGCTCCACCACATTCTTATGAGTCCATAAGACAACCAAGATGTGGTACTGAAAAGTAAGAGGTTCAAACTGTTAATCCACCATCTCATGAGAAAGAGGATGATGTAACTATGGAGACCATCACAGGGAAGGACCAGCTAAACCCATTACCACTAGTGATGATCAACCTCTAACCACTAAAGGCAGAAGAAACAAATCTAAGGCAGCCAGAAAAACTACCAAGAAAGTGGCCGAGTCCAAGCTGAAGATAGACCCAAAGCAAAAAGGTGTGTTCATCTTAGCCGGATTCCAGGTGGTTAAAAACTCTAATTCATGAAAGGAGTGTAGTACCAGCACTCCTATCCTACTGAAGGATCAAAAATTAAAGGTGAAGACTGTTAATGATAATAAGAAGTGCAAGAAACAACAGTTTACACACCCCATGAAAGTTAACATTGAATGCATAATATGTGGTCTGCACAACCACTTGGCTAAAGATTGTTACCACAATGCAGGACCGGTGAAGGGTATGCACTTACAACACAACAACACAATGAGGAGAGTTGCTTAGAACACTTAATAGATCAAATAGGGAACTAGTTAACTTGATAATGAAAGATGCTAAGAACACAAGTAAATATGAGATAGAACAAGATTGCAAACAACACAAGTATTTGGTTTTCAAGAATGTTGTATATTGCTTCTCAAGTTCTATTACAAGTTACAAAGTATCGATAGAAAGTTACAAGTACTTGAGATACTTTATACTACATCCTACAGCCGGCCATACTTTGAAGACCAGGTGGATACAATTGACTAGACAACTACAAAATCAAATGTAGAGTCAAAAGGCAGATCTGCCTTTTGACTTGTGACTATGACATGCCATAGCTTACATCCTAATATATTACAAAAAGGATAAAAGTACATAAAGTAGAAAGCATGGACTCAAGACGTCAATGTACATTTACCAAAAGTATGGACCTTTCACCAACTCATGTATGTTGGTGAATTTACAGAGTAGTAGCGGAAAGGTGGTCCAGCTTTATGGTAAAGTACATCAGATAAAGGCATATCTCTAAAAGTCTTCGGAAGAAATCTGTCTTCACTCTTTGGCTTCGGAAGACTTTGTGTTTGAAGCTTCGGAAGACTTCACTTTTGGCTTCGGAAGATGTTGGTCTTGGCTTCGGAAGATTTTACACTTAGAATATTTCTAGTGCATGGTGTAAAACTTCCAAAGCATTTCTACTTCTGTTCTTTAGTGCATGCATGCAGAAAGACTTTGGATGTTTTGGCTGCATTAGACTTATAGGAATCCTTACAAACTCCCCCTAGGCTGATGCTACCAAAACATTTAGAAGATCTTCAGATGTTTGAAGTCTTCAGGACGATGATGACCATACCCTTCTTCATCAGATGGTCAGGATCACTCAGACTCTCATAATATCTTCTCATCTCAAAGAGATCATGCAGAGGTAAGTTGATTATGTCTTGCCATGTATAGACATTCTCAACACCTTGATCTCTGATCACATGCCATATCTCTCAATTACTAGTGAAGGTCCAGGATAAGATAGGTGTCTCAGCTACAAGAGGAGCCACTTGAATTGGAGTTGATTGGGCTGCCTCTTCATGCACTTCCTCAGGTTGATTTGACTCAGCCTAAGGTGTGGAGGAGGATGATTCAGGCTTCTTCTTCTTCTTCTTTGACTTTGGTTTGGAAGCCATCCTCTTCTTCCTCTTAAAAGACTTTAACTAAGAAGACTGGTCTGCAGCACCTCGTTGATCATCCTTGTCTTTCTTAGTTGGGTGTTCCTCCCTCACAGGTTCAGAAGAAGAGGGTGTTTGAACCTGCTGTGGATCAGAAGATTAAGCTTGCTGAGGCTCAGCAAGAGGTCCAGGTTGTGTTGTCTCAGGTTGTTCAACATTAACCTCCACTTCAGGTGGGATTTGACTTAGAGGAGAGTATAAGTCAATCAGCTCTCCACTCTTGATCTTCTGCTTGATTACCCTGATATGCTCATCCATTGTGGATAGAGACATAGGGCCAAGTCTCCTTTCGGAGAATCCATACAGTTTCAAGAAACTCATCATCCTTTGTCTGTCAGCAGACTTCCTCATACTCTTTTGGATGATGGCTCTTGACTTTGCAGCATCTTCCTTCATCTTTTTCTTTGTTGCCTTTTGTTCTTTGAGCACTTGAAGTTCAAGCTGTTTGAGATACTCAAACTCAATGTACTCAAAGGACAAGGGAAAAAGTGTAGATGCCTGGTAGAGACTTATGGCACTTAGGTAGTTGATCATGTTTTGCCTATCTGTTTCTTTGTCTACCAGAGGTTCTTGTGTAGCAACCACATCCTCTTGCACAGGGCTTTCCTGAACTAGGGAGAGAGTTGGAGCATGCTTGTATAACCTTTTCTGTCTCTTCTCCTCTTTGAATTGGAGAAGTAACCTTGCAACCTCTACTTCCTTCATCTCTCTTGACACTTCTATGTTAGCTAGTTCATTTAATTGCTCTAAGGGGAGAGATATAATCTCATCTATGTCATAGTTCCTAATCTGCAGGTAAGTAATCCTAACTGCCCTCAACTCATCTTCTTGAGTGTTTGGTTTGGGGGCAGCCCTGATTGCAGCTTGTATAAAGTCTGAAGACCTAGAGGAACTTTCTTCCCTTAGCTTCCTCTTCCTCTCTCTCCTCCTCCTCAATCTCCTCAGGAGTCAGAATCCTTTTCCCTTTGTCACCCACAGACCTTTGTGACTCAGGGTGGAGAGAGATTTGGCCTTCATTGCTTGGTGTAGCATCCAAGCTCTGGCCAGAGAGAGATTGTGATACACCTTCACCAGTAGGTGTTTCACCGAGGGAATGAATTTCTGAAGCAGTTGTTGGTGTGACAGGGCTCTCAGGCTCTATCATTGGGCCTTGAGCCAAGGTTTTCCCTTTGAATCTAATCCCAGGGTCTGCCTCAGCATCTAGTTGACCAATGACATTACCTGATTGCCTTTGTCTCCTTCTAAGGCTGAACTCTTCAGTAATTTTGTCTTGAATCCTGAGTGCTAACCTGTCAGCTTGTCTTGATTGGCGTGGGTTGACAAGTGGCATGTTAATCAGGTGAAGACTTTCATAGTAGTTTAGGGTCTGAAAATTGAATACTTCTTGCTGCCCTTGAACTCTTTGAAGAATGAGGGCTCTTCGATCAGCATCATACCTCCACCCAATAATGTATTTTGAAGTTTCTTGAGGTGGAGATGACACAGCCCTTGGAATGCCTTCCTCAAAGAGACTCCTAATGACAGAGTCTATATTGTCCACATTAATGTGAACTTGAGAAAGTTGCTGAGTATGCACAGTTGCAAGTGAGGATAGTGAAACCTCAATGTCCATACTCCCTGAAGAACTCCTAGGTTCTGTGACTGTAATGACTTTCTCCCCCTTTTTGGTAGCATCACCCTCTTGCATAGGTGAGCCAGAGGTTAGGCCAATCACATTCACAGGTTCTTGTGTTCCTGGTTGAGCTCCTCTTAAAGGTCTCCCAGCTAGTTTTTCCCTGAGATAAGATATCTCAAGTTGCTAATCATTGACCCTATTATGCAGGGTAGTCACCTGAGATTCAAGGTGACTAACCTTAGAGACTAAATAGGAGCATGTTTTTAACAGTTTTTGCACCTTTAGTCTAAGATTCCCTTCATCTTTATCAGAAGAATCATTGGGAGATGAGATGATTGGACCAAAGTCCTCTCTCTCACCACCAACCTCAGGTTCTTGGCTGCTGGATTTCCCTCGCATATGGACATCCTCAGTTGAGGTGTCAATGGGCTGACTTGCCATGGTTGAGGTCTTAATGATGTAATCACTTGCAGAAGTGAGAGCCTCTTCCATATGGATATCCTGAACATGTTCAGAAGTATCCACCTCAGTGATGGGTGACTGATGTGGGCTAGACAAAGGAGACTCAGGAGTACTCATCTCTCTTTGAGTAGGGGAAAAGTAGAGAGACTCATTGTACCCACTGAAACCTAAGTCTTCATCAGTATAGAATGAGAGGTTGGGAATGGGTTGATTTAAGTCTAAAGGCTGGGGATGGTAACTGTTCCCTGAAGGTTGTTCACTTGAGTGTTGAGACTCAGAGTGAAGGCTTAAGGCAGTGGGGCTTGTGAGCTCATCAGGTTGAGCATGAGGAACCTCATCCCTGATTGTTGAAGAGATGGGAATGGTTTGATCCTCAGGGGAAGTGGGAGCTCTAGTGTCCATTTCCTCCTATATGGGTGAGTATATGGGGGCCTGCACAGACTCAATAGCTTGAGCAAGGGTTCGTTTGGATTTTCTTTGGTGGGTGAGGGTGACTTGTGGCCTTTTTGGTGGTTGAGAGGTAGAAGGTGTGGGTTCAACACTAGCTTGTGTTGCTAGGTTGTCACCTTGAGCAATAAGCTCTAACATTTTTGGGACAAGGGCTGTTTCTACCCCTGAGAAGCCTACAGTTGGCTTCTTAATAATTTTAAAGATGTCGGGCTTCATCTGTCCCAATTTAAGAATATTATCTGTTTCCCACAACTGTGAGCCCAGTTCACAGTTGAGAATGTGTTGAACATATCTAGGAAACATATAATACTCTAAGGAGTCCAAGTTAGCAAGCAATTATGTATAAACAAACTGAGAGTACCTGAACTTGACCCCTTGAACCATTCCATGTACTATGAAGGAGAGATCCTCAGGAATCTCTTCCCACCCTCCATGCTTGTTTGACAAGTTGTGGATAACCACATGAAGTAGGTATTTCCACTGTGATGAGACCTACCCTTTCATGAATGTCTTTACAGAGAAATCTCCCTCATAGCCCATCTGCTCAAAGGAATGATTTACAACTTCCTTTGGGAAGGACAACTCACCTTCTTCATCATCCAGCTGCAAGTGAGTGTTGATGATAGCCGGAGTGATGATGATTGTCCTCCCTTGCACTGTGGCAGACAATGCCTTCTCCCCATCCATAATGACCTCTTGGCAGGTCTTCTAAAATTTAAGCAGATGATCCTCATAGAGAGTAGGATCAATGGTTAGGGAGGTGAAGTAGTTTGATAGAGCTAAGAAACGGCAAATCTCTGAGAAACTTTCATCTTTCTCAAAGCTTAACAGAGCAACTTGGTTATGTTGCCTGTGAAGTTGCATGGAGAAATCTGGGTTGTTTCTGAGGTTTAGGTTGGCCATTTTAGAAGCTTAGGGATGAAGAAAGATGAAGAACAAAGGCGGTTTGGGATAATTTAGGTTTAAGGAATAGTGTAATTGAGGAAGATAATGAAAGAGGGGGGAACCGTTGGGCATTTATGTGAAAAGGATTTGAGACAAAGTTAATGAAAGAGGATAAACTTTAAAATCCGGATGTCGGTCCCACCTTTGAAAAGTAGTTTACTTTTGCCCAAAAAGTAGTTTTCTTGGAAGTCGAGAAATCTTCCAAAGGTTAATTGCTTCGGAGGTTCTGAAGAAAAAGCTTCCGAAGGAAAATTGGCTTCAGAAGATATTTCAATGGTTTTTGAGAATTTTGCTTCGGAAGAGAATTTACACTCAGAGATTTTTATTCTAAGAAGAATAAATACTTCCGAAGGTAAACTGCTTTCGGAAGAAACTTGTTCTTTGAAAACATATAAAGTACTTAAGTTGATTTTAAGCTTCGGAAGATATTTCAGAAATTTCTTCCGAAGGTAAAATCACTGAAGCAATTATTTGTTTACTAAGACATAAATTTCTTCCGAAGGTAATTTTGAATCTTCCGAAAAGATCAAGATTTTCAAAAATCTAAGAAAAGTCTTTTGAAAAGATTTTCTTCTAAAGAAAACAAGGGCTTATGAAGGTGATAAAATAGACAACTTAGGACACACAGGTTTTAGAAATAAATATGATTAATTTTAAGAAAAGCTATTCAAAGTTAATCATCCCAATAGCTGATACAAGATATTTAAATCTCTGCTCATCAAATGCTTTGGTGAACAGATCAGCATATTGTTCATTTGTGTTAACTTTGACTAGTTTGATTAATCCCTTTTCAAAGTTATCTCTAATCAAATGATACCTGATATTAATATGCTTTGTCCTTGAGTGCTGCACAGGATTCTTTGTGATTGAGATAGCACTATTGTTGTCTATGTGGATGGGAGTCTCTTTAAAGTTGAATCCATAGTCCAGCATCTGATTTTGAATCCAAAGCACTTGAGCATAGCAGCTTGCAGCAGCAATGTATTCAGCCTCAGCAGTTGATGCAGACACACAGGATTGTTTCTTGCATTGCCAAGAGACTACTCTTCCACCAAGAAATTGACATCCCCTGATGTAGACTTTGCAGTCATGTTGCAACCACCATAGTCAGTATCTGTATAAGCATACATATTAAAGTCAAAATTATTTGGATACCAAAGGCCAAGTGATGGAGCACCTTTGAGATATCTTAAAATTCTTTTGACAGTGACCAGGTGTGACATCTTGGGGTTGGCTTGATATCTTGCACAAATGCATGTAGCAAACATGATATCTGGCCTGCTAGCTGTGAGATACATAAGAGACCCAATCTTTGCCCTATATAGATGCTCATCAACACACTCCCCCTCAAGATCAGGTCCAAGGGAGTGATTTCTGGCTATGGGTGTCTTAGCAACCTTACAATCAGTCATATCAAACCTTTTAAGTATGTCCTATACATACTTTGACTGACTTATGAAGGTGCCATTGTCAACTTGCTTCACTTGAATTCCTAGAAAGAAATTGAGTTCCCCCATGGCACTCATTTCAAACCTGTCCTTTATCAGCTTCTCAAAGTCTTTGCAGAGCTTTGGATTAGTTGACCCAAAGATAATGTCATCTACATATACTTGAACTAGCATTATGTCATTTCCTGTTCCTTTGATGAAGAGAGTTCCATCTATAGTACCCCTTTTGTAGCCATGTTGACAGAAATACTGAGATAGAGTCTATACCACTTCCTTGGTGCTTGGTGCAGCCCATAAAGAGCTTTATCAAGCCTGCAGACATATTCAGGATGATCAGGATCTGCAAACCCAGGTGGTAGTCTAACATACACCTCTTCATCAATCACCCCATAAAGAAAAGCACACTTGACATCAAGTTGGTAGACCTTGAAATTCTTGGATGCAGCAAAAGCTAGGAATATTCTAACAGCTTCAAGTCTTGCCACAGGAGCAAAACATCTGTGTAGTCAATTCCTTCTTCTTGAGTATATCCTTGTGTAACACCCGACCCCTCACACCAACAATATTGTCCGCTTTGCCCACGAGGAGCTCACGGATTTGCTTTTGGTTGCCCGGGTGAAAACTTCCCAGGGAGGTCACCCATCCCTGGATTGCTCCCACCTGAGCACGCTTAACTGTGGAGTTCTCCTCTCATCCACAGCCAATACGGCCAAAACGTGTTGTTTATGTTAGAGGCAGGACATTTCTTATGAACCAAGAATCTCTCCTGTACACGGACGATGTGGGATATGTGTACGGTGTCACAAGCACCCCCTGTTTGGACTCATCGTCCTCGATGAGCCTGAGAAGTCCCCATCCTTGGTGAGGTATGTCCCACATCCCGAACGGCACAGGAGTGGCTCTGATACCATTCTGTCACACCCGGCCCCTAATACCAACAATATTGTCCGCTTTGCCCACGAGGAGCTCACGGATTTGCTTTTGGTTGCCCGGGTGAAAACTTCCCAGGGAGGTCACCCATCCCTGGACTGTTCCCCCCTAAGCACGCTAAACTGTGGAGTTCTCCTCTCATCCACAGCCAATACGGCCAAAACGCGTTGTTGATGTTAGAGGCAGGACATTCCTTATGAACCAATAATCTCTCCTGTACACGGCCGATATGGGATATGTGTTGGGTGTCACACCTTGAACAACTAGTCTTGCGTTGTTCTTGATGACAAGTTCTCTCTCATCCTTCTTGTTTCTAAAAACCCATTTGGTTCCTATGGTAGTCTTCCCTTGAGGAAGAGCACATAGGTTCCAAACCTTTTGCTTTTTGAATTGAAGCAGCTCCTCTTGCATAGCTTCAACCCAACTTCCATCCTTTAGGGCCTCATCAATTTTCTTTGGCTCTATCTGGGACAAAAAACAAGAGTGAAGACAAACATTTGCTTCATGGGTTTGTCCTCTTGTTCTCACCCCTGAATCAACATCTCCAATGATGTTTGTCGTAGGATGAGACTTGTGGATCCTTAGCTGAGGGATCACAGCAAGTTGCTTAGACAGATCTACATTTGAAAATTTTTGATCCAGCAAAGAAGATTCACCCTCCACATCAGCACACTTATCAAGATTGACTTGATCCAATGAGTGTGTGACATCATTGATGTTGTCTTCAATGTAGTGGTTATTAGCATCAAGAAATTCCTGATCACTTTCACCACCACCATTGTAACATCTGCCCATTTTGGAAAATAGAAACCCAAACCCAAATCCATTTGGGTCAGTTTTTGGAAAAATCAAATACGTTAGTTAAAAATTCTATTTATTTTAATCCTTAAAAAATAATAATACTATTTATTCAACTTCCATTTATTAAACTAATTCATGGTAATTTCATGATTTATAGAATAAAATTTTATAAATTCATGAAGTTTATTTGTCATTTATGAGTTTTAATTATAAAACTAAAGGATTAAAATACAAGATCATTATTTTTACAAATATGTAAGGTCTATAAAATATTATTAATATTTATAAGATTTTAAATATTTAATTAAAATAAATAATCAAATTAAAAGTTCTTATTAGATTTATAAAGTCTACAAAGATTTAATAGAAAAAAAGTTGTTAAATTAAAATTAAAGTTTTAATAAATTTAAAGTTTAAATTGTAAGTATTCTTTTATTTATTTAAATTATTTAATTTTATATTTATTTCAAATTCCAATCATAACCCCCTTTAAAAAGACTTATAAATCACCATTAACACCATTCATAACCTTCTCCTAACCTCAAGTATAAAAGCAAGGCTTAGGCCTCACCTTTAGGTTGCTCATTCTCTAAAAATCTCACTCTCATATCTTTCTTTCATCCATTGGTTATGATCAATTTGAAGAATTTTAATTTACAAGAAATTTCAAGAATTCTTAATACTAATGTAATCTTTTATTGCTTTTATATTATACTTTTTAATCATCCTAACATCTAATTGTTCTCATGACTTTATGTTCTTACTATTATTCTTTCTTCTACCAAATTTCTTTTTATTTTAATCATTATCATTTGATCATTAACATTTTAATAATCACTAATCTTATAACAATCACTAACATTCCTAAATTAAGCTAACAACATACTAACATAAACAAAGAATCCCGTTTGCATATGGACGGCTATGCCGCCGCATTTGGTTATTCAACAAGATTATTGTTCTAAATGATGGCTATGCCAAAGTCTTAGAATATTTTTATAACTCAAATAAAGAATAATATACCATATATTGACATAATAAAATGTCTAACCCGTTTCATGCTTTAACGATTTTAAAAGTGCACATAAGTGCCTTACTACAATTCTGGCAGAATATAATCTTACTTCAACCGACCATAACTTGATCATAACAAACTAAATTTGAGAAAACTCAGACTCCAATGTTAAGTTTAATGAATTACCCTTTCAACGAAAGTTTATACGTCTTCAAAATCAATTGCACGACTCAACAATAGCCTTCACAAGATAAGTGCGTATTTCAACATCTTCAGTCTTGTGCTGCTTGTTTGACCTATTTACGGATCTTTTCATAACAATGTTTCTTAATGAAAGTTGTTCGAGAGACTTTGAACTAGTCAAATATAAATTTTTATAGTTTTATGAAACCGTCTGCTATTTTAAAAACCTGTTCAAATACGTACAAAACATTCTGTTCAGAATCTAAAATTGGTACAATAATCGTTTATCAATCTACCTTACGCTTATTGGCATTCCTAAGCGTCCTAACTTCTTTTAATGTATTCCAAACTCAACTTATTGTTTCTTTTTATCATTTAGGACATCACCTTTGACTCTTGAACATCCAAGCTTTCTTATGTACTCTACAACCATCACTATTATTGTGAGTTTTCCATGTGAGTATTTCTATACCCCTTTTTTCATATTTTCACACTTTGGGGTGAAACATGTTATCTTATAATCGTTGCACTTGTAAAACGTTTGATTCTTGTAAACATATGGCAATTCACTTGTATGTTGTGGTTAGTTGATCTTTGTAGCTACCATGTAATGTCGAATATATGTACAATCATTAACTATTGCTAGCTAGGCGACGTCATAGATCTATGGGCCTGACAAGCCTGCTTGGTTGATCCAAGTACACTTAGCTAATCGTATATGCTTGTAAACGTTTGAGACTTGTAAAACTTTGTCAAGGTTTGATTATGCATTCTATCTTACATCCCTAGTTACTTTGCTCTCTAACTTATAACATGAATTGCCATCTTTTATATACTTATGTATTGCAAACTATGGAAATCTCACCAACTTTTAAAGTTGACCTTTTATTTTTAACATGTTTCAGGTTTACTACTTGAAGTTCTTCTTGTGCTCAAATAGGACTCGGACCTAGTTTAAATTGAAAGTCTTATGTTTCTGTTTGTATCTTGATTGTTTTGTAATTACTTATTTGTCTTGTAATGTCTAATGAATAATGACATTTAATATTATTTCAACTTAATTAGTTCCATGTGCTATGAGCAATCGTTTCACATTCATCCGCCCCGATGATTCCGCCGTCGGTCGAGGTGTGACAACCATTTTCTCCAACATTTGAGGCTCCTTCTTCTGAGTTTTGTGCCTCTAAGCTGGAATTTTAAGGCACCCCAGAAGCATCAGCAGGATTTGTCATTAATGTGCTGGTAGAAGCTTCATTTGCAGGAGTAATTACCACTGGAGCTGAAGGTGTGTAACTTGAAGGTCTTCTGAGCTCAAATATTAGGGCAGGATCACCTTTTGGTAATATATCTTTAGATCCTGAAACATTCTCACAAGATTTGTTAAAACAATTGGTAACTAAATCAAGATCAAATAGCCAATCCGGACCAGAACCTTTCACACTGGGAGTGTACTCATTGAAAGTCACATTGGCTGACTCTTCAACTACTCTAGTTCTGAGATTGTATACTCTATAAGCTTTAGCTTGAGAAAAGTATCCAATAAAGTGTCCATCATCTGATTTCTTAGCAAGCTTGGCAATTTGATCTTTGGTATTCAAGATGGTGCAAGGACATCCAAATGACCTGAGAAAACCAATGAAAGGTTTTCTCTTGTGCCAAAGTTCATAAGGAGTCTTACCATGTGTCTTAACCACTAAAACTCTGTTTTGCACATAGCAAGCAGTGTTCACTACCTCTGCCCGGAAGGTGATGGGCAGTTGAGAGTAAGACAATATAGTTCTTGCAGCTTTAATTAGTGTCCTGTTTCTCCTCTCAGCAACACCATTTTGCTGAGGAGTCCTGGGAGCACTATATTGTCTTGTAATACCTTTTTCATCACAACATGTATCAAGGATTTGATTCTTGAATTCAGTTCCTTGATCACATCTTATGTTTTTGACATTGTGATCATATTGATTCTCAATCTTTAAGATGAAATTCTTCAGAATATTAGGGGTCTCATCCTTAGTTCTAAGAAAGAAGACCCAAGTGAATCTTGTAAAATCATCTGTGATCACCAAACAATAAGAGGTCCTTCCTAGACTCATTACACTGGTGGGGCCAAAGAGATCCATATGTGTTAGGACCTGGTATTTGAATGAAATACCTAGTGATTGCGTGTTAAACCAACTCAAATAGTGCGGAATCCTATTTGATTGGCGATCCAATCAGTGAGAACACACGATGAATCAATCAAGAATTGAAATCAACGTCAGAAATCGATTAGGAACCGATCTGATGTGTTCTGTGAACTTGGAGAACGATTTGGGAGGCTTCTGGACGGCTAGGGTACGTCTGGAATCGTAATGGGATGAATGCTTTCGTTTTCCCACGAATTGGGTCTATTTATAGGTTAGTATTGTTCAATCGTGCGACTGGGCCATAAGTATGGTTCAGTCGTGCGATTGAACCATGCGGTTGATTCATCCGCACGACTGAGTGTTCAGTCGTGCGATTGAGTCAATCTTATGTGTCAATCATACGACTGATCCAGTCTCCTGGTTCAGTCGTGCGATTGAGTCAATCGTATGAAGTTATTCATGCGTGTGGTCCATTCGCATGGGCCATCCGCATGAGAACTTCATTAAGTTAAGTTTGAATGTTTTAATTAATATAACATAATGTGCAATCATTCAAACATTCATAAACCCAATCAATTCAATCACAACTCATTAATGAAATATTAAACATCACAAGTAACAACCAATTCATATCATTTCATTAATGAATACAATTACATCATAATCAGACAGACAAGATTTATTACATTACAGCTCATGATCTAGGGACATACATGCATCAACAAACTCCCCCTTGGACCTAGATCTATCTAATCTCTTGTCTTCTGCATCACCTCCTTATATTTCTTGTACTTCTCCTCTTTAGTGACTCCTGCGTGTATCTCAAACGCAAAGCAAAGTCGTATAACATTTTGGAACTGGAGGGCTTGTACAATGTCTTGTGTGTCATAGAACAGTGGCCACTTGTATAATGTGTAGACATCATTAGCAGACAAGTTGGTTAGCCACATCGGGTCGAATACCCTGATAGTATCCATTTGGCCCTCTTTATTCAGAACTATGACAGCTTCAGCGGTTCTCCAATCATAGTACCACCATTTGAAGTGTGGAGTGAAGTCCTGTGGCATTTCCCTGAGAGGGATTCTTGACATAGTGCGCGGAGGACTCCACTTCAGCACAATCTTTGGTTTGCCCGTAATGGCATCAACCTCAGACCTTCTTATATACCTCGTAGGCTGTTGTGGTCTGAAGTTAACCCATCGGGTGTGGTACTCCTTCTTCAGGGCAGCCTCAAACCAGCCTGACATCTTTCTTGGGTCAGCATACAGCAGCTTTAGCTTAGCCAGCTGGTTGAGCTCAAAACCAGGTAGAGTCTTCAGATCATGTGGGAACCTGAAGTACTCTATGCCCTGCTCCCTCTTAACTGCATAAGCGTTAAGGTCTTCAAAATAAGCCCATGAGATAATCCTGCCTGACACCTTATGGTGTTTCTTGACTCTGTAGAGCTTGGTGTAGGCATCTCTCTTTGGTGCAGCACGCTGGGCTCTTACTTCTTCAAAACAGGCAGCCCACTCAGCCTTGCGAATATCTACGTCTGCATTGGAGGCTTGGGCTGTTCCTTCAGTCTTTTCCGTTTCCTGCTCCATCTTGTCTAGTACCTCAAAAGTATCACTGACTAGGGATTCACCCAGATTGGGGACCACATTTCCCTCGGCGTCAGCATACTGAGGGTACTCTTCTGCAGTAATGTCTTCAACCTCAACTTCATCAATGTCATTAAGTTCCTCATCACTGGTTGAATCAACTGTTGGAGCGTCCTTGACTATTTCATCGGGATTGAGTCTGAACATCTCTGCCAGTTGCTCATCAGACAGGTCATGAATTATTTCCCCTTCTTCAGGGGTATAACTCACAGACCGTCTCACTATCCCTTGTAGGTCAAGAATCATGGTTAATTGAGTCTTGACCATTTGAAGGGGAGCAAAGTCAAACTCATCCCTTTGAAAGTTTGGATCTGTTTGATATAAACATTCAACACATAAACCATTAGTAATTAATCAAACAGACTTATATTAACTTAATATATATAAACATTTAATACACTTGTTTTCCATTACATGATTCAAGTACAAAATAAATAAATACATAAAACATCTAATCAGTACTTTTGTCTTGAATCTGGGGCGTGTCGCTCGGAGGAGCAGAAGTAGTGGATGACTGGTCCTGTCGATGCTTAGATCTCCGCTCTTGACCTGAAGCAGAGGCCGATGCAGCCGCATCCCCTCCTTCTGCCTCGTCATCATCATCACGTCCTTCTGTCCTGTCTTCCTCAGTCTCCTCATCATCATCATCTTCCTCATCATCATCATCATCTTCATCATCACCATCTCCATCATCCCCGTCACCTTCCTTTAGCTTCAGGGGCTCATCCTTCGACCCCTTTAGCCTCAGCATAATAGTCTTGTTGGTCGTCTCCAACTCCTCTATACGTTTGACGGACTGAGCCTGCATGTCCTGGAGTTGGGACACCTCGACTCTCTGCTGGTCGATCACCCGAGCCTGCTCTGCCAGTTGCTGAGACTGGGCAGCAGTCAGGTCGGTCAGCTGGCGGATCTGCGCCGCCTTCTCCTCATCCGCAGCAAGCAGACGCATCACCATACGGTTTAGCGCTGAGAGCTGCTCCTCTACCCCGATGTGAGGTAGAGTGAATCCATAAGCATGTGAAGGCTGGGCTGAAGGTCCAGCATGATGTGTGGTGGTGGTGGCAGTGGCAGTGGTGAATATGGGTCGGTGGGCTGATGCTGGTGAAGTAGGTGTGAATGGTCTGGTGGTGGATGGGAAGGATACGGTGGTGGTAGGTAAGGTGGTGGATGTGGTAGTGGGAGTAGTGGCTGTGGTGGCTGTGGTGATGGGTGGTATGTCAGTAGTGGTGGTAGTGGTAGCTGTGGTGGTGGAAGTAGTAGTAACGAAGGTCAAGCGACGCTTCTTCTTCTTCAATCCATGGGGTTGAGCCATCCGCTTCCTCCTAGTCCCGGTGGAAGTGGATGCTCCCCCTGCAGCTCTGCTTACTGAACCCGGAACATAGTTCGGGTCAGTGTCTCTCTCTGAGGAGTCCCGAGGGTGTTCACCAACCACCCTAAGCCCGTGGTCTGTGGGAACAACTTTACTTCCCACAGTCCTGGTGAGGGGCTCCTCATCTGACTCCTCCTCCTCTATATCACCAGTCACAAACTCTTGATGGAAACCGGCCATCTCAGCGACCTCTCCGGCAGTGGCTGACCCCGGGGGAATAACGTCTGAATCAGTGCCTCTAGATGGGGCAGGCATATCATCCCCGGCGTCGCCGCTATCATCATCATCAGAGTCGGTATCTGGTATGGCAATATGCTCAACATCCGAATCACTGTCCTCGTGGCGCCACTTTCTCTTGGCTGGCGCCACATAATCAGCACGGGCCAGATGCCCAAACAACCTCCTGACAGGGGGCTTCACCTGCTTCCCCCTGTATACCTTCATCCGGCCGAGTGTAGTGTCGTCCATAACCTCAAGAACAACAGCATCCTCCTTCTCCTTCGGCAGGGAGGGAAGCTTCTGGTCAATGATCATCTGTAGAAATCTGGGGTACATACAGAAGCCTTCCTTCCCTTTCCCCTCGATGTTCTCCACCAGGTAGGTGAATATCATCTTGGAGAAGCTGAACGGGTGGTTCAGCACCAACGCAGCATACGCGTTCTGGATCTGGTCGGAAAGCTCATCAAAACCTCCCTTCCTGGATGCTATACACTTCAGCAGCACGTGCGCAAGGTACTTAAACTGGGGACAGAGGTTACTCTTGTTGAGTACCCCAGCATTGATGTCCCCAGAGTACTTGGCTCTCATGAAACATCCTCTGACAGTGAGGGGGTGTAGACGAGTGGGACAATCAGCATCGTCCCCAACTGTAGAACAATCCTCAGATCCTCCTCAGATACAGTGATAGCCTCACCAAAAATCGAACTCCTGATGCAATGAGGCTCAGTGGATCTATCAACAGACGCGCCTTCCCAGAAGGCCTGCTGCACTGATCTGTATGGTGTGCATGGAGTAGATATAGCATGAGCGATCCTGGATCTCAGCAGAAATGTAATAATGCCTGTGAAGTCAGCTGCGTTCCTGGATGTCAAATCCAGGTGAGCACATATGTTGTGCTTGGTGCTCATGTTCCATCGACTCGCCATCTGTAACACATAATAATATAAACATTAGTTCCGTTGGCTAAGAGTATAATGCAACACTTAGACTTTGAATGAAAACTATCTGTCATGCGATTGAGGTTGTACGACTGAAGACAGTCGTGCGACTGAACCGTGCGATTGAACTTCAGACGTGCGAATGACCTCATGCGCACGACTGAGTGTGCGACTGGACTCATGCGCATGTACTCTTATGCGGTTACCCAGTCGTGCGACTGAGTCTCATTCGCATGGTTCAGTCGTGCGGTTAGTGAATCGCTCCCTTCAGTCGTGCGACTGAAGTTCATCCGGACGACCAGTCGTCTGTCTCAGGTGTTCAGTCGTCAATCGTTCGAATCTACACAAACTAAGTCTTATAACTCAATTAACCGGTTCTTTAGTGTCGCATTCTCTTTACTAATAACCTATTTTACTTAATTTTAACATTTTGCTTGGTTTTAATAGGTTATTAGGGTTTGCTTGTCTCGGTCCACTTTTCACAGTCGAACAATCCCAATTAGGGTTCCAATCTTTCTGTTTTTGATGGAAGAAGACTTCAAAATACCTGTATGATGATTAGCGAACGTCAGTAACACACAATCAACAAGAAAACTAAGGCAAATCAAATTTTGGCAGAGTAACGGTAGGATGTGCGATTTAGGGGCGATTTGAGGGTGATGAGTCTCTGCGACCGACTCCACCTCTATTTATATCAACCCTAGATCCAATCGTGCGACTGAGTTCATACGCACCTTTCAGTCGTGCGAGTGGGACTCAGTCGTGCGATTGGGTCAGTCGCCCTTCTCCAGTCGTCCGACTGAAGTTCAGTCGTGCGACTGACTCACTCGTTCGCACTTAATCCTCCGACTGGACTAATCGTATGGTCCATTCGGTTGGATGGTCCATACTCATAGTTCATTCGTGCGAATGGACTTCATTCGTATGGTTAGCCCATACGTATGGTCCATTCGTGCGAATGGGTCATACTTAGTTAATTTTCTGCCATTTTTACCAATTTACATTTAAACTCTTTTTGATTAATTAAATTAACATTATGAGCCTTTGATCATCTCAGACATGATCCTTTTATCTTGAAAACACTTTGATCACCTCAGACGTGATCTTTTTAAACCACTTTGTCACCTCAGACGTGACTAATTTAACCTTTCAAAGCACATATGGTCATCTCAGACATGACCCTTTTAGTGAGTTGATTCCTTCTGATTTTCCTGATGTAGCCCGACACTTGACTCAAATTAAAACTAAAACGACTAACTAATTTAAGACTTTAAACTAATTACATAAACAGACATATTTTTGGCTTTTTGTGAGAGATAAATCCAGAGATTGATATCTACGGGATTTGGTTCGGGAATAGATAGCTTCAACTTAGATTGATCATATCTGGACCAATTCAATTTTGGAATCATACAGGCAATTCAAATCATTTGGGACTAGTTATTAAACCTTTTGATGCTCAAGTTCTCGGTGTTCATCCAGAGTCGTTAGCAACATAAGGAAATCATACTGAAACTCTTAGATTTTCACATTGATTTGAACCTTTGAGAATGTAGCCACAATGATTGTCAGTATGTTTGTCCACTTAAATCCATACACAGACTTTTGACACAGACTGGTGACTATTTAGGTTTAATTATTTCAACTAACATTTGTGGATCCCACACTTATATGGTAATCAACATTCCTCAGGAGCTTTTGAGCGGTCTACGGGTATTATTACAAGAAGAGACTATTCTTAGAGCTTTCAAAGAGAAGCCTGTCCTCAGGTCAGTGCCATCGCACAGCAGAGAGGCGGCAAACAACAATGAATTCTAGAATATCTAGGTTATGCTTATCCTCAGGTCAGTGCCATCGCACAGCAGAGAGGCACACAACCTATCTCCTTGTTAGAGCAGCTTATTTTATTTTGCACAAAATGCACCAACAACATAAGTCATTAGCTTTATTGCATTTGTCTTTCATTTTTTTCTTGCTTTGCTCTAATTATGGTCATCCGCACACATTTGTGGCGTTTAATTGCTCATTACCCCTTATTGGAATATTGTTGATTGTGTTAACCAGTGATAAGATGGAAGCCCACAGTCAGTTGAACAACTTAGTTTGATCTTGAGATCACCAATCAGGTCTATTTGTCTATTGTGTTGAATCTACCAACATATCATATATGGTCTAGCAGCCTCTAAGTCTACTTTCTTTGTGTCACCTTAGGAGTTGCCAGTTTTCTATCATCTTTCCTTTTTGTATTGCTTAGACTACACAGATTTATACTTTGAACTTTTGCATCTTTCTAAACTTAAATTTTAAAGTCCCTCTTGATTTGTTCCTGTGTACTATCATTTTCCAAAGGTATTGAATCGGTATCACAGACACAATCTACCTTATTTCAGCTAGCTACTCCTTCTCCCTCATTTTTTTTTTAATGTTAACTTGCTGACATATTCTCCCCCTAAAATACTAAAATCATTTCTGGTTTAATTATTTTAGGATTTTAATAAACAGCAAAAACATGAGTTTAAATAAAATAAAATCAAATAGACAAATCAAATTAAATAAAATAAATTTAACTAAACTACATCGGACTACACATTTTCATCATCAGGAATTACCTCACTTTTCTTTTTAACGCCGTTGACCTCTAATAAATATTGAAAACGTGGTTTATCAAAGGCTTTAGTATAGAGGTCAGCGCGTTGAAAATCAGTATTAATTTTAACCACATCAATTAAGTTCTTTTCAAAGCAATCTCTTATGAAATGGTATTTAATACCGATGTGTTTGGTCTTAGGATGTTGGACCGGATTTTTAGTTACTGCAATTGCAGCAGAGTTATCAACAAAAATAGGAGTAGATGAGAATTTTAAACCGTAATCCCGCATTTGCTGTTGAATCCAGATGATTTGTGAACAGCAACTTGCAGCAGCAACATATTCGGCTTCACAGGTTGACAATGCAACCGATGTCTGCTTCTTACACTGCCAGGTAACTAATCTTCTCCCAAAGAATTGACACCCGCTGATGTAGACTTGTAGTTCATCTTGCAGCCCCCGTAATCCGAGTCACTATACGCGGTAAGCTCAAAGTCATCATCATGAGGGTACCACAATCCAAGTGTGGGTGTACCCTTCAGATAACGAAAAATCCTCTTGACCCCGATCAGATGGTTGACCTTTGGTTTAGCCTGATATCTTGAACATAGACATGTAGCATACATAATATCAGGTCTTGAGGCAGTGAGATACATGAGGGATCCGATCATTCCTCGGTACATAGTGGCATCTACTAGATCTCCATTCTCATCAGGTGCTATATCATGATTCGTAGCAAGTGGAGTCCCAGCAGCAGAAGCATTCTCCATGTCAAAGCGACTGAGAATGTCTCCTACATACTTGGTCTGATGTAGAAAGATTCCATTAGGTGTTTGATCCACCTGTAACCCGAGAAAGAACTTCATCTCCCCCATAGCACTCATCTCAAACTCTTTCTTCATTACTGCTTCAAACTCTTTACATAACTCTTCGTTCTTTGACCCGAAGATTATGTCATCAACATATATCTGTACAAGCAGTAGGTCGCCATCCTTTTCTTTAATAAACAGTGTACAGTCAATTACTCCCCTGCGAAAGCCGTGTTTCACAAGATGAGTTGAGAGTTTCTCATACCAAGCTCGAGGAGCTTGATGAAGCCCATATAAAGCTTTGTCGAGCTTGTAAACTCTATCCCGATGGTAAGGATCTTCAAAACCCTCGGGTTGACTTACATAGACTGTTTCTCTGATTTCCCCATGAAGGAATGCACTCTTTACATCTAATTGGTAGACTTTGATCTTCATGTACGATGCATAGGCAAGGAAGATACGAATAGCTTCCATCCTTGCCACGGGTGCAAACACCTCATTATAGTCAATTCCCTCGACTTGGCGAAAACCTTGAACCACCAGTCGAGCTTTGTTCCTGATAATGACCCCTTGGTCATCCTTCTTGCATTTTAGTACCCATTTAGTGCCAATGACTTTAGCACCTTTAGGTCTATCAACCAGAGTCCATACACCTAACTTCTTAAACTGCAGAAGTTCTTCTTGCATGGCACTCACCCACGCCTCATCATTTAGTGCCTCACTGACATATTTTGGCTCAACCTGCGAGACAAAACATCGATAAGCACCATCATGAATGTATCCTTTCTCCATAACCGAGGCGTAATCAGCTGAGTATAACTGATTTCGGGTTTGTACTCCTGATCTGACATCCCCAATAACATTGTCAAGGGGATGATAGACGTTTAGTCGTGATCCTGGAGTAGTAGGAACAGCCACCTCAGAACCAAGATTATGAACATTTTGTTCTGCATCTGAGGTAGTTGGAGTTTGAGGTTCTGAAGTCGAAGGTGCATCACTCGTAGATGCTTGTGGACTTTCAGGAACTGGAACCTGTTCCTCCTGACTGTTCTGGTCATCTGCTTCAGTTTCATCTTCAGAGGAGGAGTCACTGTCATCGACTACTCCCCCTGACTGAGTAGATGATTCTCCCTGTGTGCTAGATGGTGTATTCAGAATATCATACATCATCCTAGGGAGAGAGAGGTATGTTGAAGGATTTGAAGAATCCATCATAATCGAAGAAGTAGGCAGGTCCTTTGCCTGTAGGTGGCGTGGTATATCTCTGAACGTCGACATTACACCACACTTCTACAAGACCCGTTGAGTTATTGTAAACTCGCTTATTCGGTATGTTGTATCCTAGAAAGATTCCTTCATCTGCCTTCTCGCTGAATTTTCCTTCTTGTGTCTTCTTCAGAAGTGTACACGGCGCGCCAAAAGGTTCAAGATACTCCAAATTCGGTTTGCGTCTTTGTAGTAGCTCATAACATGTCTTTCCGTGGCGCTTGACTATTAGGACTCGATTCAGTGTATAACATGCATTTGCTACTGCCTCATTCCAGAATTGGATAGGCAGTTTCGAGTCAGCCAGCATAGTCCGTGCAGTCTCTATCAAGCTTCTATTTTTCCTCTCAGCAACACCATTCATCTGAGGCGTGTAGGCTGAAGTGAATTGATGAACAATTCCCTTTTCCTTGCAGTATGCCTCCATCCATTGATTCTTGAATTCTGTCCCGTTGTCTGAGCGTACTTGTCTAACTTTTAGCTTGTAGAGAGATTCCAGAGTGGTGACTAATTCCTTGAATGACTCAAATGTTTCTGATTTGGATTTCAGAAACATTACCCAAGTGAACCTTGAGTAGTCATCAGTGACCACAAAACAGTACAAATCGCCTGCAATGCTCCTTGTACTGACTGGACCAAACAGATCCATGTGAAGAAGTTCAAGAGGAAGTTCTATTGAATGAACTTTCTTTTCCTTATGAGACTTCTTTGTCTGTTTGCCTTTCTTGCAAGCTACACAAAAGTCAGGAAGTTGGAAGTTCTTGACATTTACTCCTCTCACTAAATCCTTCTGAATCAAGTGATTCATCTTCCTTTGACTAATGTGTCCCATTCTCCTATGCCAGGAGATTGAGTCCTTCTCAGTAGCTTTAGATAGAAAGCACTGCACCTCATGATCCGTTGGAGCAGCTGTTGACAGATCCAAGACATAAAGGTCCTTATATCTTGAAGCAGTCATCAGAACTTGGTCCTCTGGGATCATATAGTCTTTCTTCAGCACGTAACACTTCTTGTTGTCGAAGATGACTTTAAATCCTTTATCGCAGATTTGGGAAACAGAAAGTAAGTTATTCTGAAGTTGTTGAACGTAGTTCACCTTATCAAACTTAACTTTCTGATTTCCCACTTCTCCCTGTGCTGTGATGTATCCTCCCTTGTTTCCTGCAAAGGAAACATGCCCTCCTTTTATTTGTTTGACGTTTGATAAAAGGGCTCTATTTCCTGTCATGTGCCTGGATGCTCCGCTGTCTATAATCCACGTGTTAGTCTCAGCGCTATATCGAACACCCTGCACATATCAAGTAAATGTATTAGTTTAGGTTAGGAACCCAAGCCTTTACTGTCTTGGGTTTCCCAGAGGCATCACACATCATAAACTCTACCCATTGACCCTTAGAGGGTGAGGGTAGCTCAGATTCCTTCTTGTCATCAGTATCAGACACACAGGATGACTTCTCTTTCCATAAGCCAGATTTGTGCAATGCCTGTTTATGATAAACAGTCGTCTGGCTTACAGGTTGGACTTTAGGTTCACTAGATCTTCTAGGTGGAGTTAGAGAACTCCTCTTAGAAGACCTAGGTCTAGAGTCCTGAAGATCAATCTTCTTCCTAGGTGTCTGATAGAAAGGACAATAGGAAGCAATATGTCCACATTCTCCACAGTTGTAGCATAATCTGCTATCAACTTTATGAGTAGACTTTCTTTGTGGAGAAATGCGTGACACTTTAGTAACATCAATCACTTTAGGTTTTGACTCTTGCATGTTTGATGTTTTCTCTGGTTTAACAAATTTAACTGTTTTAACCTGTTTAACTTGTTCCACTTTTTGGTTAACTGGTTTTTGACTTGTAGCATGTGAAAAATTAACGTTTGAAGTCCTTTTAGGTTCTGATTTGACTCTGTTTGACCCTGACTTTAAGTTAACTTTTTCAAATTCATTTTCCAGATTAACACAAGGCAATTTACCCTTTGCCTTTGAAGTGGCCTCCTTTTGTTTCTGTCCAGATTCAGTAGATGAACATGATGTGTCTGGATCAGTAACAAGAGGAGTGGTCACCACATGATCCTTGATGGGGTTGTTGTTTACTGGTTTAGACTTGGTGTTCATCAAGGTCTCAGGTGGTGGTGGAACCACTTTGTAGCCTAATCCCTCCCCGTTATTCCTTTCTCTCACTAAGTGTTGAACTATGTGTGAAGAACTAGTCCAACTATGCAGTTTCTGTTTTAAGGAGTTAACTTCTACTTCTAGAACTGCCTTTTGCTTCTTAGTGTCCTCTAGGGAGTTTAGATAGTACCTAATGTCATTTGCTTGATTAAAGGCAACTACTTCGGTTTCCCTAAGTTGTTTAGTCAATAGGTCTATCTTTTCTTTATAACTATGCTCATTTTGTTTTAGAACTCTATTGGCCTCAGTGCATAGTTGTAAATCTTTTACTAAGTTATCATTGTGATCTAATAACCTAGCAAATTTTTCATCAATGCTATTCCTAAACATATCACAGTTAGAACAAGCATGATTATTAAACATTTGGTCAGTTGTACTTACCTGTGTTGTTTCAGAAGAGTTAGCCATCAACGCAGCATCAGACGTCTCTGGTTCTGGTGATTCTGACTTTTCTGTTTCTGACGTGGAAGTCTCCTCCTTTGGCTTGTAACTGACCTCAGCTGCAGTTGTTTCTTCACTGTGTGACATCGCTATTTCAACTGCTAGATCACCTTCACTCGCAGAATCATCATCAATATCTTCAACACTGGCAATGTTAGATTCTGGTGAGACAAACCTAAAACTCCAATCCTGTCCTTCATCATCATGAGCAGTCAAGGCTTTTGGGTCCTTGTTTGATGAAGTAGAACTGGAAGCTTGCTTGTCTTGGCGAGTAAAGGATGAGAACGGGTTCCCATTACCCGTCTTCTTTGGCTTGACACATTCTCTCTTGAAGTGCCCTTCTCTCCACAGTTGAAGCAGGTCACTTTGCTCTTGTCAAAGCCAAATGTGGTGTCCTTAGTAGCTATCAAATTCTGTCCTGTCTTCTTAACAAACTTCTTCGCCCTTCGGACAGCGCTAGCTAAGGCCCACATTATATCCATTCTTTCAAGCTCCATTTCATCTACCTGCTCGTAGTCTTCATCTGCCAGATGGCAGTTTCCAATCTTCCCAGCAACAAGTCCATCATATGAATGAACTACTGCGGCTAGAAGATCCATATGCTCTCGTGCTACTTCTACGGTCACATTACCGAGGTTCTCGGTCTTCAATTTGGTAGCACTTGCTTCTGATCCAATATAGTGGGTACATGATGACCCTGACGTGTCTGATCCAGAAGGAGAAGCATGTGAAGGACCTGACGAGCTAGACACAAATGCTGTCTGGAGAGGTGCTCCAGATGTCTTAGCTTGAGGCGTGGCGTTGTATAAAGCTGGGTTTGTGTATACGAAGACTTCTGTGCTCTATACTTCATCCTTAGTGCTTCTTCACGCAGCTTGAGAATGAAGTCATTTATATCCAGCTTTACAAGCATTCCATTCTGTCTAAGTTAGACACGAATGAAGCCCACTTATCAGGCAATCCGTCTGCGAAGTTGCTTACTTTCTCTTCCATAGTCGTTTCCACTCCATGTGTATGCAACTCGCTCATCAAGTGGTAGAATCTGTCTATGACTTCATCTAAACTCTCATTACCAATCGATGAGAAGTTATCGAATTCCTTCTTTAACTCCTTTGCCTTGATTGCCTTCAATGATGCATTCCCATCATATCTCTTCTCTAGCTCATCCCACAGTTTCTTGGACTGCTTGTTCTCTGAGTACTGGTGGAATATGTCTTTGGGGATAGACTGAGTGATCAATGCATAAACCCTTTTCTCTGCATTGTACTTTACTTTCTGTGCGTCGGTCATCCCACTTAACGTTAATTAACTCCATCTGCTCCCACCGGTGTACTATAACCAACCTCGATAGCTTCCCACAGATTAGGATCTACTCCATTGAGGTAGATCTCAAAACGTTGTTTCCAGTGGGGAAACTCATCTAAAGTCAAGAGCTTTGGTGGTTTATTGTGATTACCCACCTCACTCTCAAGCAACAGCAGGTTCTGAATTCTTGAGTCCTTCCCAGCAGTAAAGGCTGACATCTGATCTTCCATGGCTAATAAACTTAGAATCTAATCAAATAAACTTTAACTGATGCGACTGAAGGATGCGAATGGTCTTATCGTGCGTATGAACTCTGCGATTGGTTCAACCGTGCGACTGAACAGGGCGAATGGTTCAGTCGTGCGAATGAATCTGGTGCGTATGAGCTATGCGAACGAACGGTTCAGTCGGCCGAATGAGGTGCGACTAGGTCCAGTCGTGCGAATGAGCAATGCGAATGGAGTCCAGTCGTGCGAATGGGTCACTCGTGCGACTGAAGCTGCTGTTTTGCGAAAATTTCTAGGTTTGACGGGTTTCAGCCGTAAAAATTCGAAATTTGCAAGTCCAAATCGCCTAAGTCCGTAGAAACTGAACTTCGATGAGCAGGGAACGTCCAAGATCACTTTTGATGCTAAAGATTGCGTTTTTCGTGCAAAAACACAAACTTTTATGCAATCTTGATTGAATCAACACGAAATCAAGAGCCAAAGCTCTGATACCACTTGTTAGACCTGGTATTTGAACGAAATACCTAGTGATTGCGTGTTAAACCAACTCAAATAGTGCGGAATCCTATTTGATTGGCGATCCAATCAGTGAGAACACACGATGAATCAATCAAGAATTGAAATCAACGTCAGAAATCGATTAGGAACCGATCTGATGTGTTCTGTGAACTTGGAGAACGATTTGGGAGGCTTCTGGACGGCTAGGGTACGTCTGGAATCGTAATGGGATGAATGCTTTCGTTTTCCCATGAATTGGGTCTATTTATAGGTTAGTATTGTTCAATCGTGCGACTGGGCCATAAGTATGGTTCAGTCGTGCGATTGAACCATGCGGTTGATTCATCCGCACGACTGAGTGTTCAGTCGTGCGACTGAGTCAATCTTATGTGTCAATCATACGACTGATCCAGTCTCCTGGTTCAGTCGTGCGATTGAGTCAATCGTATGAAGTTATTCATGCGTGTGGTCCATTCGCATGGGCCATCCGCATGAGAACTTCATTAAGTTAAGTTTGAATTTTAATTAATATAACATAATGTGCAATCATTCAAACATTCATAAACCCAATCAATTCAATCACAACTCATTAATGAAATATTAAACATCACAAGTAACAACCAATTCATATCATTTCATTAATGAATACAATTACATCATAATCAGACAGACAAGATTTATTACATTACAGCTCATGATCTAGGGACATACATGCATCAACAATATGTAATAAGTGTAGGGGATTAAAGATTGAATTTCTTTCATTTGGCTTGTGAGATACCTTGTGTTGCTTCCCTTTCAGGCATGCAAACAATGGTCATCACTTGTAAACTCTTTCTTTGGTATTCTAGTTACCAAATCATTATTAATTAATTATTCATGTTTTTTAAAGTTTACATGGCACATTCTTTTATGCCAGAGGAAAGATTCATCATTATTTGCTTTAGATAGAAAACATGAAACTTCTCCAGAGGGAGATGTTTCTTGCAAGTCCATCTTGTACATGTTCCCTTTCCTGGGGGCTCTGAGCAAGATGTGCTCATGAGGAATGACACCTTGGGCCTGAGAACAATGCACTCATGCTCAGTGAAAAAATGTTATGACTCTGATCACAAATTGGGATACACTCAGAAGATTGTACCTAAGCTCCTTGACAAAGTTTACCTTCTCAATGCTGAGCTTACCATTTGTGACCTTGCCCCTTCCAGTAATGTAACCTCCTGCATTTCCTCCAAAAGCAACTAGTCCTCCATCAATTCTTTCAAACTTTTAGAGTAGTGACACATTGCCTGTCATGTGCCTGGAACATCCACTATCAATGATCCATGCATTCCTGTTTGTCTTGAGCTGTTCCTACACAAAGGAGATGATTAGTTACATTTGGAAACCCAAGCCTCATTGGTCTTGGGCTCATCAAAAGAAGTTGAAGACAATGCAACAGTAATTGATCCTATAGTCATGCTAGAAGGATCATTTGCTGATGTTGATGAAGAACTTTCAGCCACTTGGTCTTTCTTTGACTTCCATACCACCTTTGGAAGCTTAGACTTGACCTTCAATACTTCAGAAGTTTTGATGACTTCGGAAGTTTTGATGACTAGACCTTCAGAAGATTTGTCTTTCACTGCAGTACGCTTCAGTGCTTCGGAAGTATTCCTTTCTTCCGAGACCAAATTTTCTTCTGAAGGCAAGTTTCCACTTGTCTTCTTCTTTATTTTGGAGCTTCCGAAGAAAACAGATTTTCCTTCCGAAGCTTGCTTCTTCTCCAAACTCTTTGAAGTTTCTTTCTTGGTCATGTGGAGAGTACTCTTTGGATTGTAAACACAATCCTTAGCAAGATGAGAAGTACTCCCACACATAACACAGTCCATTTTCTTCCTTCTAGGAGTTCTTCTTTGTGAACAAGGCTGAACTTGATCACTTTCCTTCTCCATCTTCACCTTTGCAGATGTTGTGGCAGTTCTTGTGGGGTTAGAACTACCTTTGGAGCTGGATGGTTCAGGTTGTACTGCAGTGATGCACAACTTATCAACGTTCTTCTTGATGATGGGATGATTTGGACATGAACTAGAACTCTTGTTGATGGAGTTCAAGTTTGTGTCTTCAGCCTTTACCACTTCAAATCCTGCAGAGATGAAGACTTGTTTCTGTGTAGAATTGAAAGTGGCCTTGATCTCTTGAGCCTTTTTGGACTTTCTTTTGGCCTTCTTGATCAAGTTCTTTCTTCTTGACTTGGTCATCCCAACAGCTTTGCTCTCCTTAGAGGGATGGTGACCCTTTTTAGAATGCTCTTCTTCACTCTTCTCAGAGCCATTCTCCACCATCTCCTCTTCCTCCTCTTTAGTCACAGGATCTATGAGGGGAAGCTCATATTCATAAGTTCCACACCTAGGAGATCTTACAGACAAGAGTGTGTGTGGAGGAGATATCTCACAAGATCCTAGTCCCTGCTTATTTTGATAACAAACTTTTGCATGCAAGGATGATGATATTATGTTCTTGAAGGTCTCTTCTTCAAGAACACATTTTCCTGCCTTGGCTTTGCTGATCACAAGTGAAGCCTGGCATTAAGTTAATTTAGTAATGAGATCTTTGATCTGAGTCCTGTAGTTTGTATGCTCATATTTAAGAGTTGAAATGGTTTTCTCTAAATCCTTTATCTTTAATTTATTATCATTTCAGCTCTTTTAAAATCAGCCTTTAAGATATTTAAGGATTCAAGATCAGATCTCATTTCTAAATTATAGGACCTGTATCTATTGACTTTAGCAATGCATTCAGGGGTACAAAGATATTCCAATACCTTGGCTTCATCGTGGTCTTCCATGAGTGCTTGGTTTGGAGATGCATCTTCCACCTAAAAGCTCCAGTCAAAGCCTGCTTCTTCAACAGCAACTACAACTTGCTGCTTTGGCTTCTCATTCTAGGGGGCTTTCTCAGTGTAGTTTGGTTTGGTTTGTGCTTGGCCACCATTTGTCCTTGGTTCCTTACACTCTCTTGCAAAGTGTCCCATTTGGTTACATTTGTAACACTTTACTTTACTTTTTTCCAGCCCAAACTTTCCACTGGCTGCATTGCTTGGAAACTTTCTCCTGTCCTCATGTAGAACTTTTTGGCTCTATGAGTGAGAAGAGCATCTGCTGGACTATCTCCATGTACTCCAGATCATCTGGATGGATACAGTCCAAGCCTTCAAGAGTGAAGAGAAAATTGCCCGAGGTTTCATCAGTAGAGACAAAATCATGAGAAGAACTTGTCTCTTGGAAAGGACTTCCTTGAGTGTAGCTTTCCATTGGAGTCTCTGGGAAGGTGATGAAAGGGCCTTTTTGTGAGTTATCAGGGAAGCATATAAGATGATGTTGTGGTTCAATGCTTTCCCTTTCAACCACATAGAGGGCTGACCTCTGTTGATTGTTGGACTTACCAAATGAGTTTTGCATGTTCATCTCCATCTGGTAGCCACTAAGAATACCATACAACTTTGTGAGAGTAAGAGTCTTAAGGTTCTCAGTCCTCTTGATAACAACACAATAATGTGTCCATTGTCTAGGAAGAGAGGACATAAACTTCCTTACAATATCCCTGTTCTCAAGAGTTACTCCAACATCCATTAGAGTATCCACAATCTCAACATACCTGAAGTATTGTTGAGTCATGGTTTCACCTGCCTTGAAGGTGATGGTTTCAAACTGCTGCTTCAGGAGATCCTTCTTATTCTCCTTTGCTTCAGTAGACCCCTCATACATCAGCTTCAGTGCTTCCCATAGTTGCTTGGCAGTTTTGCACTTCTTGAAGCCTCTGTAGATGGAGTTTAGAAGAGCAGTTTGAAGGGTTGTCATGGCTTTCTGATCAATCTCTATTCTCTTTGTATCTGCTTCAGAGTAATCAGCCATAGCCTTTGGAATCATACCACCACCAGTAGTAGAAGTGGTGCTTGGTATGTAAGGTCCTTCAACAACAGAGTCCCACATCCTGGAATCTTGAGACTTGATGAAGCCTTCCATTCTTTGACACCAAGTATCAAAGTCCTCAGGAGTGATCAGTGGAGACTTTGTCATAGTTCTAGTTTCCATATCAGCTTTGGTTATAGCTGCCATTTGAGTTGTTAAGTATTTTGTGTGTGTGAGGGATCTTAAGATGGTGAGATCTTATATTAAGAGCCTGAAATGCTCTGATACCAAATGTAGGACCGGTGAAGGGTATGCACTTACAACACAACAACACAATGAGGAGAGTTGCTTAGAACACTTAATAGATCAAATAGGGAACTTGTTAACTTGTTAATGAAAGATGCTAAGAACACAAGTAAATATGAGATAGAACAAGATTGCAAACAACACAAGTATTTGGTTTTCAAGAATGTTGTATATTGCTTCTCAAGTTCTAATACAAGTTACAAAGCATCGATAGAAAGTTACAAGTACTAGAGATACTTTATACTACATCCTATAGCCGGCCATACTTTGAAGGCTTGCTGGATAAATTGACTAGACAACTACAAAATCAAATGTAGAGTCAAAAGGAAGATCTGCCTTTTGACTTGTGACCATGACATGCCATAGCTCACATCCTAATATATTACAAAAAGGATAAAAGTACATAAAGTAGAAAGCATGGACTCAAGACCCCAATGTACAGTTACCAAAAGCATGGACCTTTCACCAACTCATGTATGTTGGTGACTTTACAGAGTAGCAGCGGAAAGGTGGTCCAACTTTATGGTAAAGTACATCAGATAAACGCATATCTCTAAAAGTCTTCGGAAGAAATCTGTCTTCACTCTTTGGCTTCGGAAGACTTTGTCTTTGAAGCTTCGGAAGACTTCACTTTTGGCTTCGAAAGATGTTGGTCTTGGCTTTGGAAGATTTTACACTTAGAATATTTCTAGTGCATGGTGTAAAACTTCCGAAGCATTTCTACTTCTGTTCTTTAGTGCATGCATGCAGAGAGACTTTGGATGTTTTGGCTGCATCAGACTTATAGGAATCCTTACATACAATCCTGCTAGCGCATATTATGCAAATAATGTTAAGAAAGAAGAAGTAAAAGAAGGTTTCACATTTGGCCTTATCACATGGTTCAAGTGTTAAGGAAAGGAAAGCTTGTTTCCGAAGCAAAGTTCCTTTTGGAAGAAACTCATTCTGATGAAAGGAAAATAGCTTCGGAAGACAAGTCAAAGAAAATTCAAAAGAACAAAATAGCTTCTTTGAAACCTTCCAAGAAGAAGACTACTTCGGAAGAAAAGGTGGTGAAAGCTTCTTTCGAGAAGCAAGAAGCCTCGGAAGTATGCCACGCTGCTAAAGCTTCTTTAAGCTCATCTACACAGATCAACCAAGGGATGGAATGGAAGATTAGATAAGATGTTGCAGCCCTAATCTCTTTTTCACAAACATCTATTGAACCCCCATGCCTACATTTTGGTTCAATTATGTCATCGATGTTTAAAGAGCCCAAGACCAACAAGGCTTGGGTTATCAATAGTAACTAACTTTTCACCTTATGTGCAGGGACATCCACATGACAAAAACTACAATGTATGGATTATAGATAGTGGAAGCTCCAGGCACATGACAAGGAACATATGTCTTCTTTAACAATTCAAATATTTTGATGGAGGTCTTGTTCAATTTGGAGGTGAAGCCGGAGGATACATTTCTGGTAGAGGTAGTGTATCCAATGGTAAGTTAAAGGTTGACAAAGTAAGAGTCTTAAGAATTACTCCAACACCCTTTTCAACCACATGGAGGGCTGACCTCTGTTCATTATTAGAGTTACCAGATGAGTTTTGCATGTTCATCTCCATCCGGTAGCCACTAAGAATACCATACAACTTTGTGAGAGTAAGAGTCTTAAGGTTCTCAGTCCTCTTGATAACAACACAATAATGTGTCCATTGTCTAGGAAGAGAGGACATAAACTTCCTTACAATGTCCCTGTTCTCAAGAGTTACTCCAACATCCATTAGAGTATCCACAATCTCAACATACCTGAAGTATTGTTGAGTCATGGTTTCACCTGCCTTTAAGGTGATGTTTTCAAACTGCTGCTTCAGGAGATCCTTCTTATTCTCCTTTGCTTCAGTAGACCTCTCATACATCAGCTTCAGTGCTTCCCATAGTTGCTTGGCAGTTTTGCACTTCTTGAAGCCTCTGTAGATGGAGTTCGGAAGAGCAGTTTGAAGGGCTGTCATGGCTTTCTGATCAATCTCTATTCTCTTTGTATCTGCTTCAGAGTAATCAACCATAGCCTTTGGAATCATACCACCACCAGTAGCAGAAGTGGTGCTTAGTATGTAAGGTCCTTCAACAACAGAGTCCCACATCCTGGAGTCTTGAGACTTGATGAAGCCTTCCATTCTTTGACACCAAGTATCAAAGTCCTCAGGAGTGATCAGTGGAGACTTTGTCATAGTTCTAGTTTCCATATCAGCTTTGGTTATAGCTGCCATTTGAGTTGTTGAGTATTTTGTGTGTGTGAGGGATCTTAAGATGGTGAGATCTTATATTAAGAGCCTGAAATGCTCTGATACCAAATGCAGGACCGGTGAAGGGTATGCACTTACAACACAACAACACAATGAGGAGAGTTGCTTAGAACACTTAATAGATCAAATAGGGAACTGGTTAACTTGTTAATGAAAGATGCTAAGAACACACGTAAATATGAGATAGAACAAGATTGCAAACAACACAAGTATTTGGTTTTCAAGAATGTTGTATATTGCTTCTCAAGTTCTAATACAAGTTACAAAGCATCTATAGAAAGTTACAAGTACTTGAGATACTTTATACAACATCCTACAGCAGGCCATACTTTGAAGGCCAGCTGGATACAATTGACTAGACAACTACAAAATCAAATGTAGAGTCAAAAGGCAGATCTGCCTTTTGACTTGTGACCATGACATGTCATAGCTCACATCCTAATATATTACAAAAAGGATAAAAGTACATAAAGTAGAAAGCATGGACTTAAGACCTCAATGTACAGTTACCAAAAGCATGGACCTTTCACCAACTCATGTATGTTGGTGACTTTACAGAGTAGCAGCGGAAAGGTGGTCCAGCTTTATGGTAAAGTACATCAGATAAAGGCATATCTCTAAAAGTCTTCGGAAGAAATCTGTCTTCACTCTTTGGCTTCGGAAGACTTTGTCTTTAAAGCTTCGGAAGACTTCACTTTTGGCTTCGAAAGATGTTGGTCTTGGCTTTGGAAGATTTTACACTTAGAATATTTCTAGTGCATGGTGTAAAACTTCCGAAGCATTTCTACTTCTGTTCTTTAGTGCATGCATGCAGAGAGACTTTGGATGTTTTGGCTGCATCAGACTTATAGGAATCCTTACATACAATCCTGCTAGCGCATATTATGCAAATAATGTTAAGAAAGAAGAAGTAAAAGAAGGTTTCACATTTGGCCTTATCACATGGTTCAAGTGTTAAGGAAAGGAAAGCTTGTTTCCGAAGCAAAGTTCCTTTTGGAAGAAACTCATTCTGATGAAAGGAAAATAGCTTCGGAAGACAAGTCAAAGAAAATTCAAAAGAACAAAACAGCTTCTTTGAAACCTTCCAAGAAGAAGACTACTTTGGAAGAAAAGGTGGTGAAAGCTTCTTCCGAGAAGCAAGAAGCCTCGGAAGTATGCCACGCTGCTAAAGCTTCTTTAAGCTCATCTACACAGATCAACCAAGGGATGGAATGGAAGATTAGATAAGATGTTGCAGCCCTAACCTCTTTTTCACAAACATCTATTGAACCCCCATGCATACATTTTGGTTCAATTATGTCATCGATGTTTAAAGAGCCCAAGACCAACAAGGCTTGGGTTATCAATAGTAACTAACTTTTCACCTTATGTGCAGGGACATCCACATGACAAAAATTACAATGTATGGATTATAGATAGTGGAAGCTCCAGGCACATGACAAGGAACATATGTCTTCTTTAACAATTCAAATATTTTGATGGAGGTCTTGTTCAATTTGGAGGTGAAGCCGGAGGATACATTTCTGGTAGAGGTAGTGTATCCAATGGTAAGTTAAAGGTTGACAAAGTAAACTTTGTCAAACAGCTTAAACACAATCTTTTAAGTGTTTCTCAATCCTGTGACCAAAAGCATCAAATGCTTTACACAAAACATGAGTGCATTAGCCTCAAACCTGGGATGACAATTCCTCAGGAATTGGTGCTTCTTAGATCTCCCAGGAGACGGGATATATACAAGCTGGATATGAACAATGCTTCCCCACTAGGTGAAGTATCATGCTTTCTTTCCAAAGCTAATGGTGATGAGTCAATTATGTGGCATAAACAAATGTGTCATGTTAGTTTAAAAACCATGAATAAATTGGTCAAAAATAACTTGGTACATGGTGTGCCTAAAAATGAGTTTTTATGTAAATATAACTGTGTTGCATGTCTAAAAGGTAAGCAACACAGAGTATCTCATAAATCCAAAGAAGTTAACTCCATCACCACTCTATTACACTTATTGCATATTGATGGTCCCACAAGTATAATGTAAGGACCTAGCCTTTAAGGATTACAATATCAAGTGAAAAGGAAAAATTCAAATCAAGCGAGAAATACAAGGAAGCGAGAACTCCAAGATTGTGGATAAAAATGACATCGCGCGAAAACTCAGAGTTGTCGCACGAGAACTTTATGTTCTCGCGCGAGAACATTCGGATAGTATATATAGATGTTTTGACTTTGTATTTCATCATGTATGTTCATTTGTAAAAGTGCTCTGAGAGTGAAATAGCAGAGAGATATGTGATAGGCCACCCGAGGGGAGCTCACCTTGGGTGGATTGAGCTTAAATGATGTAAACACCTTTGGTATTTTCATCGTTTGATTAATAATATTCGATTGAGTTTTTTAAATGCTCGTTGATATCACACACGCACACATTCGTCTGAATTTGATTATCAAGTGCAACAATATGTGGAATCGATCGTGACAAGGACCTTACATTTGGTATCAGAGCAAGGTGTTGCTCTTGATACATGGATTTTCATTCCGCGATAATCCATTTAAGACATTAAACATGGAGGTTGAAGATCTAAGGGTTTAGATCGAGTTTAGACCGGTTTCGAAGGAAAAGAAGATTAAGCCGAGGGTGAACACACGTGAAATCGGCTTTGATACATCATTATGCTCGGTATCTTCAACTTTTGGTGAAAAACGAAGATTTCAGATCGTAGCAGTGATCCAAAATCACAAAAGTCAATTTTAGTTGAAGTTTTCGTGGGAGTAACTGCATCATGCGAGAACTTGGCAAAAATAAGTGTATTTTGTGAAAACGTTTTCATGAGAGAGCTTTACATAAGAGAACTTTTTCATGCAAAAACTTTTCCATACAAAAACTTTCATGCAAAAACTTTCCATGAGAGAACTTTCCATGTGAGAACTTTTCATGTGAGAACTTTCATGTGAGAACTTTCCATGTGAGAACTTTCATGTGAGAACTTTCCATATGAGAACTTCCATGTGAAAACTTTCCTGTGAGAACTTTCATGTGAGAACTTTTCATGAGAAAACTTTTCATGAGAAAGTTTATGCAAATCTTCATAGCAGTAATCGTCATTTGCGAAAATTTCTCATGCAAAAACCTCACCATGTTACTTAAACAAGGAGTTTTTGTGATATCTGATCAAGTTCAAGATCCTATATCTTGAACATTTGATTCGGGTCGTTCGTGAATTGAAACTTGACAATGTGGGCTTATCTTATCTTACTGATGGGGAAAATGATCGAACGGGTTGATTAAGTGAAGAATCAAGATTGTTTGGTATTCTTGCTCTGAAAATATGAGCTTATTACATCTTACTTAGGGGGAATAATACTTTAGATGATCTAGTTCGTCGTCACAGAATCTTGTCATCAGATTGAAGAATCGGTTTCTTCGGGAATCCTAAATGGATGTTGGATTCCTCTTTCATACACCTAATACATCTTAAGTTGTAATCTTGATTCAGGTGTGATAGCCTTTATGAGACTATACATTAGGAGGAGGTTAAAGTTGAGGGGAATACTAAAGAGAAAGATACTCGATGATCAGATAATTCTTGAAGATGAGTGACTGAACTCAAACATAGCTTGATATCATAATCCATATGGGGAATTGTAAGGACCTAGCCTTTATGGATTACAATATCAAGTGAAAAGCAATAACTCAAATCATGCGAGAAATACAAGGAAGCGTGAACTCTAAGATTGTGGATAAAATGACATCGCGCGAAAACTTAGAGTTGCCGCGCGAGAACATCTGGGATAGTATATATAGATGTTTCTCTTTTGTATTTCATCATGTGTGTTCATTTGTAAAAGTGCTCTGAGAGTGAAAGAGCAGAGAGATGTGTGATAGGCCATCTAAGGGGAGCTCACCTCGACTGGATCGAGCTTAAATGATGTAAACTCCTTGGTATTGTCATCGTTTGATTAATAATATTCGATTGAGTTTGTTAAATGTTCGTTAATATCACACACGCACACATCCGTCTTAATTTGATTATCAAGTGCAACAATATGTGGATTCGACCGTGACAAGGACTTACATATAATGAGCATTGGAAGGAATACATATTGCCTTGTGATTATTGATGATTTTACTAGATTCACATGGGTAATCTTTTTAAGAACTAAAGATGAAACTGATGAAACTTTAAAAACTTTTATTCTTAGAATAGAAAATCAAATTGATCATAAGGTTAAAATTATTAGGAGTGACCAAGGGATTGAGTTTAAGAATCAGTTCTTGACTCATTCTATAGCTCAAAAGGGATTATGAGATAATAAAGTGCTCCTAGAACTCCTAAACAAAACGGTGTTGCTGAGAGGAGAAATATGTCACTTATTAAGGCTGCTAGGACTATGTTAGCTGATTCAAAGCTGCCGCTAATATTCTGGGTAGAGGCAGTCAGCACTGCATGCTATGTGCAGAACAGAGCAACCCCTTATGTTCTATGAAACAAAAGACCACCATTCATTGGTTTTCTTATGCCTTTTGGCAACAGGTGCACCATACTTAACGCAAAGGACAGTTTGGAAAAATTTGTTGAAAATTCGGATGAAGCTATCTTTGTTGGATATTCCTCTAACTCTATTGCCTATAGAGTTTACAACATTAAGAATCAACAATTTGAGGAATCTTCCAACGTTGTTGTAAATGAGCACACTCCTTGTGTTAGGGGGAATGGACCTGACTATATCTTTGATTTAAAATTTTTTCCAAACTATTCTAAACCTTCTTGTGAGAATGTTTTAGCTAGAACAGGTACTCAAAGTAATTCTGATGATGATCAACTGTTTGAGTTACCCAAACCTCTTCCAAGTTCTCCAAGAGTTGCTGAAAATCAAGCTCCCATAAATGGAAGACCTGAAAGCATGAATATCTTAGGAACCAGTGGAGCTTCAACCAGTTTTCAAAAAAGTGAGCCTCAAATCTCATCAAGTGATAACTCAAACACTGCACAACACCAAGCTGATAGAAGCAGCAATCTGAAGGAACAAGCAACTATTAATGCTGCTTCACAGCATAATGTTATTGATGTTTTCTCTCTTTCATTCAATCAGTCCTCGTTGAATGAGTGTGGGACATCAGCTGGACCAAGTGTTCAAATTCCTGAGTAGAACTCCAATTTGGATCTATCCATTCAATTGGATGTGATCCCTAGGCTCAAGATTCCCTACACTCACCCAACGGAGAACATCATTGGAGAAGTTTTTGAAGGTGTGAAAACAAGGGGACAGACTCATAATGGGAATATATGCTTGTACTTATGCTTCCTTTCTCAGATGGAACCAAAGAAGGTAGAGGAAGCATTGAAAGATAGTAGTTAGGTTGAGTCAATGCAAGAGGAGTTGCTTCAATTCAAGAGACAAAAGGTTTTGAATATATGTCCACTACCACCTGGTCAAGTACCCATTGGCACAAAGTGGGTATTAGAAACAAGAGAGATGATAGAGGCTTGATCATCAAAAATATGGCAAGATTGGTAGTTCAAGGATACACACAAGAGGAAGGAATTGATTACACTGATGTGTTGCACCCATTGCAAGACTTGAGGCAGTAAGAATCTTTCTTGCTTATGCTACATTCAAGAATTTTACTGTCTACCAGCTTGATGTCAAGTGTGCATTTCTATACGGGATATAGACAGAAAAGTCTATATGTGCCAGCCTCCGGGATTTAACACCCATAGCACTCCGAATATGTTTGCAAATTGCATAAAGCTCTCTATGGGCTGCACCAAGCACCTAGGATGTGGTATGAGATCTTGTCTTAGTTTCTCCTAAAGAATGGTGACACCAAAGGTACCATTTCATAAGGAAGTCCGGGAAAGACATTTTTCTTGTACAACTCTATGTTGATGACATCATATTTGGTTCCTCAAAAGACCAAATGTGTAAAGACTGAAAGCATTATGAAGAAGAAGTTTGAGATGAGTTCCATGGGGAAATAGATTTTTTCCTTAAAATTCATGTGAAGCAAATGAAAGAAGCATTCTTTATCAATCAATCTAAATATGTAAATGAGATTTTAGAAATATTTGATATGAAGGATTTTAAGCCAGTAAACACTCCTATACCCAGAAATCACAATCTTTGTCCTGACTCTAAGGGGGAGGATAGTATAAAGCAATCATTGGATCTCTGATGTATCTCACAACCAGTAGACCTGATATCATGTTTGCAACTTGCATTTGTGCTAGATAACAGGCTGCTCCAAAGGTGTCTCACCTAGTTGCTGCCAAGAGAATCCTTAGATACCTTAAAAGAGCACCTACACTGGGTCTCTGGTATCCAAGAAATCTAAACTTCAATATCTACTAATAGTGACTATGGTGGCTGCAATATCAATAAGAAATCATCATCAGGAGGATGTCAATTTCTTAGTGGAAGGATCATCTCATGGCAATGCAAGAAGCAATCATGTGTCTCAACATCAACTGCTGAAGCTGAATACATTGCTGCTGCTAGTTGTTGTGCTCAGCTGGCTAAATCAGATGCTAGACTATGGATTCAACTTCATGATGACACCTATATACATTGACAATAAGAGTGTCATTTCTATTATAGAAAATCCGTTCAAGCACTCCAAGACAAAGCACATCGACATCAGGTATCATCTCATTAGAGATATTCATGAGAAAAACATGATTAAACTAGTCAAAGTTGACTCAAATGAACAATATGTTGATTTGTTCACCAAAGCATTTGATGAACAAAGATTTAAGTTTCTTATTACAGCTATTGGGATGATCAACATGGATTAGCTTATCTCCTTTAAAAACCTTTTCAAAATGTGTCTTGTCTCTGCCAATACAATCTAAGCCCTGTTGCAAAAAGTTTTTCTTCATAAATTTGTTAAGTACGAGTTATTCAGAAGAGAAATTAACCCTCGGAAGATGTATTATGTATCTTCTGAAGGAAAATTCCTCCAAGTTAATTCATCTTCCGAAGAGTTTTTAGCCTAGGAAGAATATTTGATGTTATATCAAATCTACTTTCAAAGCTTGAAAACTTCTTCACTCGGAAGACCTTCTTACTCTCGGAACTAAAATTCTTTTAGGATAAATTTACCTTCGGAAGTAAGTTTGGGCTTCGGAAGTAAGTTTGGGCTTTGGAAGATGATTACTCTCGGAAAAGCTATTACTTTCGGAAGAAAGCTTTTCTGTGTAATGGAAATCTTTTGGGTCCCACTCTGTAAAAGGTAAAGATTTAATTAATAATGTCGGAATATTTTAAATGGTTTAACCTTACCGCCCTTGTCACATCTTACCCCAAACTATCACTTCACCTTATCCATCCGCCATTTCATCCATTTGAATACTTCCGACCTATCCTTTTAGTCTTTTTACCAATTTCAAAGCCCTAAGTTTCTTTCGTTTTCACTTTTTCTCCCAAATTCACCTCACTATCTCTGAAATTTTCTTAACAATGGTACTAAACCCCCAGCAGAACCAAGTCGCACTTCTTGAATCTTCAAAGGATGTTGACTTCTTAGAAATCATCCAATTTCTAACCCAATCCACCTACTACACATCTCTTACTGTTAACCCCACTGTCTACTCGAACCATAAGGCCGAATTTTGGGTAAATGGTCAGATTGATACTCTGAATGGCGTTAGGGTTATCAGATCAAGGATTTGTGGCCAAGAGTTGGTCATCTCTGAACAAACCATCAGAGAGCACTTAGAGCTTCATGATGAAGGTTCTCCTACTGAATTCCCAATAAGATTTGGGGGACACATATGCCCAAATAGGATATGGCGAAGATGTGAGCAGGTCCACTGTCTACAAGTTCAACTTCTCCTACAACTGGAAGTTTCTGCTTCACATAGTTCTTCACTGTCTATCAAACAAGCCTGGGGGTTGGGATCAAATTCCATATGATTTAGGATGCCTAGTTGTAAGGCCCCGTTCCCGGGACACTCACAGTTGGCCAATCATCGCACATAAAACATAAAACATACTTACATTTACTAAAATACAGCAACAGAATCATTTAACCAAAATCATTTCATATATTAATAATCGCTTTTGTAAAATAATACATCATTGTTAAGTTACAAAATATCATTCGTTGCATTACATCACAAAAACATTATCATAATACAAAATGGATGACATCCCAACACAAGCCAAGTAGTTTCCCTCGTGCCATCCTCAGCAACTCTTACCTACCAACTGGAAAATACATAAAAAGTAAGCCTTGCTGAGTGAGTTCTAGATTTATAATAAAAATACTTTACATTCGGTTAAAACCGTTCTTTACTTTTATTCGTGATCATACATCATAAGTACAAATAGATAAACTTATTATTATCCTTCATCATCATTCATTGACATTCATTCATTTGTTAACATCCATTCATTTTCATTCTTATCATACACTTCTTACATTTCATACATTCGTCATTAACTTTCGGTGCCATTACTATACCCCAAACATCATGCACAAGTGCTGGTACTGGGCCGAAGTCTATAAATAGACTTCTAATAATCATGCACAAGTGCTGGCACCAGTACCGGGGCAAGTTCATTCACCATTATCTTTACTTTTGTTCCGAACCAATGGCATATGCTATACCCCAAACATCATGCACAAGTGCTGGTACTAGGCTGAAGTCTATAAATAGACTTCTAATCATCATGCACAAGTGTTGGCACCAGTACCAGGGCAAGCGACAAGGATCCCATACATCTGGTCAATCACAAGGATCAGACCCATGTGTGCATCCTTTGGGGTAGCTAACCCGCACACAGTTGAGCTAACAACATCACAATGAGTTGTGCACCTCCTTTCATTCTGTTTGCAAGACTTTTCATTCATTCATTCTTTCATTAATGCATGCATTCATTCATTCTTTACATTCCTCTTTTCATTTTCATTATCTTCCGCTTTACGTTACATAATGCTTTACATTCATCATCATAAAGATACCACGTAAAGCCACGGAATAATACATAATAGGAATATAAACATAACACATCTTAATCATACATCATCATATAATCATCATACATCATCCCCGGGAACATCCCAAGTCATAGCTTCCAAAAATTTCAGAAATTATTCTAAGTCCTTAGGCGCATGGGCACTATACAGGCGCATGGCCTTTCAGGCGCATGGGGAACACTTAGGCGCATGGGGAACTTTGGCCGCATGAGCACTATATGGGCGCATGGCCAACACTTGGTCGGGCAACTATCTAGGCGCATGGATACTATGCAGGCGCATGAGCCTGACTTAAGCGCATGCGCAGGTTGGGAACATAGGGACACTTAGTCTCCTGGACATAAATCTAGGTGCATGGATACTATTTAGGCGCATGACCACTAACTTTAACTACCAACATCAGTAACCCATCCCAGTTCACATCCGAATGTGTTCTAGCTTAGTCCTAACATTCTAAGCAACATAAACACATACATATCATAATCATAACATCATTTACACCCAAATCACACTCCACCCACATACACATTCATACATACATACATACATACATACATACATACATACATACATACATACATACATACATACATACATACATACATACATACATACATACATACGGGTATTAATACCCACTTTATAAAAACATGCATACATGCATTTCCAAACCCAAAGAAGTTTAAAACATGTAAAAATAGGGAATCTAGAACTCACCTTTGACAACTTTCAGGCAAGACTTCTTAACACCCGAATGCAAACGAGTTCAAGCACCTAGAAACCAAACACACAACCCGAACACGAAACACATACATAAGCATGAACCCAAACTGAAATCAGTCAAAAACACCTCAAAACATAGAATTCTTACCTTGAATTCGACTTTCTCTTGTTCTTCTTCAAGAACCTGAGAGCTCTTCTGCTCTTTCTCTCTCTAAAACCGAGCAAAAGTGATGTGCAAGGTGATATGGGCGGCCATATCACCTTTTGTACAAAATATATTATTTTATGTGTACCTTTTACACATTTAACCCCTCATCTTGGGTTAAATTGCATTTCTTTCTTTTCTCTTCATTTTTATTCTTCATATTACATCTGTTAAAATTTCCGGGTGCTACACTAGTTCATGGATTAGTAAAGGGCCTCCGGTTCAACTATTTAAGGTTTAAGCTGAATAACCTCAGAGGAAATCTTCAAAGGGAGATATACTATATGTATCCCAGGTTTATTCAGCATATAATCAACTGTGAGCTGGATCAGGATAAGCTTGTCTGTGCAGCTACTCTACCTATCCCTCACATGAGGCCGACCATCTTCAAGGTTCTGAAGAGGGTATTCTCAAATTTCATCAGAAGACATACTGTACTTCTTCTAGGTATGATTGAGCCAATGGCTCCTTGTGACATCCCTATACACCCTATAGGTGATGAACCCACACCAGCAGTAACCATTTCAATGCCAATTCTTCCTTCCCACCCCATCGAATACACTTATCAGAGACACTCCAAGCGAACCCTTGTTCAATCTACTCTGATTGAACAAGTTCCCCCTGTTCAATCCAAAATGGCTAGAGTGGGACAATGGGCTCCCACTCAGTCTGAGGTCCAACCATCCTTCATAATTGACCTCAATATGGGAATTGAGTCTCCTCTGTCTCATCCTATGAGCCCCATACCCGAACTTTAAGCCCTCAAGGTGAGTCACTATACTCCCTTGAGTAGACAAAAAGGGACAGCCCCATTATAGGCTCAATGCCTCTAGACATTGATCAAGGTCCCGGGTCATTAAGCATAACTTCCATATCCTTCACTGACCTACTTACCGGTACTGATGAAGATTTCATGTTCCTCCAAGGCCATGATGTTGATCTACAACAACCATATAAAGATCAATTGAGCCTAGAGAAACCTTTAACTTCTAGCCCTCATTAGAAAAGCCAAACTGAGGCGAGTCCCACTGATGTGGAAGGGACTCATGTAGATTCAGCTGCCACTATTGAGAGTGTCTTATTGGACTCTCAGGACAGAGATAACATCTATGAGACTAAATCTACAGAAACTTGACGTCTTGATGACACTAAAAGAGACATCACTAGGCAAAGGAAACCAGGATGCCAAGAAATCACATCTGGTGATGAGGATGAACATACTAGGTATGTTACCTCATCTCCCCGTGATTCTTCTAAAGAAGATGAGGGGAGAATGCAACTCACAATTAGAGACCTACTTTCTAAAGTCTCAAATCTTGAATCCAGGGTTAAGACTTTAGAGGATAGGTCTGCAACTCAACAACTTGAAATTGAAAATCTCACGGCTCAACTAGCTGATAAACAGATTGAGAGATCTGTTAGGCATGTACCAGTTTAAGTCTCTCTGACTTCTTCCTCTAGCTCATCAAGCTCTCAAGATGATGCTACCAAAAAGGGGGAGAATGTTCAAAGTGAAGCACATGTGGAGCAAAGCTTGGCTCTTTCTACACTATCTTCTAGATACCCTACTCAACAAGCAACTGTTTTCCCTGAGCCTCCTCCTATCATTATTCAAGTGGACCCAAGGATACTCATAGATCTAAATAGGTTCTTATCTAAGTTCCTAATGGGCTCTTCACTTGAAGAACCATGTCCGGATGTTGTTGTGCCATACTTTGGAGCTGAAGAGCTTTAGAGGTTGAATCACCACCTACCGCTAAGGAAGGAGTTGGTCAACCTAAGGTCCACATTGAACCTAAGATTGATTTCGAAAGGGATATAGGGACTGATGGCCCACTAAGTGAAATAGTTAGGACAAGTAGTGCAATCCCACTAACTTTCGAAGCTGAAGTCAAGGTTGCGAAAGGATTATCTCAATTTTCCAAAGCTGAGATACAAGTTGTGGAAGGGTTATCTTCTTTGTCTGATGATCTAACTATCACAGAGGTAATTCTTGAACTAGCCTCTGAGATAAATAGTGAAGACTTTCTCAAAACCCCTCTCACTCAAACACCTTTATCATCACAAGCTCAAATCACCACTCACCAACATGAATACTCTGCACCTGAATCTCCAAAGGTTCAAGCTTCTGAAGAAATTAAAGAAAAGAGGAAGTTGACTACGGAAGAACTGTTAGAGGAGGAAAGGAGAGAGAAGCTTAGAAATAAAGGTAGACTCTCCATCGGGAAGCTACTAGATGCAAGTAGCAAAGCAGTTGTGGCAGCCCAAGAGGCTATCAACAACAAAAAGAGAGTGGAGATTATTGACAAACTTATCAATCTTGGAGTAGCAAATGAAGAAGTGCTCCTCTTACCACTTGAGGAGTTTGTGGAGTTGGAAAAGGCAACCCTGCTGCAGAAAGAACAAGAGGAAGCAGCAAGGTTGGCCTTAGAGGAGGAAAATAAGAGAAAGAAAGAAGAAGCTGAGCAACAGCTGAGGAGTGAGAGGATAGCCTTCTTATGCACTATGGGCTACTCTCTTGAAGAACTAACTCCTCATAACAATGATACAATCATGTGGGTCCTTCACAGAGAACAAGATCAAATGGATAATGAGAGGAAGAAGACAGCTAGGGAAAAGCTTAGGGAGAAGAAAAAGAAAGAGGAAGAAGCACAACTGCAGCCAAGAAGATGGGAGACAAAGCCTGGATGAAGCCATATCTCAGATCCCATGGCTTCTCTGGCAGATAAGTTGGTCCCATGGCTGAAAAGACCCTTCAGCAACATGTTAGTGACATCAAGGCTGACATTCGCTCAGGAAGAAGGAAGGAGGTATACCAAAGTATACAAAGGATGACTTCCAAACCTACACCAAGACCTCAACATCAACAACAACCTCAACTTAAAATTGAGCCAACTCATTTCTTCTTCCCTATTAAAACTGAACCTACCACTGAACCCTACACTCCTGAACCAACTCCATCAACGTTACCTTCATCCTCACCCATTGCTTCACAACAACCACCATCACTACCTATCCTTAAACCCAAAACACTTCCCAGAACCTAACCATCATCTACCCATCAACCACCAAAGTCATCCTCTTAATTATTCAAACCTCTAACCTTGGAGGAATAAAAAGAAATCAAGAAAAAGCTTATTAACTATACTACTTTGAGCGAAATCTCTTGTGAAAAGGAGACCATCAAATTAACATTCATTGATGGCTCTTATAGTTCCCTCACAAGTGAAGCATTTCTTGATTTGCCTAGGGGAACCCCTAGACTAGGCACTTCAGCTCTTGGAAATCTGATTCACTCAATGAATAAGAGAAGAAGTTGAGAAGAAGACTAGTGACTTTCTTGGATAGTAGGAAGGGGAACAAGCTGTCAACTCAACTCCTTATTCCTAGGAAGAAGATTTTCCAATGGAGGTTCGAAAACTCTTCTCAAAACTTTGTTGTGGAAAGAGAGAATGGCGAGGTCAATAGACTTAATACTTCATCTCCACTACACTCTAGCAGATTTGACATCGCTGAGTTAGCAGAGAAGCTATTCTCAAACCCCTCCAACTTTTAGACAGTTGCTCATACTCGGAAACATTTAAGCAGCCTTCACCTTGCTCAGTTGATTGCAAAAGCAATGATTGAAGAAGAGTTGAAACAAAAAGAGCATGTAGAAAATGAAGGGTCAATCAAGAGAAAGACTTTCTTACAAATGGTTAAAGGCCCTGACTTGGAACCCCTAGTTTGATGGGAGTATGAATACAACTCCGTTCAATTAACTCTCTAAAGATGGTCACAACAAGGGTGCATGTCATTCAAAGCAATATACTAGGTCTTTTGTATACAATGACTTGTACAAACTTCTCAGCACCACCTCTAGAAAGAACAAAAAAACAGATAGTATCTTCTCTCATTGGTGCTGAAAGTTTTGAGAAGTAGAAACAAGTGAAGTTTTGGTAACATCAGCCTAGGGGGAGTTTGTTGGATCATGTAAGGCTGGGGCAACCAAAACGAACACTTAGATCAATTTTAGTGCAACTGAGAAAGACTTCCAAAGGCAAAAGCTGCACTTTCGAAGATTATAGTTAAAAAAACTTCCGAAGAGGAATCCTATCATCCGAAGATAAATTCATCCCTCTTTAGATGATCAACACTTACAAGATTTCAAGACAATGACTTCCGAAGTATAAAGTCTTGAAGATCAACACAAGTCTCGAAAGAAGTAGACTCTTCCAAAGTATAAGTGGCTTCGGAAGAACTTGTTATTCCGAAGCCAACTAACCTTTGGAAGAACCTACTATGAACCAGTAGATATAAATATGGCCCTTCTGATAAACCGTTGCAACCTCTGAGATATTGCATGGCGATTTCTCATGCCCATGTAGTTGACCATACTTTATTCCATTATTCATTACTTATCAGTTAGTTACCAACTTTAGTCAGTGACAAAAGGTAAGTCATGGACATGTCATGACTACATAATCTAGGATAGTATTTTATCTTAGATACCTTATTACAAGCAATGTAGTATTTGTTTAGTAGTAGTTTCCAGCTAGTAATCTTTTGTAGCTGGAAACGAATGAAGAATCATCATCAAGTAAGGGAATCACCCCTGTTTTGACAAGATAGAATCATTTAGGAGATACGAGTGTCCTTAGTCATAGGTTGAATTGCAAACTCTTGCATCTCCCACGGTACAAACGGTACAAAGTTTGACTTAACAACGAAAGGAAAAGAATATCAATTAGAAATTTGGAAAATTTCAAGTTACACCAATGTAACAAAAGGGAAAATCATACTTACAAGATTTAAGGTCAAAGTTCGAGATAACAAAATTAGGTATGATGATGTTCAAATCTTGAATAGTTTAAATTAGGAAGACGAAATAAATGACAAAAATGATTCAACACCACAATGAGATGTGAACATTCAATTTGCATTCGAAAGGAAATACGTGGACTTCTCAAGATATGAGGTCAACCATAACCTTGTTGAAAGCACGCTTACCTATAAGCGGTCACCCATCTCAAGGGTTTCAAGTTAAATAAACGGATCCAACGGTCGAATCAGTTTACTATTTTCACCTTGCCTAGACATAGTATCCCGAGATGTAGGTTTTCCACCTTAAGGCATTGCATGACTTCAATTATGGGACACATTTTTAAGAAGGTTTGAAAATCATAAGTATCAATTTAGAGTTTTGAAGACCATTCGGTTCAGATTCCCAATATCTTTGGATATATTAAGAGTCATGTACACGTTGGTCAAGGTATAGAAATAGTTACATAAAACGCCCAACGTGTAACGATGTTTAAACGTAGGAGTTGAAATGTAAGATGGGTTCAATATCAACAGGAACATTCTGTGTGATAAGAATGAGAAGATATTAAAGCTTTGTTTATAAACCAGTTCATGGAATCAAGGATTTTTAAGATACAAGAGGATGGTCCCATTTGGTAAAGCCTTACCATTTGGAATCGTTGACAAGTCAAGGTAAATTGACCCATTTGCCTTAGAGACTTGTGTATGTTGACCATAGTTTATCACTCATCCCAGAAATCCCCAGCTAAGCATAACTAGTCTCACAATGAGATTTATACGATATGCTTGCCTTAGCCCGAAGGCCTTTTGCCAGGAAATCCAGAATACAGGTGTCTATGTGTCACACAAATTTCTTTGGTTCATAGAGTCAAAACCTTGATGAGATTTTCATAAATTAGACATAGAGTCTAAGGAATTGAACCCACGATGATAAGTGTAGATTCCACATGTCGTTGAGAATAGGTTTAGGAAGTTCATTTGTCGGGGAGAATCAAAGAGTTAAAGTTAAGTTTAGGGAGACAAGTAACCAAGGTAATTAATTATAAGGCACACCTATCTAAGGGCATCATATTGCACAAAAGGCATCCCTAAGTAAATAGCATCATGTGACATGCAACAATAAGTAAACACAAGTTTATAAGGTTCTTTTTATGAGGTTCAGGCAACTATAGTCTAGGTCACCATTTCTAATAACCTAAATCCCTATAGTTATGAGCTCTGATACCAATCTGTCACACCCCAACCTTGACGGCGGAAACGTCGAGGAGTGAGAGTTAAGATCGTTCACAGCCACATAACGCTATTATTAAATACAAATATATTATACATAAGTTTGAAAGATACATTACAAGAATAAGTCTCAAAGAAAGTAAATAACAAGACATAAGTTGTAACAAGCCAAATTAGTTCATTATTTAACTAGGTCCATTCCTAGGTGTGAACAAGCTTCAAAAGTGGTGATCAAACTTGAGTATTTCCTGAAACATGTTAAAAATAAAAGGTCAACAATAATGTTGGTGAGATTTCCATAGTTTGCAATACATAAGTATATAAAAGATGGCAATTCATGTTGTGAGTTAGAGAACAAAGTAAACTAGGGATGTAAGACAGAATGCACAATCAAACCTCGACAAAGTTTTACAAGTCTCAAACATTTAAAAGTATATACGATTAGCTAAGTGTACTTGGATCAACCAAGTAGGCTTGTCTGGCCCATAGATCTATGACTTCGCTAGGCTAGCAATAGTTAATGATTGTACATATATTCGACATTACATGGTAGCCACAAGTTCAACTAACCACAACATACAAGTGAAATGCCATAAGTTTACAAGAATCAAACGTTTACAAGTGCAATGATTATAAAGTAACATGTTTCACCCCAAAGTGTGAAAATATGAAAAAGGGGTATAAAAATACTAACATGGCAATAAGTATGAGAATGAAGATTAATAAGATTGTTAATAAACATTGTTCCAAGATGAAACGTCACAAGGCACCTAAATATATATATATTATAAGATTTAGGTTAATAATAAGGTTTTAACGATTAAACGCGAACTAGGATTTCATTAAGGGTTTGGGGTTTTTTATTTATTTATTTATAAATATGGTTATTTATCGAATTCATGAATATACATATTGTTAGAACCTAACTAATCATTTTTATAAGGATTAAATAATGATTTAAAATAGAATATCATAATTAACATAATTGATCCAAAATTAAAGACAACGTAATGACTAATAATGACTATTTAGATATATAAAAAAAATTTTTAGAAGTTTTAAGAATTAATTTAACAGAAAATATTTAGTTAACTTCTAAAATAAACAAAATTTATAAAATTGATTTTTATAATTTTTAGAAATTTTATAAAAAGTTTTTAAAGGCTAGAAAGCCTAAAAAATATAGGTGAGGTTGCCCGGGTTCGAACCCGGGACCTCTAGTTTGATGGGCGCGCATGTAACCAGTAAGCTGAGGGCTGTGGCCGTGTCCTAAGCTTGTTTCTGAACTTTAAGTTATCATTTAGAAAGAAAACCCCAAAGCCATAAGAACCCTGAAACGATTTGATCTCAATTGAACCCCGATTCGATTCAATTACAGGTTAGATTCATGGGGCTTTTATTCCCCATGTTAAAACGATCATGAGGATATGCTTAATTACCAGAATGAAGATGATTCGAATATGAATACCACGTTGAAGTAAACCGCGACACGTCGCGAATGGTTCGAGTTGCAAACGAGGAAATTAGACAAATTCACTTTACAGTAAGCTTCTACCGATGCCCAAGATTAAAAGCCCTCTAACAATTGTGAGTCTTGAAGTCCGAATAGTGGTGTTCCTCTATGGAGTAGGTCGCGAAGAAACTCATGATGCTGGCTGGAATTGATTTTAGGAATGAATTCAGATGAAATTAAGTCCATGTAGTGACTAAGTTACGATTAAACGTTCGTGTATATGCAATTAATTTGATTTTCATTGAGGTTTAATGTTTAAACGGCTTGAATGTTCAATGAGGATCGGTTACCGACGTCAATACACCCATTCGTGGTGTAATAACTCGATTTAAGACATTCGTTGAGTTCGTATTAAGTCCACGTAACGGTTGGGAACAATTGTGGCTCGATTTGAGCAGCAATTCGCACGAAAATATCTTGCCGGAGTCCGGCCGGAAGGTGGCCGGAGTGTCGCCGGTTTTGCGGGGTTTAGGGGGGGGTTTGGTTTGGGTAATTTGTTAATTACACAAATGGTCCCTTAGGTTTTACAATTTAACATTGTATGCTTAAAACTTTCTTTTTAAAGTTTCTAAAATGACAAACCAACCCCTTAACTTAATTATCTTTTAAATTTTAAATGTTTTACAACTTATTTAGTATTTGACTCTTGTAAGTTATATTATTATTATTATTATTATTATTATTATTATTATATTATTATTATTATTATTATTATTATTATTATTATTATTATTATTATTATTATTATTATTATTATTATTATTATTATTATTATTATTATTATATTATTATTATTATTATTATTATTATTATTATTATTATTATTATTATTATTATTAGTATTATTATTATTTTTTATTATTATTTTATTATTATTATATTATTATTATTATTATAACAATTATCATTATAATCTTTCGAGTTTAAGGATTAAGAGACAAATTAAAGTAATGAGCATAAGTAACCCATGAGTTCCATATTGGGCAACAATAGTCCTTAAAAGAATTTAACGATGCTAACATTTAATTTAACGAAATTCAAGATGTTACAATCGCCTTCTTATGAAGAAGATTACCCAGACTGGGCATATTGGTTTAAGAACCATGTCATTTACATGGAACCCAGGATGATGAGATCTATCAAGCAAGGTCCGTATATCCCGGTATACAAAAATGACAAAGAAGAATGGGTTCCTAAACCTGAAGGTCTTTGGGATGAGGACGATTTGAAAAGGATGGAGCTTGATGATAAAGCTGATTCTGCTATTACTATGGTACTTACTACTGAGATAGCACAAAAGTTCAAATATTATACTAAGGCTAAGGATTTATGGGATGCCATGGAAGAACAAATCATGGGAAACAAAGACATGAGAGAGAGTAGAAAGGATATGCTTAACCAAGAGTTCAATAAGTTAATTGTTAATTCTCTGCCATAGCTAAAACAACAATTGTACTACCATCAAAAGAACCAAGGATCTATTTACCATGTCACTAAGTGATCTCATCTCAACCATCAAATCCTATGATATGGATGATAAGCAAAGAGCTGCAAACTATATCAACATAACGGGAGCTGAAGCATCAAGTTTATATGCCAAAATGGCTAGTAATCCAAATTACTACTCTCAGTTGTGTCAACAACAACAGTCAGCACCTTCTGCTCATCTAACTGTCAAAGATTAATCTTTGTCCCAATCCTTGCCTCATTACCAAACTTCTCATAAAAATCCTTATGTCCAAGATCAAGTCCAATCCCAAAAATTCAAAAAAACCTCTCAACGTATATAACAAGCTTTTGTTGTAAATTCTCAACCCAACAAACAACCATTCAGATAGCTGAAGAGCACCTGACTCTGTTTACTACTTTCATGAACAGTTTCGAAGCCTTTTCTGCTGGAAGACTCGATGCACCCAAGATCTTGGTTTATGACTTGCAACAAGTTAATCCTGATGATTTAGAAGAGAATGATATCAAATACCAAATGGCTATAGTGGTGTACAGAGCTAAGAATTTTTTAAGGAGAATTGGAGGAAAGGTGTTTGATTTGAACAACTCAAGCAAAATAGGGTTTGATAAGTCCAGTTTGAGATGCTACACTATGACAGCCTGGTCATTTTTTCCAGAGAATGTACTGAAGTCAGAACAACCGGAATGATCATGGAAAAGAAGATGGTAACAACGGAGGTGGAAACTAAGAATGATCAAGTGGGTTCATCCAAAACCAAAGCCTTGGTGTCTCGACTGATAAAGATTATGACTGGTCAGATTAGATGGAAGTTCTTGATATCAAGTTGTCTACTACTTTGTTAGTTGAGATCCACACAGTTGAGTAACATGTTGAAGAAAAATTACTTGTTTACTTTGTATCTAATGTTCTGATGAATGGTGTGTTTGCTGAATAAGAAAGGATGGAAGTTAAGAAAGTTGAGGGGGAACAGGTGGAAGAAATGAATACTGAAGAAGTGTAAGATAGTGATGAAGTAGATGTTGAGATTACTCTAGTTCAAATGAAAGAATCTGAAGGAAAGGATGTTGAGTCAACTCCAGCCAAAGAAGAAAAGGAAGTCAAAGTTGTTGAGGAAACTCTAGCATCTTCTTATGCTATCCAAGTCAATGCTATTGAGATCACTCTGGCATCTTAAGTAGAAAAGATTGTGGAAAAGGACTTTATGGTAAATGTTATCCGTGAATAGACAAATAAGAAAGCAGAAACTGATGAGTTATATACTACTCTTTGTTCAAATGATTGTATTAAAAAGGTACAAAGATATAGAGTGAAAAACGAACGCTTAATCTAGAAGTTGAAAAACTTTAATGTCAAACTCGTAAATATAAGTCTGATGAGAAGGTCTTTAAGGAAAAGATAGATGGCTTAAACAAATTGATTTATCAGTCAAAATTAGGGCTTTATGATAAAGATTGTAATATAAACAATTGACAACTCGTAACAATGAACTATATTCGGAAATTATTAAACTAAACAATGAACTCTTGTCTGCAAAATTGATTCTTGAAAATTTTGTATTATCTTCAAATATGGTTGAAGGTATAATCAAGTCCCAAATGACACAGAAAATTAATGGTGAAAAATATGGAACTGGATATTCGAACATTGCACCACCTTATGATTATACTTCTTTGCCTTCATCAATTAACATTTGTGATGAAGAGATCTGCGGATTAGGTTTTCAACCAAAGTCTGACTTAACACCTACACTCAATGTTCCATTGACTGTTGACCCTGTCAACAAAACTAAAATTAAAATTAGTCATGATAATTCTTTTGCAGAAAGTGTGAAGATGGAAGGGTTGGTTGAATAATGGGAAAGTGATGATGAATTAGTTTTTCAGGAAAAAAATTGTAATGAAAACGTAATTCAACATCAGTGATTAATGAAAGTTCAAAAGTTTTAAGTGTTACAAATGTTTGTTTCAAAATTGTCCAATAAAGAAAGACACTAAAAAAAAATAGACTTTAAGACCAAAGAAAGAACACATGTCACAACATCTATATCTGACTTGAAAACTAATTTAAGGAACATATTTGTTTCAAAAGGCAACATTGATAAAGAATATTATATCTTTAAGGAAACAAGTATAAGTTTTTTTTATAAATAAGTCTCCTATTATTGTTAACTCTGTGAAACAAGATGTGTGTAGAACAGGTACAAAAGAAACTGGTCCTACTCCAGTATCTTCCATTCACAAAGATAAAGCTAAACTTAAAGCCTCCTTAGTCTCAGAAGAGAATCATTCTGTTAGAACAATTCACAATGAAAAAGGAAAACGGGAGACTGTTAAAGAATCTATCGGCCAAAGAAATACTAAAACCAGATTCTATGATAACAGTGGATGTTATCAACAATTTGAGAAATCGATTCGAGAGCAAAATGTGTATCATAATAAATGTTGTTATGTGTGTGGAATGCAAAATCACATGGCTAGAAATTGTCATCAATAACGTCAAATTGACAAGTAAACAAATATTTCACAATTCTATTGCAAATAATAGAAAACAATTCTTTACAAATGCCAAATTTAAAAGGAATTTAAGTCCATCAAACTCTTTTACTGATAACAAAATTGTTCAAACAAACACAAATTTGCAAAAAGAAAATACAACCAAGAAACCTTTACATGCCAATGATGGCAATTCATATTTCACACAAACTATTTTCAAGAAATTAGTTACAAATCTGATCAAACCGATTAAAAAATAGCAAATCAAAACAACTCAAGTAGAACCAGCTATTGTTAAAGATTATATCTTAAATGATAATAGAGATATGATGTTGAAATATTTATCATATTTGGTTGAAAATGGTGTACTCAAGTCAACCATGGCTTGGGTTCCTAAAATTGAATAAATCATTCATTTGTGCAGGAACATCCAAGATCTAGCATCAACAGTGGTTGGCACGTTGATAGTGTATATTCAAGACACATGATACACAACATAAAACCTTACAACAGAGGATATGTTATATTTGCTGGAGACAAAGGAGGTAAGACTACAAAGAAAGGTACTATCAAATGGTGTTTTAAGCTTTGAAGATGTCAATTTTGTAGAAAAACTAAACCCTGTTAAGTGTCTCTTAAATTTGTGACAAACAATATTCAACACACTTCACTTATAATGAATGTCTAAATGGGTCTTATAGAGAACCTGGATATGTAATTCCTGATAATAATGGGTCTTATTGAGAACTCTGAGAGACAAAGACAAGTATTTACTTGATATGAATGGATCTCATTCATTTGTAACTACGTCTTGCTTGTTGTCTAAAGCGTAGGAAAGTGATTCATTGTTATGAAATCGTCGTCTTGGTCATGTAAATATTAAATATATGAACAAGTTGGTTAGAGGAAATCATGTTGTAGGCCTACCTTTGAAAGAATTTCAATTAATTGAACATTATCTATCATGTTCAAAAGGCAAACAACATAAACTTCTTCATAAACAAGTTGCTCATACATAAATTGAATCTATACTTCAACTGATATGCATGGATTTATTTGGTCTGGTTAATGTTTTGAGTTTAGGACCTTGTGCATATTGTTTAGTTATTATTGATGATTTCTTTAGATTTACATGAGTTATCTTCTTAGCAACTAAAGATGAGACACCTCATTTGCTGATAAAATTCATGACACTCGTAGAGAATCGGACTGACAAAACAATCAAGTGCATTTAAAGTGATAATGGAACTGAATTTTGCAATCATATATTGAATAAGTTTTGTGATTCAAAGGGGATAGCTAGACAATTCTATTTTACAGGAACTCCACAACAAAATGGAGTTGCTGAAAGACAAAACAAAACTATAATTGAAGCTGCGAGAACAATGTTATCAGCAGCAGCCGAATTACCATTATTATTTTGAGCTGAAGCTATTAACACTGCATGTTATGTTCAAAATTGTGTGTTAAGCAATAAACAACAAAATATGACTCCTTATGAAATATTTTTCAAACATAAACCCAATTTCAACTATTTCAAAACTTTTGGATGTTGTTGTACTTTGTTAAACACATCTAATTTAAAGTCAAAATTTGATGAAAAAGCCAATGAATGTTATGTTGTTGGATACCAACAAGGTAGCATATCAGGTTTAAAATAAAAGATCTAAACAAATAATTGAGTCGTTTGATATTGATTGGCATGAATCTAACAAAACAAATACAGGTTCTTCAACTTCATGGGTATATGATTATGCTTCATTATTTGAAACATTTAATTAAACGTCTGGTGTTTCCTTTCCACAGCTACCTACCTTTCACATCCCTATTCAGGATATTTTGTTGATGATCCTAGATCTCTTTCTTCTCAAGCAAAAGGAATATTTCAACTGTACATGTCCTTTAAATATTTAGCTGCTCTACATGTGTATGATTGAACATGTCCCATTCCGAGCCAATTGGTGAGCAAGCTCCACAAGATTATGTTTCCAAGTTCTTTCCTCTACTTCAAGTTCTATCAATTGATTACTATTCACTTTCCATTAGCTTATTTATCTATGATATGATACATCATAAGAGAAGATATTGTTTATCATTCTGAAGGAGGGGACACTTTTTGAAGAACCAGTGGGTCATACTTCTATCTAGACGAAGATATTTATGAGATGTTATTCCACAACTAAGAATTTGTTAGGACCTGGTATTTGAACGAAATACCTAGTGATTAGCGTGTTAAACCAACTCAAATAGTGCGGAATCCTATTTGATTGGCGATCCAATCAGTGAGAACACACGAAGAATCAATCAAGAATTGAATCCAACGTTAGAAATCGATTAGGAATCGATCTAATGTGTTCTGTGAACTTGGAGAACGATTTGGGAGGTCTCTGGACGGCTAGGGTACGTCTGGAATCGTAATGGGATGAATGCTTACGTTTTTCCACGAATTGGGTCTATTTATAGGTTAGTATTGTTCAATCGTGCGACTGGGCCATAAGTATGGTTCAGTCGTGCGATTGAACCATGCGGTTGATTCATCCGCACGACTGAGTGTTCAGTCGTGCGATTGAGCCAATCTTATGTGTCAATCATACGACTGATCCAGTCTCCTGGTTCAGTCGTGCGATTGAGTCAATCGTATGAAGTTATTCATGCGTGTGGTCCATTCGCATGGGCCATTCGCATGAGAACTTCATTAAGTTAAGTTTGAATGTTTTAATTAATATAACATAATGTGCAATCATTCAAACAATCATAAACCCAATCAATTCAATCACGACTCATTAATGAAATATTAAACATTACAAGTAACAACCAATTCATGTCATTTCATTAATCAATACAATTACATCATAATCAGACAGACAAGTTCATTACATTACAAATCATGATCTAGGGACATACATGCATCAACAAACTCCCCCTTGGACCTAGATCTATCTAATCTCTTGTCTTCTGCATAACCTCCTTATACTTCTTGTACTTCTCCTCTTAGTGACTCCTGCGTGAATCTCAAACGCAAACAAAGTCGTATAACGTTTTGGAACTGGAGGGCTTGTACAATGTCTTGTGTGTCATAGAACAGTGGCCACTTGTATAATGTATAGACATCATTAGCAGACAAGTTGGTTAGCCACATCGGGTCGAATACCCTGATAGTATCCATTTGGCCCTCTTTATTCAGAACTATGACAGCTTCAGCAGTTCTCCAATCATAGTACCACCATTTGAAGTGTGGAGTGAAGTCCTGTGGCATTTCCCTGAGAGGGATTCTCGACATAGTGCGCGGAGGACTCCACTTCAACACAATCTTGGGCTTGCCAGTAATGGCATCAACCTCAGACCTTCTTATGTACCTCGTAGGCTGTTGTGGTCTGAAGTTAACCCATCTGGTGTGGTACTCCTTCTTCAGGGCAGCCTCGAACCAGCCTGACATCTTTCTTGGGTCAGCATACAGCAGCTTTAGCTTAGCCAGCTGGTTGAGCTCAAAACCAGGTAGAGTCTTCAGATCATGTGGAAACCTGAAGTACTCTATGCCCTGTTCCCTCTTAACTGCATACGCGTTAAGGTCATCAAAATAAGCCCATGCAATAATCCTGCCTGACACCTTATGGTGTTTCTTGACTCTGTAGAGCTTGGTGTAGGCATCTTTCTTTGGTGCAGCACGCTGGGCTCTCACTTCTTCAAAACAGGCAGCCCACTCAGCCTTTCGAATGTCTACGTCATCATTTGAGGCTTGGGCTGTTCCTTCGGTCTTTTCGGTTTCCTGCTCCATCTTGTCTAGTACCTCAAACGTATCACTGACTAGGGACTCACCCAGATTGGGGACCACATTACCCCCGTTGTCAGCGTACTGAGGGTACTCTTCTGCAGTAATATCTTCAACCTCAACTTCATCAACGTCATTTAGTTCTTCATCACTGGTTGAATCAACTGTTGGAGCATCCTTGACAATTTCATCAGGATTGAGTCTGAACATCTCTGCCAGTTGCTCGTTAGATAGGTCATGAATTATTTCCCCTTCTTCAGGGGTATAACTCACAGACCTTCTTACAATCCCTTGCAGATCAAGAATCATGGTTAGTTGAGTCTTGACCTGTTGAAGGGGAGCAATGTCAAACTCATCCCTTTGAAAGTTTGGATCTGTTTGATTTAAACATTCAACACATAAACCATTAGTAAGTAATCAAACAGAATTATATCAACTTAATATATAAACATTCAACACACTTGTTTTCATTACATGATTCAAATACAAAATAAATAAATACATAAGACATCTAATCTGTACTTTTGTCTTGAATCATGGCGCGTCGCTCGGAGGAGCAGAAGTGGTAGATGACTGGTCTTGTCGATGCTTCGATCTTCCTTAGTCTCTTCCTCATCCTCATCATCTTCCTCATCATCATCATCATCTTCATCATCCCCATCACCCTCCTTTATTTCAAGGGCTCATCCTTTGACCCCTTTAACCTCAGCATAATCGTCTTGTTGGTAGTCTCCAACTCCTCTATACGTTTGGCTGACTGGGCCTGCTGGTCCTGGAGTTGGGACATCTCGACTCTCTGAGCATCGATTAGCTGGTTCTGCTGATCTATCACCCGAGCCTGCTCTGCCATCTGCTGAGACTGGGCAGCAGTCAGGTCGGTCAACTGGCGAATCTGCGCCGCTTTCTCCTCATCTGCAGCTAGCAGGCGCATCACCATACGGTTAAGCGCCGACAGCTGCTCCTCTACCCCGATGTGAGGTAGAGTAGATCCATATACATGTGATGGCTGGGCTGAAGGTCCGGCATGATGTGAGGTGGTGGTGGTAGTAGCAGTGGTGAATATGGGTCGGTAAGCAGGTGCTGGTGATGTAGGTGTGAATGGTATGGTGGTGGATGGGAAGGATACAGTGGTGGTAGGTAAGGTGGTGGCTGTGGTAGCAGTAGTGGATGTGGTGGCTGTGGTGATGGGTGGTATGTCAGTGGAGGTGGTAGTGGTGGCTGTGGTGGTGGAAGTAGTGGCAGCAGTGGTAACGAAGGTCAGGCGACGCTTCTTCTTCTTCAGTCCGTGGGGTTGAGCCATCCTCTTCCTCCTAGTCCCGGTGGAAGTGGATGCTCCCCCTGCAGCTCTGCCCACTGAACCCGGAGCATAGCTCGGGTCAGTCTCTCTCTCTGAGGAGTCCCGAGGGTGTTCACCAACCACCTAAGCCCGTGTTCTGTGGGAACAACTTTGCTTCCCACAGTCCTAGTGAGGGGCTCCTCATCCGACTCCTCCTCCTCCTGATCACCAACAACGAACTCCTGATGGAAACCGGCCGTCTCAGCAACCTCTCCGGCAGTGGCAGACCCCGGGGGAATAACATCAGAATCAGTGCCTCTAGGTGGAGCAGGCATATCATCCCCGGCGTCGCCGCTATCATCATCATCTGAGTCAATATCTGGTAGAGCAATCTGCTCTACATCTGAATCACTATCATCGTGGCGCCACTTTCTCTTGGCTGGCGCCACATAGTCAGCACGGGCCAGATGCCCAAACAACCTCCTGACAGGGGGTTTCACCTGCTTCCCCCTGTACACCTTCATCCTGCCTAACGTAGTGTCATCCATGACCTCGAGCACTACAGCATCCTCCTTCTCCTTCGGCAGGGAGGGAAGCTTCTGATCTATAATCATCTGCATAAACCTCGGATACATGCAGAAGCCTTCCTTCCCTTTCCCCTCAATGTTCTCCACCAGGTAGGTGAAGATCATTTTGGAGAAGCTGAACGGGTGGTTCAGCACCAATGCAGCATAAGCGTTCTGGATCTGATCCGACAACTCATCAAATCCTCCCTTCCTCGACGCTATGCACTTCAGTAGAACATGCGCAAGATACTTGAACTGGGGACAGAGGTTACTCTTGTTGAGTACCCCAGCATTGATGTCCCCAGAGTACTTGGCTCTCATAAAACATCCTCTGACCGTGAGGGGGTGTAGACGAGTAGGACAATCAGCATCATCCCCTAACTGTAGAACAATCCTCAAATCCTCCTCTGAGATGGTAATAGCCTCACCAAAGATCGTACTCCTGATGCAATGAGGCTCAGAGGATCTATCAACAGTCGCGCCTTCCCAGAAGGCCTGCTGCACTGATCTATACGGCGTGCATGGTGTAGAGATAGCATGAGCAATCCTGGATCTCAACAGAAAGTAATGATGCCTGAGAAGTCAGCTGCGTTCCTGGATGTCAAATCCAGATGAGCACATATGTTATGCTTTGTGCTCATGGTCCATCGACTCGCCATCTGTAACACATAACAATATAAACATTAGTACCTTTGGCTAAGAGCATAATGAAACACTTAAACTTGAATAGAATGTTTCTGTCATGCGATTGAGGTTGTGCGACTGAAATCAGTCGTGCGACTGAACAGTGCGATTGTGGTTCAGACGTGCGAATGATCTCATGCGTACGACTGAGTGTGCGACTGGACTCATGCGCATGTACTCTTATGCGGTTACACCAGTCGTGCGACTGAGTCTCATACGCATGGTTCAGTCGTGCGGTTAAGTAAATCGCCCCCTTCAGTCGTGCGACTGAAGTTCATCCGCCTGTCCAATCGTATGACATCCTGTCCGTTCAATTCAAATTAACTTTTTCACCAATTTTGAGTTTTAGACTTCGTGTTCTGGTTCATTAGACTCGCAACCCATTCGTGTAACACCTAACATCTTTAATTTCATTAGTTTGAGCCATTTAGTTAGGTCATTTTGTCACACAAGTCACGGTTTTCTAACGGGTCTGATTATCCAGATTAAGTGTCAAATTGAACGATTTGGTAGGTTTCTTCGTCGCAAATTACCTGTAGAATCAATGTAAATGGTCAGTATGCAAGAACGAAGGTTTTATAGAGATCAAACGAAATTTGGGCAGAGTGACTTTAGTCGTGCGATTTAGGGTTTCTTTGAGGGTGATGAGTCTCTGCGACCGACTCCTCCTCTATTTATACTAACCCTAGATCCAATCGTGCGACTGAGTTCATACGCACCTTTCAGTCGTGCGAGTGGGACTCAGTCGTGCGATTGGGTCAGTCGCCCTTCTCCAGTCGTCCGATTGGATTTCAGTCGTGCGACTGACTCACTCGTTCGCACTTAAGCCTCCGACTGGGCTAATCGTATGGGCCATTCGGTTTGATGGTCCATACTCATAGTTCATTCGTGCGAATGGATTCCATTCGTATGGTTAGTCCATACGTATGGTCCATTCGTGCGAATGGGTCATACTTAGTTAATTTTCTGCAAGTTACATTTAAAACCCCTTTTAACTTTCTAAAATTAACGTTATGAGCCTTTGATCATCTCAGACATGATCATTTTATCTTGAAAACATTTTGATCACCTCAGACGTGATCCTTTTAAACATTTTAGTCACCTCAGACGTGACTCTTTTAAGCACTTTGTCACCTCAGACGTGACTGTTTTAAATTTTCAAAGCACATATGGTCATCTCAGACATGACCCTTTTAGTGAGTTGATTCCTTCTGATTTTCCTGATGTAGCCCGACACACGACTAAAATTAAAATTAAAACGACTAACTAATTTAAAAATCTTAAACTAATTACATAAACAAACTTATTTTTGGCTTTTTGTGAGAGATAAATCCAGAGATTGATACCTACGGGATTTGGTTCGGGAGTAGACAGCTTCAACTTAGATTGATCATATCTGGATCAATTCAATTTTGGAATCATACAGGTAAGTCAAATCATTTGGGACTAGTTATTAAAACTTTTGATGCTCAAATTCTCGGTGTTCATCCAGAGTCGTTAGCAACTTAAGGAAATCATACTGAAACTCTTAGATTTTCACATTGATTTGAACTTTTGAGAATGTAGCCACAATGATTGTCAGTATGTTTGTCCACTTAAATCCATACACAGACTTTTGACACAGACTGGTGACTTATTTAGGTTTAATTATTTCAACTAACATTTGTGGATCCCACACTTATATGGTAATCAACATTCCTCAGGAGCTTTTGAGCGGTCTACGGGTATTATTACAAGAAGAGACTATTCTTAGAGCTTTCAAAGAGAAGCCTGTCCTCAGGTCAGTGCCATCGCACAGCAGAGAGGCGGCAAACAACAATGAATTCTAGAATATCTAGGTTATGCTTATCCTCAGGTCAGTGCCATCGCACAGCAGAGAGGCACACAACCTATCTCCTTGTTAGAGCAGCTTATTTTATTTTACACAAAATGCACCAACAACATAAGTCATTAGCTTTATTGCATTTGTCTTTCATTTTTTCTTGCTTTGCTCTAATTATGGTCATCCGCACACATTTGTGGCGTTTAAATGCTCATTACCCCTTATTGGAATATATTTGATTGTGTTAACCAGTGATAAGATGGAAGCCCACAGTCAGTTGAACAACTTAGTTTGATCTTGAGATCACCAATCAGGTCTAATTGTCTATTGTGTTGAATCTACCAACATATCATTTGTGGTCTAGCAGCCTCTAAGTCTACTTTCTTTGTGTCACCTTAGGAGTTGCCAGTTTTCTATCATCTTCCCTTTTTATATTGCTTAGACTACACAGACTTATACTTTGAACTTTTGCATCTTTTCAAAACTTAAAATTTTAAAGTCCCTCTTGATTTGTTCCTGTGTACTATCATTTTCCAAAGGTATTGAATCGGTATCACAGACACAATCTACCTTATTTCAGCTAGTTACTCCTTCTCCCTCATTTTTTTTAATGTTAACTTGCTGACATATTCTCCCCCTAAAATACTAAAATCATTTCTGGTTTAATTATTTTAGGATTTTAATAAACAGCAAAATAACATGAGTTTAAATATAACAGACGAAAATAAAACAAATAAAATAAAATAAACTTTAACTAAACTACATCGGACTACACATTATCATCATCAGGAATTACCTCACTTTTCTTTTTAACTCCGTTGACCTCTAGCAAATATTGAAAACGTGGTTTATCAAAGGCTTTAGTATAGAGGTCAGCGCGTTGAAAATCAGTATTAATTTTAACCACATCAATTAAGTTCTTTTCAAAGCAATCTCTTATGAAATGGTATTTAATACCGATGTGTTTGGTCTTAGGATGTTGAACCGGATTTTTAGTTACTGCAATTGCAGCAGAGTTATCAACAAAAATAGGAGTAGATGAGAATTTTAAACCGTAATCCCGCATTTGCTGTTGAATCCAGATGATTTGTGAACAGCAACTTGCAGCAGCAACATATTCGGCTTCACAGGTTGACAATGCAACCGATGTCTGCTTCTTACACTGCCAGGTAACTAATCTTCTCCCAAAGAATTGACACCCCGCTGATGTAGACTTGTAGTTCATCTTGCAGCCCCCGTAATCCGAGTCACTATACGCGGTAAGCTCAAAGTCATCATCATGAGGATACCACAATCCAAGTGTGGGTGTACCCTTCAGATAACGAAAAATCCTCTTGACCCCGATCAGATGGTTGACCTTTGGTTTAGCCTGATATCTAGAACATAACATGTAGCATACATAATATCAGGTCTTGAGGCAGTGAGATACATGAGGGATCCAATCATTCCTCGGTACATAGTGGCATCTACAAGATCTCCATTCTCATCAGGTGCTATATCATGATTCGTAGCAAGTGGAGTCCCAGCAGCAGAAGCATTCTCCATGTCAAAGCGACTGAGAATGTCTCCTACATACTTGGTCTGATGTAGAAAGATCCCATTAGGTGTTTGATCCACCTGTAACCCGAGAAAGAACTTCATCTCCCCCATAGCACTCATCTCAAACTCTTTCTTCATCACTGCTTCAAACTCTTTGCATAACTCTTCGTTCTTTGACCCGAAGATTATGTCATCAACATATATCTGTACAAGCAGTAGGTCGCCATCCTTTTCTTTAATAAACAGTGTACAGTCAATGACTCCCCTGCGAAAGCCGTGTTTCACAAGATGAGTCGAGAGTTTCTCATACCAAGCTCGAGGAGCTTGATGAAGCCCATATAAAGCTTTGTCGAGCTTGTAAACTCTATCCCGATGATAAGGATCTTCAAATCCCTCGGGTTGACTTACATAGACTGTTTCCCTGATTTCCCCATGAAGGAATGCACTCTTCACATCTAATTGGTAGACTTTAATCTTCATGTACGATGCATAGGCAAGGAAGATACGAATAGCTTCCATCCTTGCCACGGGTGCAAACACCTCATTATAGTCAATCCCCTCGACTTGGCGAAAACCTTGAACCACCAGTCGAGCTTTGTTCCTGATAATGACTCCTTGGTCATCCTTCTTGCATTTAGTACCCATTTGGTGCCAATGACTTTAGCACCTTTAGGTCTATCAACCAGAGTCCATACACCTAACTTCTTGAACTGCAGAAGTTCTTCTTGCATGGCACTCACCCACGCCTCATCATTTAGTGCCTCACTGACATATTTTGGCTCAACCTGCGAGACAAAACATCGATAAGCACCATCATGAATGTAACCCTTCTCCATAACTGAGGCGTAATCAGCTGAGTATAGCTGATTTCGGGTTTGTACTCCTGATCTGACATCCCCAATAACATTGTCAAGGGGATGATAGACGTTTAGTCGTGATCCTGGAGTAGTAGGAACAGCCACCTCAGAACCGAGATTATGAACATTTGGTTCTGCATCTGAGGTAGATGGAGTTTGAGGTTCCGAAGTCGAAGGTGCATCACTCGTAGATGCTTGTGGACTTTCAGGAACTGGAACCTGTTCCTCCTGACTGTTCTGGTCATCTGCTTCAGTTTCATCTTCAGAGGAGGAGTCACTGTCATCGACTACTCCCCCTGACTGAGTAGATGATTCTCCCTGTGTGCTAGATGGTGTATTCAGAATATCATACATCATCCTAGTAGCTAACTCATCATCCGAGGGAGAGAGAGGGATGTTGAAGGACTTGAAGAATCCATCATAATCGAAGAAGTATGCAGGTCCTTTGCCTGTAGGTGGTGTGGTATATCTCTGAACGTCGACATTACACCACACTTCTACAAGACCCGTTGAGTTGTTGTAAACTCGCTTGTTCGGTATGTTGTATCCTAGAAAGATTCCTTCATCTGCCTTCTCGCTGAATTTGCCTTCTTGTGTCTTCTTCAGAAGTGTACACGGCGCGCCAAAAGGTTCAAGATACTCCAAATTCGGTTTGCGTCTTTGTAGTAGCTCATAACATGTCTTTCCGTGGCGCTTGACTATTAGGACTCGATTCAGTGTATAACATGCATTTGCCACTGCCTCATTCCAGAATTGGATAGGCAGTTTCGAGTCAGCCAGCATAGTCCGTGCAGTCTCTATCAAGCTTCTGTTCTTCCTCTCAGCAACACCATTCATCTGAGGCGTGTAGGCAGAAGTGAATTGATGCACAATTCCCTTTTCCTTGCAGTATGCCTCCATCCATTGATTCTTGAATTCTGTCCCGTTGTCTGAGCGTACTTGTCTAACTTTTAGCTTGTAGAGAGATTCCAGTGTGGTTACTAATTCCTTGAATGACTCAAATGTTTCTGATTTGGATTTCAGAAACATTACCCAAGTGAACCTTGAGTAGTCATCAGTGACCACAAAACAGTACAAGTCGCCTGCAATGCTCCTTGTACTGACTGGACCAAATAGATCCATGTGAAGAAGTTCAAGAGGAAGTTCTATTGAATGAACTTTCTTTTCCTTATGAGACTTCTTTGTCTGTTTGCCTTTCTTGCAAGCTACACAAAAGTCAGGAAGTTGGAAGTTCTTGACATTTACTCATCTCACTAAATCCTTCTGAATCAAATGATTCATCTTCCTTTGACTAATGTGTCCCATTCTCCTATGCCAGGAGATTGAATCCTTCTCAGTAGCTTTAGATAGAAAGCACTGAACCTCATGATCCGTTGTAGCAGCTGTTGACAGATCCAAGACATAAAGGTCTTTATATCTTGAAGCAGTCATCAGAACTTGGTCCTCTGGGATCATGTAGTCTTTCTTCAGCACGTAAACTTCTTGTTGTCGAAGATGACTTTAAATCCTTTATCGCAGATTTGGGAAACCGAAAGTAAGTTATTCTGAAGTTGTTGAACGTAGTTCACCTTATCAAACTTAACTTTCTGATTTCCCACTTCTCCCTGAGCTGTGATGTAGCCTCCCTTGTTTCCTGCAAAGGAAACATGCCCTCCTTTTATTTGTTTGACGTTTGATAAAAGGGCTCTATTTCCTGTCATGTGCCTGGATGCTCCTGCTGTCTATAATCCACGTGTTAGTCTCAGCGCTGTATCGAACACCCTGCACATACAAAGTAAATGAATTAGTTTAGGTTAGGAACCCAAGCCTTTACTGTCTTGGGTTTCCCAGAGGCATCACACATCATAAACTCCACCCATTGACCCTTAGAGGGTGAGGGTAGCTCAGGTTCCTTCTTATCATCAGTATCAGACACGCAGGATGACTTCTCTTTCCATAAGCCAGATTTGTGCAATGCCTGTTTATGATAAACAGTCGTCTGGCTTACAGGTTGGACTTTAGGTTCACTAGATCTTCTAGGTGGAGTCAAAGAACTCCTCTTAGAAGACCTAGGTCTAGAGTCCTGAAGATCAATCTTCTTCCTAGGTGTTTGATAGAAAGGACAATAGGAAGCAATGTGTCCACATTCTCCACAGTTGTAGCATGACCTGCTATCAACTTTATGAGTAGACTTTCTTTGTGGAGAAGTGCGTGACACTCTAGTAACATCAATCACTTTAGGTTTTGACTCTTGTATCTTTGATGTTTTCTCTGGTTTAACAAAATTAACTGTTTTAACCTGTTTAACATGTTCCACTATTTGGTTAACTGGTTTTTGACTTGAAGCATGTGAAAAATTAACGTTTGAAGTCCTTTTAGGTTCTGATTTGACTCTGTTTGACCCTGACTTTAAGTTAACTTTTTCAAATTCATTTTCCAGATTAACACAAGGCAATTTACCCTTTGCCTTTGAAGTGGCCTCCTTTTGTTTCTTTCCAGATTCAGTAGATGAACATGATGTGTCTGGATCAGTAACAAGAGGAGTAGTCACCACATGATCCTTGATGGGGTTGTTATTTACTGGTCTAGACTTAGTGTTCATCAAGGTCTCAGGTGGTGGTGGAACCACTTTGTAGCCTAATCCCTCCCCGTTATTCCTTTCTCTCACTAAGTGTTGAACTATGTGTGAAGAACTAGTCCAACTATGCAGTTTCTGTTTTAATGAATTAACTTCTACTTCTAGAACTGCCTTTTGCTTCTTAGTTTCTTCTAGGGAGTTTAGATAGTACCTAATGTCATTTGCTTGGTTAAAGGCAACTACTTCGGTTTCCCTAAGCTGTTTTGTCAATAGGTCTATCTTTTCTTTATAACTATGCTCATTTTGTTTTAGTACTCTATTAGCCTCAGTGCATACTTGTAAATCTTTTACTAAGTTATCATTATGATCTAATAACCTAGCAAATTTGTCATCTATGCTATTCCTAAAAGTATCACAATCAGAACAAGCATGATTATTAAACATTTGGTCAGTTGTACTTACCTGTGTTGGTTCAGAAGAGTTAGCCATCAACGCAGCATCTGATGTCTCTGGTTCTGGTGATTCTGACTTTTCTGTCTCTGATGTGGAAGTCTCCTCCTTTGGCTTGCAACTGACCTCGGCTGCAGTTGTTTCTTCACTATGTGACATTGCTATCTCAACTGCTAGATCACCTTCACTCGCTGAATCATCATCAATATCCTCAACACTGGCAATGTTAGATTCTCCTGGTGAGACAAACCTAAAACTCCAATCCTGTCCTTCATCATCATGAGCAGTCAAGGCTTTTGGATCCTTGTTTGATGAAGTAGAACTGGAAGTTTTCTTGTCTTGGCGAGTAAAGGACGAGAACGGGTTCCCATTACCCGTCTTCTTTGGCTTGACACATTCTCTCTTGAAGTGCCCCTTCTCTCCACAGTTGAAGCAGGTCACTTTGCTCTTGTCAAAGCCAAATGTGGTATCCTTAGTAGCTACCAGGTTCTATCCAGTCTTCTTAACAAACTTCTTCGCCCTTCGGACAGCGCTAGCTAAGGCCCACATTATATCATCCTCTCAAGCTCCATTTCGTCCACCTGCTCGTAGTCCTCATCTGCCAGATGGCAGTTTCCATTCTTCCCGGTAACAAGTCCATCATATGAATGGACCACTGCAGCTAAAAGATCCATATGCTCTCGTGCTACTTCTACAGTCACATTACTGAGGTTCTCGGTCTTCAATATGGTAGCACTTGCTTCTGATCCAATATAGTGGGTACATGATGATCCTGACGTGTCTGATCCAGAAGGAGAAGCATGTGAAGGACCTGATGAGCTAGACACAAATGCAGTCTGGAGAGGTGCTCCAGATGTCTTAGCTTGAGGCGTGGCGTTGTATAGAGCTGGATTTTGTGTGTACGCAGACTTCTGAGCTCTATACTTTATCCTTAGCGCTTCTTCTCGCAACTTAAGAATGAAGTCATTTATATCCAGCTTTATAAGCATTTCATTCTGTCTAAGGTTAGACACGAATGAAGCCCACTTATCAGGCAATCCGTCTGCGAAGTTGCTTACTTTCTCTTCCATAGTCGTTTCCACTCCATGTGTATGCAATTCGCTCATCAAGTGGTAAAATCTGTCTATGACTTCGTCTAAACTCTCGTTACCAATAGATGAGAAGTTATCGAATTCCTTCTTTAACTCCTTTGCCTTGATTGCCTTCAATGACGCATTCCCATCATATCTCTTCTCTAGCTCATCCCACAGTTTCTTGGACTGCTTGTTCTCTGAATACTGGTGGAATATGTCTTTGGGGATAGACTGAGTGATCAATGCATAAACCCTTTTCTCTGCATTGTATTTTACTTTCTGTGCGTCTGTCATCCCGTTTAACATTAACTTAACTCCATCAGCTCCCACCGGTGTACTATAACCGATCTCAATGGCTTCCCACAGATTAGGATCTACTCCATTGAGGTAGATCTCAAAACGTTGTTTCCAGTGGGGAAACTCATCTAAAGTCAAGAGCTTTGGTGGTTTATTGTGATTACCCACCTCACTCTCAAGCAACAGCAGGTTCTGAATCCTCGAGTCCTTCCCAGCAGTAAAGGCTGACATCTGATCTTCCATGGCTAATAAACTTAGAATCTAATCAAACAAACTTTCACTGATGCGACTGAAGGATGCGAATGGTCTAATCGTGTGTATGAACTCTGCGAATGGAGTCCAGTCGTGCGAATGGGTCACTCGTGCGACTGAAGCTGCTGTTTTGCGAAAATTTCTAGGTTTGATGGGTTTCAGCCGTAAAAGTTCGAAATTTCACAAGTCCTAATCGCCTAAGTCCGTAGAAACCAAACTTCGATGAGCAGGGAACGTCCAAGATCACTTTTGATGCCAAAGATTGCGTTTTTAGTGCAAAAACACAAACTTTTATGCAATCTTGATTGAATCAACATGTAATCAAGAGCCAAAGCTCTGATACCACTTGTTAGGACCTGGTATTTGAACGAAATACCTAGTGATTAGCGTGTTAAACCAACTCAAATAGTGCGGAATCCTATTTGATTGGCGATCCAATCAGTGAGAACACACGAAGAATCAATCAAGAATTGAATCCAACGTTAGAAATCGATTAGGAATCGATCTAATGTGTTCTGTGAACTTGGAGAACGATTTGGGAGGTCTCTGGACGGCTAGGGTACGTCTGGAATCGTAATGGGATGAATCCTTACGTTTTTCCACGAATTGGGTCTATTTATAGGTTAGTATTGTTCAATCGTGCGACTGGGCCATAAGTATGGTTCAGTCGTGCGATTGAACCATGCGGTTGATTCATCCGCACGACTGAGTGTTCAGTCGTGCGATTGAGCCAATCTTATGTGTCAAGATCCAGTCTCCTGGTTCAGTCGTGCGATTGAGTCAATCGTATGAAGTTATTCATGCGTGTGGTCCATTCGCATGGGCCATTCGCATGAGAATTTCAATAAGTTAAGTTTGAATGTTTTAATTAATATAACATAATGTGCAATCATTCAAACAATCATAAACCCAATCAATTCAATCACGACTCATTAATGAAATATTAAACATTACAAGTAACAACCAATTCATGTCATTTCATTAGTCAATACAAATTACATCATAATCAGACAGACAAGTTCATTACATTACAAATCATGATCTAGGGACATACATGCATCAACAGAATTCATAAATATCATCCAACTAAACCAATCATTGGTCCATTATCACAGAGAAATCAAACTCGAAGCCAATCTTTTCCAATAAATACATGTTTATACTCATGTTTCATTTCTCAAATAGTGCCAAAGAATGTTGAGATTGCACTAAAGAAAATAGTTGGGTAGAGGCTATGCAAGATTAGCTGATGCAATTCAAGAAGCTAAATGTATGGTGTCTGTGTAAACTACCAAAGGGAAAGCTACCGATTGGAACAAAATGGATATTCAAAAATAAAATGGATGAAAAGAATGTGATGTCTGCAACAAGGCTAGACTTGTTGTTCAAGGATTCTATGTAAGGCCCCGTTCCCGGCAAACCTCACAGTTGGTTAATCATAGCATAAAAATCATTCTTAATAACCAAAACATTGCAGCGGAATTTGAGTAGACATTCATTTAAAACTTGGAAACCATATTGTACTTATACATTTGTTCTTTAATTGTAAATAAAACATAATACTGGTTCTTAAATTATAATAAAAGATTTTATAAACAGAAATTCCATCCACTGCCATCCAAGTAGCTTCCCACCTTGTGCCATCCTTAGCAGCATCATTTACCTGTCAACTATTTATGCATAAAAGTCAGTTTTGCTGAGTGAGTTCTAGTTTTAGATAGATAAGAAAATATAACTTTATCCTTCATATAATGACCACGCATGCATCATAATACATAACATTTCTTGCATCATAGTAAGCATGTTAATTATCTTTCATTCTTTTATTATCTTTCATTTTCATCATAAACGAGATTGTACAAAGCAAGAGCTCCATGTTGATCGACAATGAATGACAATACCTGTCGGTACACATCATCATCGTAGCTATCCCCCGACAGTTGATCCACATTGCAAGGCACATAGCCCACTCATGAATACGGATCAATAATCATACCTCAGACTCACGTAAGTGAAGTCGATCACAGTGCTTGCAAGACTTTTCATCATCAAATGGGCCCGGGGGTAACATTCATTAAGTTTCACTTTTTCTTAATATCATCTTCCACTTTAAAATATAATACTTAACTTATTAAGTTCACAACATACCAAGTACAATTCATCATAAAAACATAACCGACCCTCCGCGGGTTCGGGGGCGGCAACCCCTGACAGCGGGGTCCTAAGGGTAGCAACCCCTAGTGGGGTCCAAGGGGCAACGCCCCTAGCTGGTTAAAACCTCATAAAAGTCGATCTTCCTGTTAAAACCTCATAAAATCTAGGTCATTTAAAAGCGTATATTTAGTATGCATAATAACCTCAAAACAGGGAAAAACTTATAACCAGGGGATCTAGAACTCACCTGGATACCGTGAGTAGCTTCTAAACTAAGCTTTCTAGGCTAGGATCACACTACACAACTTGCAGATAAATTAACACTTGGAGGGGTTAATTTCTGCCTAAATTCGCTGCTAATTTCGCTGCCAGAAAAACAGTTTCGCTGCAAGTTTCGCTGCTAGTTTCGCTTGCCAGTTTCGCATGGCAGTTTCGCCCAACTTTCGTCGCAGAAAACCCACTGTTTTGCAGTTTGAATGTGCAATTTCGCTGGATGCACAGACAGTTTCGCGGATCGCATAAAAATTACGAACCAGCCCGTTTTTTACTCAAAATCGCAACTTTTTACGTCCAATCTCTTAGTTTATCAACCATGAGACTATATCTTAGATTTATCATGTTTTTATACGTAAAAATATGATCTATATGCGATTCTTTGCAACTTTTCAAAACCCTTTGATCTACAGAAGGGTTTAAAGGCCAATTCTTACCTGGATTCGTTGCTCCTTTCTTATGGTTTGATTCTCAATCGTTCAGATCTTCAATCCCTCAACCTTTGAAGCTCTAAATGTTGAGTTTTCTTAAAACCTTGATTTGAAAAGAAAAATCAACATCTTGCTTGAATGATCAAACAATTTTTTCTGGAATACTCAAAGGGATTTGGTTTCTCTCTCTACTTTCTCTCTCTATGAATTTTGGTGGCTAGGGTTCAAATGAGGAAGATGAAGGCTGATTTGGTGGGTTAAAGGGCTCATTATGGGCCCTTAATCACTTAGGCTCTTGCCCATAAGCTATATTTAGCCCATAACCCATTTTCTTCTTTTATTAAATACCCAATAATTAAGCCCATTATCCTTGATGACTTGTTTTGACTTTTCAGGGTGTTACATTCCATCAGATTGAAGGACTTGATTATGAAGAATTATATGCTCCTGCTCAAAACTAGAAGCTATACGTATATTTCTGGCTTATGGTTTATACAAGAACTTCACAATTTATCAGATGGATCTCAAAACTGCATTCTTGTACGGTGAAATGAAACAAGAAATTTATGTTTGTCAACCACCAGGTTTTAAAGATCCAGATCATTATGAATATGTTTACAAGTTAGACAAAGCACTTTATGGTTTACATCAAGCACCTCGTGCTTGGTATGCTACTCTAACTGAGCATTTGCTTGCAAATAGTTATACAAGATGTGCTATTGATCAAACTTAATTCTTAAGGAAGACTGGTGATGATCTCATTCTAGTTCAAGTTTATGTCAATGATATTATTTTTGGATCTACCAATGATGATTTGGGGAAATGTCATTTTTCTTGGGCATCCAAGTTAAATAAGACGATAAGAGAATACTACTACATCAATAAAAGTATATTCACAGTATCCTAGGCAAATACAAGTTTCAAGACTCCAAGATAGCTCCTACACCTATGTATTCTCGTCGTACTTTGACTCCAGATCACACAGGCGAAGACGTTGATCAACACATGTATCGGTCAATGATCGGATCTTTGATGTATCTTACTACAAGCATACCAGAAATTATGTTTACTATTTGTCAGTATGCACATTATTAGAGTAATATAAAGGAATCTCACATGAAAGCTGTCAAGTGGATTTTTAAATATCTCAAGAGTCAACCAACACTCGGCCTTTGGTATCCTGAAAATTCCGATTTCAATTTCTTTGCTTACACTGACAGCGATTATGCAGGATCTAACTTCGACAGAAATTCAACTATAGGTGGATGTCAATTTCTTGGAAATAGATTGATTTAATGAGAGTGCAAGAAGTAGCAGACGACATGCACATCAATTGTAAAAGCTGAATACGTGGTTGCTTCAAGTTATTATTCTCAGATTGTTTGCATACAACAACAACTTTTTGATTATGGCCTTAACATATATGACACTAAAATTTTTTGTGATAATAATACTATTTTGAACATTATGAAGAATCCGATCCAACATTCAAAGACAAAACACATCTACATACGAATGCATTCTATACGTGATTGTTTTGAACGAAAGCTTATTCATTTGGAATCTCTTTCCTCAGATGACAACATAGGTGATTTGTTTACTAAGGCGTTTGATCATTCCAGATTTGACTTTTTAGTCCAATCACTGGACATGATTAACTTTGATTAGCTCTTATTCTTACACCCTTTTCAAAATATTTTTTTCTTGTTTTTAGTTAAAATTGATATTTTCTGTTTAGATAATCATAGTATTAGGAGGAGAAAATTTGATAATATTTTGAAAAAGATTTTGTTAAGAAAAAGAACAAAAAGATTTGTTTTATTGGCAAAAGATCACAAGTGTGTTTAGAGGGCTTGAGAATCAAAACTCCATAGCATTGTGGTTGTTAGAAAGAGGCAAAAAGTATAACCAGTTCTTCACCCATTTATTGAGCTAAGCTTTCGTGAATCCTTTGATGCAACAATCTATATTTGCACAATTTTGTTTAAAATACAAGTAAATAAGAAAATTAAATTTTCAAGATTATATAGGAAATGATAGTACATTTCTTGATTTTGAGTCGTTACGTACTAAGGCATAAAAGAAACTGAGTTGGATTATGCTTGCTATGTTGATAGGCTTGACGATCAAGAATGAAGAGCACTATGTATTGTGATGCACTGAAAGTAACTATCTATGACTAAAGTGGGTAACTCATCAAAATTTTATGAATACATTGATTTCATGCTAAAACAGACTGAGAGTTACAGTCTAGTCATTTCAGATACTGTATATATATGTAAAAATATAAAGATAAAATAAATTGTATACAAATACAAAACAAAAAAAGTAATAAATAATAAATAAGAGTAATACAAAAGAGAAAAGGAGCAAAAAGATGCCAAAAGGCCATCTAGGAATGAAAGATGTCAATTAGGACAACAATAAAAGATATGTCATAGACATATATACTATATGATAATATTTTCTTCTTTGAGAACATGTTATGAAACAGGAGACAAAATCAAGAGATGGAGCATGTAAGTCCGAATTGGCATGTAAATCCTAAACGTTTTGCGAGGGAAAAACATAGTCTGATTGTCAGTTAATAAGTTCTACAACTTGTTAATATTCTGTGTTCAGAAACATTTCTCGTGCTAGTTATGCTCCAAATTGATACTATCTAAGATAATAGTTGACTCTAAGAAAGTTGAACAGAAGTGTAAGATTTAAGTCAAATTGGAGTGACTTCAAATATCAAAAGTGTCTTGAAGTTGGATAAGAGCTTTGTAGGATTTCTGGTTATGGGATGCATTATATTCATATAACTGATGTAAGGGGATTGGAACGATGTTTATCATGATTAAATAGTTAACTTTAATGTGTTTAATGAGCTCATATATAAAGTATTGTGTTGAATAAGTTAACTACGATGATTTGGTGTTTTGAAGGTTAAAGGCGATGATTTTACGTGTTTTGAAGAATGTATATGGTTGATAAATGAAGATCATTATAGATGAGGTGATAGAGGATTCAATTACGAGAACATGGCCGCAAACAGAGAGGAAAACAGAGTTTGAACGAAGAAGTTACGAAGAAAACAAGAATCGGACAAAGCTGATTGGCCATGACTTACGGCGGAAACATGACTTACAGTGCATCAGTTCAAAAATAAACAGAATGGCCCTAACCTGACTTACGGCAGAAAGCTGACCTACGGTAGATGACGCGCTGAAATCACTTATAAGTCGCAAAAATTGGGGTTTAAGGAAGACGTTTCACTCTAAGCCGCCCCCAAGGTTCCCGAACGACCCCAATCGATCTAGGAGGCTTCCGGAGGCGATTTCAAGGCTCAAGATCTCATTTTTATCATTCGGTTTGAATCTTTAATGTTAGATACCATGTTTACTTTCGATTTTGAGTTGTTTTTCGTTTCCATGTCCGGCTAATCCACCCGTGATCTTCTCCGGGTGGTAAGGTTTATACTATGACTTGTTCTTGATTGTTTTTTGTTAATCTTAATGTTTGAACACGGTGAATTAAACCGAGTAACATTATTAATCGTTTTGCGATTCTAAAATACGTGTTTTATCTTCAATCCAATTGTTCTGTTCTTGAATGTTTTAGATTTCTTTACATTTGTAAACGTCAATTGTGGATGGGATTGGGTAAAACAAACGTAGGGTATGATTCGGATAAGTGCGTAGACACAGTTTCATTCAACTCATTATCTTAAAACGAGTTAATTTGGTTATGTCTATGTGACCCATTAAACTAAAAGAGCAAGCCTGAGTCGTAAACCTGAACCCCGGAGAGGATTACTTCTCTCACCATTAGTTACAATCAATTTTCCTTTTTGATTTAAGTACTTTTTACAATTTAATTAAGTTAAAAGTATTTTCAATAAACCTTTAGACTTTACGAGTTGAACCACACTTTCCACATATTCCCTGTGGATCGACCCGACTTACCCTAGCTATCTTAGGTGAGTTTGGACTGTTATAAATTGTTTTTGATTAGGCTTGACAAACCGATATCAAAATGGCGCCGTTGCCGGGGAATTAGTGCGCAAAGTGTTTCGTTTGATTCTTAGTTTAGTTTGTTTATTTTATTTACTTTCTTTTTCGTTGTTACGCTAGGTGTGCTTGTTGTGTGCAGGTGATAGCTCCATGCATGCATACCCGGTACGCAAGGAATAAGTCTCCGCTAATTTTTGACCCAGAAGTTGAAAAGACCGCTCGAAGAAATCGAGCACAATCCCGTGCAAAAACCCAATCATCAAGTGCAGTCAAAGAGTACAAGATGGAACACAACCCACCACCACCACTTAACCAAAATCCACCCAATGACCAACCGCCACATCCACCATTTGATCAACCTCCACCAAACCAACCAAATGATCCATTACCATACCCAAATGTGCAGCCACAAGCACAAAACCCAATTGGCCAGAATCCGCAACCTCAAAGACAAAATCCATATCCTCAACCAAGGCAGAACCCATACCAACATGGACCTCCAAGACAGAATCTAAGACAACAAAGGAGGGGTAACAGGTTCGAGGAGGAAGAGGATAGATTTGACAGGCTGAGTATCCATACTTGGGATGATGACATAGATGGACGAAGTGATGGGTATGAAGAGGAATATGCTGAAGATGAGGTGCAACACAATGAACCCAATAACATTCCAGGTCGGTATAGACAGAATGAACAACCAAGGCAGCAAAGGCAGAACCTGGGCCGAGGTCAAGGTCGAAGGCAAGATTTCCTTCGGGCAAATCCAAACCCCGGGCTTCAACCATACCAAGCTATAGTTCAAGGGGTTGATAGCCATTTTCGCCCCACCATAGCTGGAGCTGCATCACCCATAGTCAGGCCGCAAGTGAGAGGGAGGTCATTTGAGATTAGATCCAACAGTTTGGCTATTCTTCCAGAGTTTCATGGAGTATCCAAAGAAGAACCTTATCTGTACCTTAATGAGTTCAGTGCCATCTGTGAGACCATCGGGGCACAAGGTTTCACACCAGAGGAAGTGATGTTGGTTCTATTCCAGTTTACATTGAAAGGAAATGCGAAGAAGTGGTTCCATTCACTACCTCCTTCCAGCATTTACACTTGGGAGCAAATGCAGCAGGCGTTCTTAGAGGAATACTATACACCACATAAAACAAGTGAGGCCAGGACTGCCGTTCGTACCTTTAGTCAGCAACCAGATGAGCCATTTCATGAAGCTTGGACAAGGTTCAAGGAGTTATTGAGAACCTGTCCACATCACGACATCCCCCAATGGGAGTTGATTTCTTCCTTTTATGATGGGTTATCTGCTGAAGATGTGCGAGATGTGAATTCAACAAGTGCAGGAACTTTCATGACTAATACTGAGGATGATGATTGGGAGCTACTGGAACGGATAAGTATACACTCAAAAAGACAAGCTCAATCTCGTAGGAGATCAAGGAATGTGGTTGATGATGTGGATAGAAGAGCTTCAAGGTTGGGTCAGGCAGCAGGTAAGGCTACAGTAAAGGCTACAAGTTCTTTTGTTATATGTCAGGGATGTGGTGAAGCTGGACACACGGCGAGAGATTGTCCAGAGTTTGATGAAGGGTTGGAAGAAGTGAATTATGTGCAGGGTGATAGGCGACCATACAACAACAACACCAATAATAACACTTATCACCCTGGTTTGAGGAATCACCCAAACCTCAGATATGGTAATCCAGATAACCAATTAAACCCAAACTTTCAAGGTAATTCACATCAGCAATATCAGAACAGGTCAATGGGTCAAAGTGGTCAATACAATCAGGGGAATTATAACAGGGGTGGTCAGAGGAACTACCAGAATAATCAAGACCAGGGTGGATCGGGAGGAATTGCAGAGCCATCAAATAGGGAACTTCTGGAATTTATGAAGGAGATGAAGAAATCTAATGAAGTCAGAGACAAGAGTGTTGAGGCTTTGACCAAGCAAGTTGGTCAACTAGCAGAAGAAGTGGCAACTCTTAGGAAAGATCCGGGGAAGCTACCAAGTGATACAATCATGAATCCACAACATCAAGGGACAAACATAAAGAACATGAAAAATGTCCACATTAATTTGGTTAGTATCCTTCCTAATTCTGAAATTTTCACTAACGACTTTATTTCTTTTTCAAATCAAGTTGCAGGTAAGGAAAATGAAGTCGATACAGCAAAAGAGAATGACCCAGGAGAACCTGTTATTCCAATCAAAGTGGGGAAGTTCAAGATAAAAAAGGCCCTCTTAGATTATGGGGCAAGTGTTAGTATCTTGCCTGGTGCGTTATATGATCAATATGAGTTTGGCCCTTTAGAGGAGGTTGACACCACCATGGTGTTAGCTGACTTGACTTGCAAACGTCCTCGGGGGATGGTAAAAGATGTGATGATCAATTTGGGAGATTTCCACTACCCGGTGGACTTTATGGTGCTTGACTATGCACCAGTGAGAACAAACGAGCAACAAAAAGTTATTTTAGGTCGACCATTTTTGGCAACTGCCAATGCTCAAATCAACTGTCGGGATGGAACAATTGATATGACATGTGAAACCTGTAAGTTACGTTTTGATGTGTTTTCCAAGTCAATCACTTATTTTGTTAATGACAAACTTTTTGATGCAAATGTGACTAACGTGTGTGTTCCTCCCTACATCTCACATGTAAGCGAGTACATAACTTTTAAAAATGGTTTTAAGTATGATAGGGCTAAGCAGGTAGATTTGAAAGAGTTTGTAGATTCAAAAGAAAATAAAGAGCCGGTGATAAAGATGGAAATAAAGCATGAGAAGCCAAAATGGAAGGAAAAAGTTAGTGATCCACTTGATCCTAAAAATGCTCAAGTTGATACAACGATGTTCGGTCCATGTTTTGATGACATTAGGAACCCATTAGATCAACAAAAGCAAACAGTTATAGAACTCTCAGAAGGCAAGCACCACTTTCGACCACCATGAGTGGTGACAGGTACGGTCTGGCTGAAGACCTAAAACTTAGCGCTACTTGGGAGGCAACCTGAGATATTGGTAATTTTTAATGTTTTTATTTGTTTTGAACTTTGTGGGTGTGTTCACTAGAAACCCTCACGAGACTTCACTCGTCCACTCGGGCCTATCGAGAGGTTTAAAAGGCTTGTTGCATATGCTAAATGCAACCGTGATTCCTACGAAAGTGAGTTTTATTATTTTTTAGTTTTTGTTTTGTTTTTTAGTTTTAGATAGCCAATGCAAACATGCAAGTGTGGGGAAGCACGTGGAATTTTAGAAGCATATTTGATGAGGTGCTTGGCAGGTTTACCCACAGTCTTCATATAACAATATTGAAGCACTATCAAATCATCTGCCATCAGGTCCATGTGAACTTTCTTTGACTTTTTTGCTATTTTGTTTTGCACTTGACAAAGTGTTTGGGGCTGGTAAAGATCACAAGAAGTCATGTTAAATTTGAAACAACCATACATTGGGGACAATGTATCCCAAGTGTGGGGATGGGGGAAACATCAATAGACACATTTTGGAGAAATGGAAATTTGAACAAATTTTAAAATTTTTAACATTTTTCTCTTAAAATACTAATCATTGGTTAAGTTCTTGGTCATGGTTGATTCCTTAAATGTTTAAACCCGGCTGGTTTGTGGAAGTTGGAAAAGGAATGCCCAACTAGGGATGGCAAACTTTGGGTGTAGTAAACTTGCATGTGTCATGTCGGTAACCCAATTCCACCGTTTCCATATGTGAGAAGCCTATTCTTTGATATTGTTATATCTAATTGCTTGTTGAGAGTGCAATAGTGCCTACTTAGTGGTAGAACTTGTGGGACGAGTGCATCTTGAGATTCGAGACCGAGATTCACATCGAAGTGATTGAGGCATAGGATCAACCATAGAATAACCCCATAGGATCCACCCATCCGACATCTATTCACTAGTAGCCAAGTTTGAGCCTTTTCCCCAGTCATTTGTTTAAACTAAATTTTTTGACCCATTAGCCATTTATTTAGCCTATTCATTTGTTCACCCGTGTGATGGAACTTGAGTTAATTAGTGGTAATAGTGTTAAGTTTGATTTGATATCATGTTTTGAAGTTGCAGTTGGGGATAGCTAAGTTGAGTGCACTCCATTGTATTTTGTTAATTTAGGTTCATTAATCAAAAAAAAAAGAAAAAAAAAAGAAAAAAAAAGAAAAGAAAGTTGTTGAAATAGTTAAGTTTGAAAGACTGAATTATTAGACAAGAAAAAAAAATTGTGCTTTGAAATAAGTTGTAGTTGAAGTATTTGAAGTAGTTTTGTTTAGTGTTGAATAAAGTAGTTAACTCAAGCATCCCATCACCCTAGTCACTATAGCCCAAATTACTCCTACCCAAACCTCAGCCTAACATTACAACCTTTGAAAAGCCCTCATGATTGGTGTGATATCTTGTGTTAGTGGGTGGAGAGGTGATTGTCTTACAAGACTATGCTCACTAGTTTGCGTTATTGTTGAGAGTTCATAAATTACCGGCACATCTTCTGCCGAGTTCAGAAATCAAGCTGAGTGGAGAGTCTTATTGTGAGGGGTGTGCCATGTGCAAGGGAGCCACTTAGAGTTTGGGACCTCTAGTTAGGAAATTCTACGGGTTAGAGGGTGTATGGTTGTTAACGGGTTATGATTATCGAGTTTGGAAATCGGGTATGACTTTGAACCTTGGGTGATGGTTAGTATTTGTGTGTCTTATTTGAAAAAAAAATTAACCTATATTATTGAGTTTTAAAAGCAACCTCGCTTGAGGGCAAGCGAGAAACAAGTGTGGGGATGTGATGTAAGGGATTGGAACGATGTTTATCATGATTAAATAGTTAACTTTAATGTGTTTAATGAGCTCATATATAAAGTATTGTGTTGAATAAGTTAACTACGATGATTTGGTGTTTTGAAGGTTAAAGGCGATGATTTTACGTGTTTTGAAGAATGTATATGGTTGATAAATGAAGATCATTATAGATGAGGTGATAGAGGATTCAATTACGAGAACATGGCCGCAAACAGAGAGGAAGACGGAGTTTGAACGAAGAAGTTACGAAGAAAACAAGAATCGGACAAAGCTGATTGGCCATGACTTACGGCGGAAACATGACTTACGGTGCATCAGTTCAAAAATAAACAGAATGGCCCTAACCTGACTTACGGCAGAAAGCTGACCTACGGTAGATGACGCGCTGAAATCACTTATAAGTCGCAAAAATTAGGGTTTAAGGAAGACTTTTCACTCTAAGCCGCCCCCAAGGTTCCCGAACGACCCCAATCGATCTAGGAGGCTTCCGGAGGCGATTTCAAGGCTCAAGATCTCATTTTTATCATTCGGTTTGAATCTTTAATGTTAGATACCATGTTTACTTTCGATTTTGAGTTGTTTTTCGTTTCCATGTCCGGCTAATCCACCCGTGATCTTCTCCGGGTGGTAAGGTTTATACTATGACTTGTTCTTGATTGTTTTTTGTTAATCTTAATGTTTGAACACGGTGAATTAAACCGAGTAACATTATTAATCGTTTTGCGATTCTAAAATACGTGTTTTATCTTCAATCCAATTGTTCTGTTCTTGAATGTTTTAGATTTCTTTACATTTGTAAACGTCAATTGTGGATGGGATTGGGTAAAACAAACGTAGGGTATGATTCGGATAAGTGCGTAGACACAGTTTCATTCAACTCATTATCTTAAAACGAGTTAATTTGGTTATGTCTATGTGACCCATTAAACTAAAAGAGCAAGCCTGAGTCGTAAACCTGAACCCCGGAGAGGATTACTTCTCTCACCATTAGTTACAATCAATTTTCCTTTTTGATTTAAGTACTTTTTGCAATTTAATTAAGTTAAAAGTATTTTCAATAAACCTTTAGACTTTACGAGTTGAACCACACTTTCCACATATTCCCTGTGGATCGACCCGACTTACCCTAGCTATCTTAGGTGAGTTTGGACTGTTATAAATTGTTTTTGATTAGGCTTGACAAACCGATATCAATAACTTAACCAAATCATGATAAGAATCACAACTTATGTGTGTAAGTAAAACTTGAAGTCTAAGTTTAACCGAGGATACAATATATTGACAATCAACGTAACCAGTCTTATCTATAACAATGCTGGATGATGTTAATGATGGATTTCTAAGAAATATGATCCTATACTTGAAAATTTATCAAAAATAATTAAGTTAATAGTATAGTTAATGTGTCAAATGGTATTTGTGTCAAAAGTGGTCTTTTGTTTACTTGGTTTTGTTTTATAAATATTAAAAAATTAAGGGTCTTTGAATAATTGTAAACACTTAGCTAAATATAATCATTTTCATAGCAAATAAAAAAACACTCAATAAGATGATTAAAATTGAAAAAATAAAAAGTTAAAATGTCGAAGAGAATTGAACTTGTCGCACGAAAGGTGCGAGTGGCCCCAAAGGTTCAAGAGGTAAGAACTTTGACTTCTCACGCGAGAAGTAAGAGTACTATATATTATACAGTCATGTGATAAGTTGACTATTCACACATAACCTCTGAAAAATTTCACCCAAAAACTCGAAGTGTTGAAACTCTGTCAAACTTATTAACATTGTTCATTGTGGTCGCCTATTGGTTCCAAAGTACTTGTTAAGGTATATTAATCTTTATAACATCGATTTGAGTGTGTTTGTTTAATGACCGAGTGTTAAAAGGACTAATACATGTTAAATTGAATAAATTAAACCTTAATAATGACTTAAACGACACCTAATGAAAAGGTATTATTGGTTAAAACACTCTTAAATTAATAGATTGAAAAATTGAATCCAAACAGACTTGTCGTGTGCGACAGGTTCTTTGAACATGAACAAACGCAAAAAAGTTTCAAACTGTCAGAACTATTCGCATGGAAAGTTGTCTTGTCGCGCGAGAAGGTGAATTCTAATAAAATTCAAATTCATTGCGATTACTTCTCTTGTCGCGCGAGAAGTCCAAATTTTCAAATATTTCTAAGTGTTGAAAAATTTTCTAAGTCTAAAATTTTCTATGTATTTTGTGTACTTATAAAGTTTGTTTAATGTTTCAGATGGTGAGACCTATAGTTTTCAATAAAAACCATAATGTTGTTACGTATCTTAGGGATGTTCCGGATGACAAGGCGTTGTTTAGATCACTGATTGTGGGTCTTAAGACTTCCCGGATTTATCATGCTATCTCTGCTAATCCTACCATTTATACTGATGTTATTGATCAGTTTTGGCAATCAACTGCCAATGAGATAGATGAGGATGGAGAACCCTACATTACTGCCACTGTCAAGGGCAAGAGGGTGGTTATCACAGCTGAAGTGATTAATAGTGTGTTACTATTAGAGGATCAGCCTCATGCTCCGGTGAAGATTGATTACGATGCTACTAAGGATTGTTAGTCCAAATGGGATATAGCCACAGATAGCCATCTCTAGAGAAGTACTTACCTCCGTTTTGGAAGTACTTGTTTCAAGTTGTGATCCATTACCTTCGCAATCAGAAGGCTGGCATGGATAGTCTGAGTATTGTTTTCGGATCCCTACTTGTATCACTTGTTGATGATCTTCCATACAGCATATCGAAGGCAATTTTTTTAGAGATTCAGAAGAACGTCCTAGCAGCTGCGGGAAAGAAGTTTACCATGTATCCTAGATTTCCATAGATGATAGTGAATGCTGTTCATCCTGAGTTAGATGTGTCTAATTCATCTACCTATGTTGTAATGGTGATGAAGAAAGATATTTTCACTTATCTTATGGTAGCTCGTGGGGATGCTTGGGATGGATCCTACTTTTGCTAAGCTTGGGAGGTTTGTTGAAGGATTCCAATGTGAGGAACGACCATAAGAGACAGAGAGTCCACATGTTCCTAGAGATGGTACAGCTGGTACATCTACTAGTGTTGCACAAATAGAAGCTGAGAGTTCTCAGGGTGCTGTGAGGTCTGACATTGATGAGGTGAACACTTGGTTCACTAAAAGTGGAAGTGAAACAGAGAATGAACAGATCGGGAACGTACCATATGTATTACAAGAACGTCCCAGAGTGCGAGAAACTCTGGCAAAATGCACTACTAAGGAACGTGATGTTGGTTTTGTTCCTGAAGATGTTCCTATTACTACTCAGGGAAGGAGGAAGAGAATGGCCAGGAGGGCTGAAGATAGTCCACGTGGGAGGGATAGAGGACGTGGAGTGTTAAGAAAGCGTTAGACCCCGATGACCACTATGTCAACTAATGATGTTCAGATTTTTGATATTTCAGTCACAGTCAGTGAGGCCTATACACCCGTGTTCGTTACAGAGACAACAACTGTAACATCATCATCTATGCCTACTACTAATAATATTTTAAGGACACCACCAAGGGAGCAAACTCATGATGATCTATTTGGTAATGCTAATTACGTTAACACTACTCTTGAGCCACGATCACAACTAGAGTCTACTTCATTATCACTCTCGAGTGTTACATTAGAGTAGAGTTAGTATTTTGGAGAAAGAAATGTTAGAAAAGACTCAAATTATTGACGATTTGTATTGGAATATGCTAAAAAAGGATGAGAGAGTTAAGAGTTTGGAGAGTCAGCAACACTTTATGTTTAGTTATGTGTAGATCATTGAACAGAAACTACGAGATCTCACTTTCCATGTGTATTCTTCATTTACTTAGAAACATACCACGGAGGTTGGAGAATCTAGTGGACAACAAACGGCTTGTCGTAAACCTAATGATGATCCTATCACTGATACAGAGGATGTTGTTGATCATGTTGATGCAGAAAGGGCAACACACACTACCGATGTTGATCAAGTGCCTTTATGTAATGTTCCTATTCAGGCTACTGAGGATCAACCTGTACAGTTCACTTTAGAGGCGTTTTTGGAGCCTGAACATGTTATGCACATTCCTAATTCAGTTAATGATGATGATGATTTGGATATGGTAGATTTTAGTTGTGATGAAGAGAATAATATGGATGATGATGATGATGAGAATGATGATGGTGATGATGGTGATGGGGGAAATGATGATAAAGGAGATGATGATAAAAAGGATAATGATGATGATCAAGGGGGTGATATGAGTGTTGCTACCGGTACTTCTAGATCATCGAGTATTGCTAACATCTCTAGACCAAGTCCCAATGATACAGTTGATTACACACCGATAGATCCTACCACCAAAGCTGCTTATAAGAAGGAGTTTTACTCTTTCCAGGAAAGATTGATTGCTAAGGACGAAGACGAGGATATTGGTTCGTTTGATGATTTAGAAGAGACTATAGACTACACAGATGTATTCAAAAATAGTCTTAAGGACTTATTTTCTAATATCTTGGTTGAAGAGGGAGAGATAGTTAGAGAAACAAGTGCTGGAAAAATGACTTACAAGACAGCAGATCAAACTGGTCAAAGTGTTGTACATCACGTCAGTAATCTTACTGTTGAAACTCCTCCACCGCCAGCTTACATTCACACGCTGAGACTTCCAAACCTTTCATAAGGTACGGAAATTCAGAACCCATTCTTAGTTGGGCATATGAGGCTGAAAAGAAGATGTATGTGATTAAGAGAAGAGTAGGGGAAATAGAGTACTTTTAGGACGAACACGATTTTCATACACTTAGAGCATCGGATTTATATGCTATCAACTTTAAGGACTTCAAAACAACCAATTCTAAAATTATTAGAAATGAGACCTGGATTGATCCTAACATGAACAAGCCAATGAAGATAAGGGTATAGAAGCATTCATGGTATGTGAGGAAGATCCCTATCCACACTCCAATGCCAGCTAATAACTTATCTAAACTTATGTGGTGGAGTTGTGAAAAGGAGACGAGACACACGTTGATACACTATGTTGACAACGACTACCATATCATCCACCCTATGGATCTTCTCAAAATTGGAGGGGAAGGTTTGATGAGGTTGCAGGCTTTTCCGATTGCAGCTGATGAATCAGTTCATTTTATAGCAACACAGTTTGGTTGGTTATTCATGACAGCCATGGATAACAAGATGTATGCTTATGGGGGCAGTTACAAGGTTGCTGACGTGGACTTCTAAACTCATTGATTTACCGAGCCTAGGGGGAGATTGTAGGGGTTGAACCTAGAGGATCGGGAAATCAAATAAAGATGAAGATCAAGATCAAGTCAAGCGATAAGTTCAAAGTTGTCGCGTGACAACTTACTTCTCGCACAACAACATCAAGTTGCGTGAGAACCTGTTAACTCGCGTGAGAATTAAAAGTTTAGTGTATATAGAAGTTTTGTCATGTAATTATTAAGCTTTTTTCACTTTCCTTAATTTCATACGTAATGTAATCAATCAGAATTCAGAGAGCAATATACTTTAAAGTTATTTACAATTGTATTCATGTGAATTTGATAGTTCTTCATCTTCATACCGTGAGCGATTACATTCTGCATTCTTTTCATAAGATCGATTTTATTATTATGATGATCCTTACAGATAATAACAAACAAAATACCAATACAAAATATATTAAAATCATTGATCTCAATCTTGTACGTTAATACGCCCCCATAGTTTGAGCATTAGATAGACAAATGCTCAAACTAGCCTTGAACCATTGAAATAGTTGCTAAGGAAGTCCTTTAGGTAAATATATCCGCATATTGGTAATTAGCCAGTATATGTAGGACACGAACAGAACCGATACAAACCTTTTCGCAAACAAAATGGATGTCAATCTCTACATGCTTGGTTCGTTAGTGATAAACCAGATTCTCTGTGAGATACAGAACCAAAATATTATCACAATAAACAATGGTGGTGTGTGTAGTAGGGACATGTAACTCAAGAAGTAAATTTTGTAGCCAACTGGTTTAAGCAACTACATTAGCGATGCTCTGGTACAAGGCTTCGGCGCTTGAATGGGAGATGACGGCTTGACATTTTGATGACCATGAGACTAGATTGTCTCACCAAAATATGCAATACCTAGATGTGGATCGTCGGGTATCGGGCCACCCCCCCAAATAAAAAGCAACGTCGGAGAAGGCGGTGAGTTTCATTGATTTAGAAGGGGTGATGTGTAGGCCATGATTCAAGGTGCCTTCAAGATACCTGAGTATGCACTTCAAAAAAGTAAAGTGCTATTCACATGGGCCGTGCATGACAATGCATACCTGTTGCACTGCATAAGAAATATCCGGTCGAGTAAAAGTTAAGTATTGTAAAGCACCGGCTAAGCTGCGATATAAGGTGCCATTTGAGAGAGGTTGACCGATGGACCCACTAAGTTTGGAGTCGATGTCAGTTGGTGTCAAGTAGGGTATGCAAGATGACATATTAGCACGAACCCCATATGATTCTTGAGACAGAAAAAGACCACCATTTTTGGACGCAACATTAATCCCAAGGAAGTAATGAAGTTTTCCAAGATCAGTCATAGAAAATTCCTTGGATAATGAACCTATTATCTGTATGAGGAGCTCGTCATCCGAAGCAGTAAGTATGATATTGTCAACATGTAGTAATAGGTAGGCCAGACGGTTATCGTGCTTATAAACAAAAATAGAGTAGTCACCGGTGATGCTAAGGAACCCACACCAAGTGATATAAGTTGCAAATCGTTGGTACCACGTCCGAGAAGCTTGGTTTCAGCCCATATAAGGATTTGTGCAGTCGACACACGTGTTAGGGTTTAGATGAATCAGTGAAGCCAGGAGGTTAATGCATGTAAACGGTTACTTGGAGATCCACATGTAAAAGTGTGTTCTTGACTTCAAGTTGGTGGGTCAGCCAAGAGCGGGAGACGGCTAAGCTAAGGACCGTGCGTATAGTGATTGGCTTCACGATCGGGCTAAATGTGTCATAACAGTCGATCCCAACTTGTTGTGATTCCCCATTGATGACTAGGCGGGCTTTATGGCGTTGTAAAATCTAAATAACCACATGCATCGAATGACATGTGCATCAGTAGTTTGAGGTGCCGATTCCCTTGTGTTATTTGATGTTAAGGCCCTATATTCACCATTCATAGCATCATGCCAGTGTGGATCAGAAAGGGAGGTAAGGTAGGATTTAGGGAGAAGGGATATGGTAGGGTCGGTGGTGGTTTTTAAGGAGAAGAGTTGGGGAGGTTTGGTGATCCTGACTTTGGATCGAGTGGTCATTGGGTGGGGAGGCTGTAGTGGTTGTGGTAAAGGTGTGGGTGGTGACTGGGCTGTTTAGGTGGTGGTGAGGTGGGAGGGGATGGTGGTGGCGCGGTGGCGACGATGGAGGAAGGGGCATAAGGGGTTTTGGATGATGGGGAGGTGGCGGTAGAGTGTGATGGTGCAACAGATGTATTGGTGGGGGATTCTTATGATGGTTAGGTAGATGGTGGGAAAGGTTAGAAGATGAGGGGAGTAGGGTCTGGATCAAAGTGTAATTGGGTTAAGCAAGGTTGGGTGTGTTGGCAAAGGGGAGGTGTTCTCATCAAACGTTACATGGCGGGAAAGGATTACATTGCCCATGGAAGGGTCCAGGCAAAGATAACCTCGAAAATTGGTTGGGTAACCAAGAAAAATATACCGGGTGGATCAGTCTGGAAGTTTGTGGGGTCAGGTAGAAGAAAGGTTAGGGTAGCACACACACTCAAACACAAGAATGTGTGAGTAGGATGGTTGCTTAAAGAAAAGTACGGTGGTTACGGTGAGAAAGTCAAGAAGTTGGGTGGGAGTATATTATGTTGGTACATGGCTGCATGGAATGCTTCCACCCATTAGGTTGGAAGAATGGAGGCATGAGTAAAGTAAGGATAGCATGATTTCATTCAATTGAAGAATCATGCGATCAGCCGTTTCGTTTTGTTGGGATGTATAAGGACATGAAAAACAAAATTGTAACCCGTGGGAGGTGGCAAAGGATTTAAATTAGTGATTATCAAAATCACCACCCAAGTCACATTGAAACAATTTAATTGTAAGATGAAATTGGGTTTTTATGAAAGTGTGAAATTGTTAGAATTTGGTAAAAGTCTCTGATTAAAATTTTAAGAGATAAACCCATCTATATTGACTAAAATCATCAATTAGTAACATGCAGTATTTGTGGCCATTTTTTACTTGGAACGGGTGACGCCATAAGTCACAATGCACAATATCAAATGGTAATAAAGTAATAGAATTTTATAATGAAAACAGTGTATGGTTATATTAGAAAGGCTGATGCAACCAAAGCAACCAAAGAGCTTCCTGCATGCATACACTTATATACAAGGTAGAAGTTACTTTGGAAGTTTTACACTCTTCATAGAGAAAATATTCTAAGTGTAAAATCTTTCGAAGCCAAAGACAAAATCATCTTTCTAGTCACAAGTCAAAAGGCAATTTGCCTTTTGACTATATATTGATCTTGTTGTCTAGATTAGTGTTTCCAGCTGGGTTTCAAAGTATAGCTGGCTGTAGGATGTAGTATAAAGTATCTCATGTTCTTGTATTTCTTTTGATGCTTCAGAATACTTGTAAAAGAACTTGAAAGCAATATACAGCATTTATTTATCTGTTCTTGTTCTTTTGTTCTGTCTCATTATTTGCCTGTGTTCTTAGTATCCTCTACATAAACCCGGCTTCTTATTTGATCTGTTAAGTGTTCTAACACTCTCCTCATTGTGAAACTGATTGTATTGACCACCCATAACCGGTCTTGCAAACAACAACCTCTTATTTTTAGCAATATGACAAGTGTCACAAAAATCCAAAATACTAGGTTTAATGGAAAAAATAAAAATAACGAGAAGACAAAATTTTCATAACGGGAAGCCCCGAGTGACCGAGGCGAGCATGCCAATAAGGTTGATGGGTTGATGCCATAAAAATGGTTGTCAAGGAGATGGTGGTAAACAGATAAAGATTATCGGTGCTGTCATGCCTACTCAGGATCCTCCCATCCTAAATATAAGTAATGGAGAAACCAAACGGGTCAAATTCAATGGATGTTTTACTGTCAATATTAAATTTTTGAACATAAATTAAGTTTTGACAATATTGAGTGTGTATATGATGTTGTTAAGGGCTAGGGCTTTCGAAGTGGTAGGTAATATTGGAGCTGTACAAGATAATCTATATTATCAACATAGTCAAAGTCAACAAAAGTCAACATCACGGTCAAAGTCAACAAAAGTCAACCGTCACGGTCAAAGTCAACAAAGTCAAACGTCGAGTATGAGACGAAGAACCGAGACGAGACGTTGAAGATTTAAATGACTAGGTGTTTTATTGTTATAAATATATTTTGTGTAAACAAAATATATTTTATCTTGTTTTTAGTCATTTTTATGTTTTATATGTAATTTCATTAATTAGTCTAAGTGCAGGATCGGGTTTGTCACTTAAACACTTGGATTTCTCTCAAACTCACTTATGGAAACACTCAAATCAAATGAAGTAATGTCTTTTACAAGAGTTGATAATAATGTAATAAGTAGCAAAGGAACACATAGAAATAATTTCCAAGGCACTTGTATATATTACTTCTCAAGTCAAGATATCACAAGACTCTTACAAGCATATTGCATGAGTTACAATGAGAAACTATATATACTAGATCCTACAGCCGGATATACTTTGATACCAGCTGGAAACCTACGACTAAAGCATATACTACAATGCTAAAGCTAAGGTATCTTAGATAAAGCATTATCTAAGATATGGTAGTCATGACATGTCCATGACTTACCTTTTGTCACCAACTAAAGATGGAAACTGTACTAACATAAAAAGGTAAACAGTGGATTAAAGTATGGTCAACTACATGGCTTTTGAGAAAACACCATGCAGTATCTTAGAGATTTGCAGCGGGGTGTCAGGGAGACCATACTTATGTCCACTGGACAATAGTAGTGTCTTCCGAAGGTAAGTTGGCTTCGGAAGAACAAGTTCTTCCGAAGCCACTTATACTTCAGAAGAGGCTTCTATACTTCCGAGGCTTGAGGACTTCTGTACTTCGGAAGTTGACTTCAGATCTTTCTTTATAAGTCTTGATCTTCGGAAGTAGGTTCTTTGTCTTCGGAAGCTGGAGTTTTCCTTCGAAACTAAGTTTTACACTTTGTCTTCGGAACAGCTCCTTCTTCCTTCGGAAGTTCCATACTTAGCTTCGGAAGTCCTTTATTTGTTGTACCAAAATCTTCTAAGTGACTTGGTTTTGGTTGCACCAGCCTTTGTAGATCCAACAAACTCCCCCTAGGCTGATGCTACCAAAACCTCACTTATTTCTGCTTCTCAAAGCTTTCAGCACCAGGGACGAAAGGTATTTGTCTGTCTCTTTGTTCATCCCTGAAGTGGTGCTGAGAAGCTTGTACAAGTCACTAGTGGATAGGAGATCCAGTCTATCACTCTGAATGACATGTACCCTTTGTTGTGTCCCCCCTGAAAAGGGTTAGTTGACGGGAGTTATAATCATACTCCCATCTAACTATGGATTCAAGTTCAGGACCTTCAACCATTTGTAGAAAGGCTTTACCTTTGGTTGCTGATCCCTTCCTTTCCTCCTCCTCTCTCAGTTTCAACTCTTCTTCAACCTTGCTTGTAGCAGCTAGCTCGGCCATATGAAGGCTGCCTAGATGATTTCTGATATGGGCAGCTACATCAGAGTTTGAAGGGTTAGAGAATGGCTTCTCTGCTAACTCAGCAATGTCAAACCTGCTCAAGTGTAGCAGAGATGAGGCATTTAGCCTGTTGAGCTCTCCATTTTCTCTTTCAACAACAAAGTTGTGAGAAGATTCTTCGAACCTCCACTGGATGATATTCTTTCTAGGTGCAAGAGGTTGTCTTGGCACCCGGTCTCCTTTCTTGGTATCCAGTAGAGTCACCAGCCTTCTCCTTAACTTTTTTTCTTCCTCATTCAAAGTATCTGAATTGAGGCCAAGGAGATTTGCAGCTTGGTCCAAAGTTCCTCTGGGCAGATCAAGAAATTGATATCTAGTGAGGGAACTTGAGGATCCATCAACATAGGTCAAATTGACTGAATCCTCCTCACAGGAGATATCGCTTAGAGTTGTGCAGTTTATGAGCTTTGTCTTGACTGCCTTGAATTCTTCCAAGGAGAGATGTTTAGAAGGCTGAGGGGATGGTTTGATAGGTTGATGGGTAGGTTGAGGTGTTTGGGTTCTGGCTAGAGTTTTGGGTTGGAGGATGGGTAGTTTAGGTGGTTGAGGTGAAGAGGTTGGTAGGGGTGATGGTGTAGGTTCAGGAGTGTATGGTTCAGTGGTTGGTTCGGTTTTGATTGGGAATGAAAAGGGTATAGGTTCAGATTGAGGTTGGGTTTGGAGTTTGGGTTGAGTGGTTGCTTTGAAGGTCATCCCCTGTCCCCTTCTATACATCTCCTTCCTTTTCCCCGCGGAATGTCAGCCTTAATGTCACTGACATGTCGCTTGAGAGTCTTTTCTGACATAGGACCCACCTGCCTGCCAGAGAAGCCATGAGCCTTGAGATAGCTCTTCATCCAGGCCTTCTCACCTATCTTCTTGGCAGCAGTCAGTCCTGCTTCCTCTTCCTTCTTCTTCTTCTGCAATAGCTTTTCCCTTGCAGCTCTCTTTCTCTCTTTCTCCATTTGATCTTGCTCTTTGTTGAAGAGCCATAAGATCGTATCATTGTTATGTGGAGATAATTCTTCTTGAGAGAAACCTCTAGAGGTTAGGAAAATTATCCTTTCCCTCCTGAGCTGCAGATTAGCTTTTCTTTCTTTCCTCTCCCTTTCTTGTTCTAAGGCCAACCTTGCTACCTCTTCTTTTTGCTGTTTTAGCAGCAAGGTTGCTTTTCTAGCTCTACTAACTCCTCTAATAGTAGCAGGAGTATATCTTTATTTGCAGCTCCTAGACTAACAAGTCTATCAATAATCTCTACTCCTTTTCTATTGTTGACTGCCTCCTAGTTGGCTGTAGCTGCTTTGGTACTTGCAGCTAGCAGTTTTCCAGTTGGAAGCCTACTTTTTCTTTTGAGTTTCTCCAACCTTTCTTCCTCCTGAAGCTCTTCCGAAGTCATCTTCCTCTTTCCTTTGATGTCTTCGGAAGTACTAGACTTTGGGGGTTCTTGGATGGAAGATTCAGGTTGAGTAGTAGAGATGGGAGCTGGAGTTAAAGCTGAAGTTAGAGCTAAAGGTTGGGTGAGAAAATCCTCCCTATTAACCTCAGATGCAAATTCCAGGATTGCATCTGTGACTATTAGATCATCGGATAATGAGAATAGTCCTTCCGCAGCAGCAATCTCAGCTTCGGAAGTTTGAAATTGTTCTTCCGAGGCTTTGAATTGTGCTTCGGAAGTCTGTGAGAATGCACTATCTGTCCCAACTGTTTCAGTTGCTGGGCCATCAGTCCTTGTTTCCCCTTCGAAGTTAATCTCAGGTTCCACTTGGACCTTAGGTTGACCAACTTCCTCAATAGTGGTAGAAGGTGCATTTAACCTCTAAAGCTCTTGAGCTCCAAAGTAGATCACAGACATATCAGGGCTTGGCTGTTCTATAAGAGATTCCAATAGGAACTTCTTAAAGAACCTATTGAGATCTTGGAGCATCCTTTGATCCACTTGAAAAACAACTGGAGGAGGCTCAGGGAAAGTTGCAGCTTGTTGCACAGGATACTTCGAGCTCAAGGAAGTGAGAGCTTGACTTTGGGTTTCCTCCTGTCTTTGACTTTGTCTCTGAACACACTCCCCCTTTTTGGTAGCATCATCCTGAGAGCTTGATGAGCTAGAAGAAGAGGTCAAGGAGATCTGAATTGGTACATGCCTAACAGACCTCTTTATCTGTTTCTCAGCTAGTTTGGTCTTGAGAGTTTCAATCTCAAGTTGTTGAGTGGCAGACCTATCCTCTAAAGTCCTAACCTTGGATTCAAGATTTGAGACTTTAGAAAGTAGGTCTTGATTGGTGAGTTGCATTCTTCCCTCATCTTATTTTGAAGAATCACGGGGAGATGAGGTAACATACATTGTATGTTCATCCTCACCACCAGATGTGGTTTCTTGGCGCCCTGGTTTCCCTTGCACAATGATGTTTCTTTCAGAGTCATCAAAGGGCATGGTTGCCGTAGATTCAGTCTCTACCACCGTCCTTAGGATCCATTGAGGCTCCTTCAGTAGTGGCAGCTGAATCTACATGTCAGGATCAGTGATCACAAGTTCGATGGATTAGAGTGTAATGCAGCGGAATAAGATCAAGAATTAGACAATTTGTAGCAAGAATTTGATATTTGTAAACAAATACGAGAGAATATATTTCTGTGATAAGGAATGTTTCAATTATACCAAATATTTCTGCTCGATCATTCACTTTTTACAATAAGGTTGACACTCCTTATATAGAGTCCAATCACTGCTGTTATCACGGGATAGTGACAACTGGCAGATCTATTACAAAAATAACTAACACTTAACAAACTACTGAAATGTTCACAACTACTGAGAACATATCAGAGTACTAAGTACAAAATATAAAACTACTGATAAGAAACTACTGAAACTACAACGACTGAAGAACAAGCTCTTCAGTCGTTTTACAAAACTACTGAAAACATAAAACTACTGAAAGTAAACCGTCACAACTACTGAAGAAGTCCTCTTCAGCTGTTATGACAACGTCTGATACTTGGTCTTCAGCACTTGTGTCTTCAGACTTTGTCTTCAGTATTTGTCTTCAGACTTTGTCTTCAGCACTTGTCTTCAGACTTTGTCTTCAGCACTTGTGTTCAGACTTTGTCTTCAGCACTTGTGTCTTCAGACTGTCTTCAGCACTTGTGTTCAGACTTTGTCTTCAGGTGTTGTCTTCAGCTGTTGTGGACTTCAGCAGTTGTTGTGACGTCTGTGGGACTTAAAGGTTTTTCTGATCCGGCTCATTGGTTCTTTTGGTCCAACAAACTCCCCCTGAACCAATGCAGCCAAAACCTTTAACTTTATTGAGGTCCCACTTATTGTTGGCAAAATGGTTGGTCTTTTTCCTTCTTGATCAGTTGAGAAGATGACCCATATAAGCACTGGCCTGGAAATGAGTATCTAATGATTTGGTTGGCAATGTATGGATGGGAGCTCTGTATTGGGGAATTGGACACTGAGCTGTTCCCCATCCATGAGACTCACTTCCCATGTATAAGCCTGTAGGATTCTCTGGTGTATGCTCTGAGAAACATAATTTGTTCTTCCATGGTAAGATTTTCTGGTTCACCATCAAACAATCCTTCACGCCCATACAGCTCTGAAATGTACTTAGCCTGTTTGCCATTTTTGAGCTCAACTGTTGTAATCTGTCTGTATGCAAACTCATCTGGGTGAGTACCTTCAAGTAACAGACTGAGCTCATTTTGTTTGAAGTTCTCAAGCTTCTTGTAGACTAACCCCTTTTTAATTACTCTGTTCTCTAACATCTTTTGGGGTGGCTGTTTAGTCTCATAAGCCTTCTTGAAATCTTCTACAATTTCCCAGGGTGATACTACCAGGACCACTGTGATCTCTTCATCTACAATCCTTTTTACTTGGCCCTTGTATCTCGCAGGAATGTCTTTCTTCACAATTCTGTGAGCCACCCTAGGATCAGGTCATATTCTCACCTTTTCCTTTTGATATTGAAATGTGTTAGCAAAGGTGTACAATCTCAGAGCTTCTTTCTTCATACTAATTATTGATGAAGAAGCAGCATAAGTTTTGTCTATACTTTTCAGCATCTCATCATCATGAAGCCTTTGCTGCTGTTCTTCTTCTATCTTTACTCTCACCGTTTCCATCTGTGAGGTGGGAGTGATGGGCATAGGTTTGGCTTTAGGCAAAGTTAGGACTGCGGAAAGAGGCAGCCTATCTTCTTCCTCATCATCCTCTTCTTCTTCTTCTTTAGCCTCAACATCCTTCTCTTCTTCTTCTTGGGTGCATCATCGGCTGTTGGTTTTGAGGGTAAAGGAGTTGGTTTAATGGGTTGTGGTAGTGGTGATTTTGAATTGGGAAGTTTTGCAGGTTGTTCTAGCATTCTTGTAGTGAGTGAGGCTTTTGAGTGTTTTACTAGTTCATTTCTGTTCCCAGCACCTGCCTCATTTAGTGCTTCAATCACCAATCCCTTAGTGTATGCTTCAGACGTACAGATCTTGGTGGTTATTGCCAAGATACTGTCCCTGGTCCATGACTTAATCTCGATCAATGATCTCCCAAGGTACTTTGCAATGAATCTGATCATGATCTCTAGTCTTTCTCTTTCTAATGCATCATAACTTGCCCATCTTGAGTTAATTTCTTCAACTTCAAGTCTCCTAATCTCTGAGTCAAGCTGTGCAGTATCGAACCCTTGTCTATACAGTTGATCAATAATGGAGTCCATTGATTTACTATGTGTAGCATCCGCCATTTTGATCATCTCATCAAGTTGGAGTTCTTTTTCTTTTCCTTCAACCTTCCTCTTCTTATATGTGATATGAAAGTCTTTGTGACTTTCACCCACTTGATCAATATCAGCTCCCTTCACACACTCCTCTTCCTTCTCAGTCTCCTTTTCCTTCTCAGTCTCCTTTTCTTTCAGTATGCTCTTCCTCTTTGCTTTCACTAACTGACTCTCCCCCTTTTTGGTTGCATTGGTTGCAAGGGTTTGAGTAGTAGAAAGCCTTGTGCTCACAATCTCCTCCACCAGGGGTTGTATGATTGAGGGAAGCCTCTCATCCATGGTTTTGATCACAATGTCTGTGATCATTGGGGTGATGAGAGGTAGGGATTGCTGAAAGATAGCAGCTGTTTGCTCAGAGGGGTTCTGTCCCTGAGAAGCAGTGCCAGAAATAGAGGCTGGTGGGTTGGAAGTTTGGAGTGGCTGAGTGTTTGGGAGACCTTCAGGTGAAGGTGCCATCTGTGGGTTTATGTTGGTGTCAGATGGACTTGCTTCTTGAGAGAATTGGTCAAGTAGGCTTTGTAGTCTACAGACTTCTTCCTCAAGAATTGTGTTATGGGCCAGAACATCATAAAAGAAGCCCAGGTCATCATCAGCAGATGCTGAATCACCTGACCTCCTGCTTGTAGCAGGATGTACATGCACTGGGTGTAGACCGGTTTTAGAATGTGCCCCTTTTTCTTGGAACTGGGGACTTCCAGCCTCAGGACGATGTCCTTCATCAACTGTTGCCTCTGATAAGGTCTTAGCAATGTTACCAGCCTCAGTCTGATCATGTGCTGATTCAGAAGAGGTGGCAACCTCACCAGATATTCTGATCTCCATATCCACACCAGGAGACAGAACATTTAAACCCCGGTGCTGTGGGTTGTCAGAAGCATGTTGATCCTCTTCCTCAATGGCTGTGGTTGTCCCCTTTGTTGGTGTTTGGTGGGTAGGAGGAGAGGCATGCAGCTGAGTCAGCACATTTGCAATTATAATGGTTGGACTTTGGGGGGCATTTTCATGGGGAGATAGGGTAAAATCAGTATGCACCTGGGGAGAATGGTGCTCATCAATGGCAATCTCCTCAAATGAGGAAGATTCCAGATTAGTGGGTACCCCTTCTTTGGTTGCTGCAGGCTCCTTTTGAGAGGAATCCTGAGCGGCTGTGGCTGGTAGAGTCTTTGATACTGCTGGGGGGTTTACACCAGCAAGTACATCCTGCCTTGGTGGTACAGGAGCATCTTCAGGGGACTCATCTCCCTGAATAGCTGTTTTGGGGCGTTTGGTTTTTGGTTTGGTGGGGACTCTGGATCTTGTGGTGGTGGCTGTGGGTTCCAACTGCGTGGGTTTGCGCAGCTTGGCAGCCATTTTTAGTGATTGGTCAGAGTTGTGCCGGGAGTATACTTCAGGCAATACAGCCATAGCAGGGACTCCCAGGCCAACAAGTCCCTCAGCTTGAAGCTGGTTTTCAATTATGGCCATTATGAACCGAGGATATAATATCCAACGGTTAGCAAGTTGTTTTTGGGCCATATCCTTGGGCTCTAAAAATAGTATTTCAGAAAAATTTAAAGGTTGTTGCTCAAGGATGGAGTACATTACCTGTTGCCACCTTGTGGACATTTGATCCCATGATGACGTCCTGGGGGCAAGGCAGACATTTACCATATGAAAGATGAGACGTTCGGCATCCTGGAAATGTTTCTTCAATATGGTAGAGGCACTCAGGTTACCTTGGTATCCATGATGGGCAAATGATAGATCTGTTGTGCCCTTTGGATAACCAGTTGGGAAAGTGGCATCATCCAGATTGAGGGTTTGGCGAAGAGTGTCTGTAGTAATGACCACCTTTTGACGATGGACAAACGATTGAAGAGACTCTGTGTCATTCTCCTCAGAGACAAGAGTGACGTTTGTCCAGAATTGGCTAAGAGATTTGGCATATATGGTGGGGTTTAACAGAAAAGCCGTTTGGTAAGGTGACTGAACCATTAAATCAATGGCGTTGTGAAACTTGGTCCAGTATGGCAATTTTGTGAGATGAGCGACACAGTTGTGTCGTGGTTTTAGTTGCATGGTCGCCATTGATGAAGAGAGGTTACAGAGTTTTTGAACGTTAGGTTTGAGAAGAGAGGTGAGGAAAACTCTGAAGGTGGGATAAGGTATTTAAAGGGTCGGGTTGGAAAACAACTGAAGGTTTTGGTGTTAGTCATCATTTGTTGAAACTACTGATGACGTGGTATTAACTTTCAGAGGATTGAAATGACTGACCGTATTGGTGTGATCATTAGTTGTTATAAAACAACTGAAGACTTGGTTTTAACCGTCAGACGTTGAAACAGCTGAAGTCTCTGATTTAGTCATCAGTAGTTATAAAACTACTGAAGACAGTCTTGACTTCAGGTGGTGAAACAACTGAGGACATGGTGTTTGTCATCAGTAGTTGTGAAACTACTGAAGACAGTGTTTTTTGTCATCAGTTGTTGTAAACAGCTGAAGACTTGGTGTTAGTCTTCAGTAGTTGTAAACTACTGAAGACATAGGTTTGGCTTCAGTTGTTTAGAAACAGCAGTTGTAGAAACAACTGAAGAGAAATTACTCATCAGCTGTTTTCGTCAATTCATAGCTTTTCAGCTGTTTCAGTCTGACCTCCACACTTACTCATCAGACTTAAATCTGAGTTTCAGAGGTTTCATTGGTCATCAGTACTTATCTGCATTTCTGACATCAGTAGTTATAGCTACATCAGCTGTTGTGATTTCATCAGCTGTTGTAACTACATCAGCTGTTTTAACAAATAAAGTACTTCAGTACTTGTGAGACATGTAGCCTTCAGTAGTTATAAAAACTACTGAGGGTAAAGGAACTCATCAGTACTTATATGTGACATGGTTACCAATGATCATCAGTACTTATTACTGAGATCATCAGTAGTTGTCACTTATTCTAGCTGCAGCATACTAAGCCTTAACACCAGGTTGTGGAAAGTTGAACTATCCAAAGGCTTAGTAAAAATGTCTGCAAGCTCATCAGCACTAGGAACAAATTTTGGGTCAATCAAACCTTTTTCAAAACAATCTCTAATAAAATGGTGTCTGATTTCAATATGTTTAGTCCTAGAGTGCTGGACAAGATTCTTGACAATACAAAGAGCTGAAGAGCTATCCATTAACAATGGGGTCTTAGTCTCTGTTATGCCATAATCCAATAATTGGTTTTGAAGCCAGAGTACCTGAGATGTACAGCTTGCAGCAGCAATGTACTCGGCTTCAGCAGTTGATGTAGCAACTGAGGTTTGTTTCTTACTCTGCCAAGAAATCAAACAGTTGCCTAGGAATTGACATCCACCAGAAGTTGATTTCCTGGTCAACTTACACCCTGCATAGTCACTGTCAGAAAAAGCAACTAATTTACCAGAATGTCTAGTAGAATACCATAAACCTAGAGATGGAGTGCCTTGCAGATATCTAAAGATCCTCTTGACTGCAATCAAATGAGACTCCTTAGGTGCAGCCTGAAATCTAGCACAAACACATGTAGCAAACATAATATCTGGTCTAGAAGCTGTTAAATACATCAAGGACCCAATCATACATCTGTAAAGTGTTTCATCAACCACTTTACCATTCTGATCTGTATCCAGTTGTGTGGTGTTGCGCATGGGAGTAGAACAGGGCTTACAGTTTTGTAAATCAAATTTTTCCAAAAGGTTTTTTGTGTATTTGGACTGATGAATGAAAATTCCATCAGCTTTTTGTTTGATTTGCAAACCCAGAAAGAATTGTAATTCTCCCATGGCACTCATTTCAAACTTTTGTTGCATCAACTTTGTAAAGGCATCACACAACTGTGGATCAGAGGATGCAAAAATAATATCATCTACATAAATTTGAACAAGTAGATTATGCTGCCCAGCTTTCTTAATGAATAAAGCTTTATCTATGGAGCCTCTAGTGAAAATTATTTTCCAGAAGAAAGTTTGATAATGTCTCATACCAGGCTCTAGGAGCTTGTTTCAACCCATAAAGAGCCTTATCAAGCTTATACACCCAATTAGGATGTTTATTGTCCTCAAAACCTGGTGGTTGACATACATAAACCTCTTCTTTAATTTTCCCATACAAAAATGCACTTTTGACATCCATTTGAAAAACTTTAAGATTTTGATAAGCAACATAAGCTAAAAACAATCTAATTGCTTCCAGTCTAGCTACAGGGGCAAAGGTTTCATCATAATCAATACCTTCTTCTTGTGCAAACCCCTGAACAACCAGTCTGGCCTTGTTCTTAACAATAAGCCCATTTTCATCAGTTTTGTTCCTAAACACCCATTTAGTGCCTATTGCACACTTACCTGGAGGTAGAGGAACCAGTTCCCACACTTGCTGTTTCTTGAACTGAAGAAGCTCAAGCTGCATGGCATCAACCCATCCATTGTCCTTTAAAGCAATGTGATAATTCTTTGGCTCTTGCTGGCTGATGAAGAGAGCATAGAAGCAGAAATTTGACAATTGACTTCTTGTTGATACGCCAGCAGTGATATCACCAATGATTTGAGACATAGGGTGATTCTTCAGATCTTGGTACACAATGAGATTAGTGCAAGTGTTTGTAGCACGCTCAGCAGCAACAGATGGTGATGGTGAAGCATTTCCTTGAAACCAATCAGTAGATGGTAATTCAAAGGAAATTGAAGTTGTAGAAATCTCATCAGCATTTGTTGTGGATTGTGCTGCTGGAGCTACAGGAACATCAGGTCTAGCTGAATCAGGCAGTTGATCACTAAACTTGAAGAGGTGAGTACTACTATCATCATCATCATCAGCACCAGCAATACCACCAGGTGGTGAACTGTTGATAGGAGCAACAGCAGGAGTTTGATAAGGAACATATTGCAGTATGTCCAAATCAAATATCTCCACAGGGCTTTGTGGAATCTTGTCCTTCAGAGATTCATTAAACTTAACATGTAGAGTCTCTTCAACCATCTTTGTTCTACAGTTGAAGACTCTGTATGCTTTGCAAGTTGATGAATAACCAACAAAGTACCCTGCATCCACCTTAGAATCAAATTTTTGGAGTTGATCCCGTGTGTTGAGAATGAAACAAGGACATCCAAAAGCTCTGAAGAATGAAATTAGAGGGGCCAAATGATGAAGAACTTCATATGGAGTCTTCATCAACCTCTGATTTACTAGAGCTCTATTCTGTACATAGCAAGCTGTATTGACAGCTTCAGCCCAAAAAGTCATTGGCAGTCCAGAATCAGCCAACATGGACCTTGCAGCTTCAATAAGAGTCCTGTTCTTTCTCTCCACTACTCCATTTTGTTCAGGAGTTCTTGGAATGCTAAAATGCCTCTGGATTCCCTTTGAGAGGTAGAACTCATCAAGTGTATTGTTTCTAAATTCTGTTCCATTATCACTTCTAATACACTTGATTGAGAGGGAATACTGCTTCTCAACATAGAGGGGAAGAAAGAAAAGGAGACTGAGAAGGAAAAGGAGACTGAGAAGGAAGAGGTGTGTGTGAAGGGAGCTGATATTGATCAAGTGGGTGAAAGTCACAAAGACTTTCATATCACATATAAGAAGAGGAAGGTTGAAGGAAAAGAAAAAGAACTCCAACTTGATGAGATGATCAAAATGGCGGATGCTATACATAGTAAATCAATGGACTCCATTATTGATCAACTGTATAGACAAGGGTTCGATACTGCACAGCTTGACTCAGAGATTAGGAGACTCGAAGTTGAAGAAATTAACTCAAGATGGGCAAGTTATGATACATTAGAAAGAGAAAGACTAGAGATCATGATCAGATTCATTGCAAAGTACCTTGGGAGATCATTGATCGAGATTAAGTCATGGACCAGGGACAGTATCTTGGCAATAACCACCAAGATCTGTACGTCTGAAGCATACACTAAGGGATTGGTGATTGAAGCACTAAATGAGGCAGGTGCTGGGAACAGAAATGAACTAGCAAAACACTCAAAAGCCTCACTCACTACAAGAATGCTAGAACAACCTGCAAAACTTCCCACTTCAAAATCACCACTACCACAACCCATTAAACCAAATCCTTTACCCTCAAAACCAACAGCCGATGATGCACCCAAGAAGAAGAAGAGAAGGATGTTGAGGCTAGAAGAAGAAGAAGAAGAGGATGATGAGGAAGAAGATAGGTTGCCTCTTTCCGCAGTCCTAACTTTGCCTAAAGCCAAACCTATGCCCATCACTCCCACCTCACAGATGGAAACGGTGACAGTAAAGATAGAAGAAGAACAGCAGCAAAGGCTTCATGATGATGAGATGCTGAAAAGTATAGACAAAACTTATGCTGCTTCTTCATCAATAATTAGTATGAAGAAAGAAGCTCTGAGATTGTACACCCTTGCTAACACATTTCAATATCAAAAGGAAAAGGTGAGAATATGGCCTGATCCTAGGGTGGCTCACAGAATTGTGAAGAAAGACATTCCTGCGAGATAGAAGGGCCAAGTAAAAAGGATCGTAGATGAAGAGATCACAGTGGTCCTGGTAGTATCACCCTGGGAAATTGTAGAAGATTTCAAGAAGGCTTATGAGACTAAACAGCCACCCCAAAAGATGTTAGAGAACAGAGTAATTAAAAAGGGGTTAGTCTACAAGAAGCTTGAGAACTTCAAACAAAATGAGCTCAGTCTGTTACTTGAAGGTACTCACCCAGATGAGTTTGCATACAGACAGATTACAACAGTTGAGCTCAAAAATGGCAAACAGGCTAAGTACATTTCAGAGTTGTATGGGCGTGAAGGATTGTTTGATGGTGAACCAGAAAATCTTACCATGGAAGAACAAATTATGTTTCTCAGAGCATACACCAGAGAATCCTACATGCTTATACATGGGAAGTGAGTCTCATGGATGGGGGAACAGCTCAGTGTCCAATTCCCCAATACAGAGCTCCCATCCATACATTGCCAACCAAATCATTAGAGACTCATTTCCAGGCCAGTGCTTATATGGGTCATCTTCTCAACTGATCAAGAAGGAAAAAGACCAACCATTTTGCCAACAATAAGTGGGACCTCAATAAAGTTAAAGGTTTTGGCTGCATTGGTTCAGGGGGAGTTTGTTGGACCAAAAGAACCAATGAGCTGGATCAGAAAAACCTTTAAGTCCCACAGACGTCACAACAACTGCTGAAGTCCACAACAGCTGAAGACAACACCTGAAGACAAAGTCTGAACACAAGTGCTGAAGACAGTCTGAAGACACAAGTGCTGAAGACAAAGTCTGAACACAAGTGCTGAAGAAAAAGTCTGAAGACAAGTGCTGAAGACAAAGTCTGAAGACAAATACTGAAGACAAAGTCTAAAGACACAAGTGCTGAAGGCCAAGTATCAGACGTTGTCATAACAGCTGAAGAGGACTTCTTCAGTAGTTGTGATGGTTTACTTTCAGTAGTTTTATGTTTTCTGTAGTTTTGTAAAACGACTGAAGAGCTTGTTCTTCAGTCGTTGTAGTTTCAGTAGTTTCTTATCAGTAGTTTTATATTTTGTACTTAGCACTCTGATATGTTCTCAGTAGTTGTGAACATTTCAGTAGTTTGTTAAGTGTTAGTTATTTTTGTAATAGATCTGCCAGTTGTCACTATCCCGTGATAACAGCAGTGATTGCACTCTATATAAGGAGTGTCAACCTTATTGTAAAAAGTGAATGATCGAGCAGAAATATTTGGTATAATTGAAACATTCCTTATCACAGAAATATATTCTCCCGTATCTGTTTACAAATATCAAATTCTTGCTACAAATTGTCTAATTCTTGATCTTATTCCGCTGCATTACACTCTAATCCATCGAACTTGTGATCACTGATCCTGACAAATTTTTTTTTTTTTTATACCAAATATTTCTGCTCAATCATTCACCGATTACAATAAGGTTGACACTCCTTATATAGAGTGCAATCACTGCTATTATCACGGGATAGTGACAACTGGCAGATCTATTACAAAAATAACTAACACTTAACAAACTACTGAAATGTTCACAACTACTGAGAGCATATCAGAGTGCCTAGTACAAAATATAAACTACTGATAAGAAACTACTGAAACTACAACGACCGAAGAACAAGCTCTTCAGTCGTTTTACAAAACTACTGAAAACATAAAACTACTGAAACTTAAACCGTCACAACTACTGAAGAAGTCCTCTTCAGCTGTTATGACAACGTCTGATACTTGGTCTTCAGCACTTGCGTCTTCAGACTTTGTCTTCAGTATTTGTCTTCAGACTTTGTCTTCAGCACTTGTCTTCAGACTTTGTCTTCAGCACTTGTGTTCAGACTTTGTCTTCAGCACTTGTGTCTTCAGACTGTCTTCAGCACTTGTGTTCAGACTTTGTCTTCAGGTGTTGTCTTCAGCTATTGTGGACTTCAGCAGTTGTTGTGACGTCTGTGGGACTTAAAGGTTTTTCTGATCCGGCTCATTGGTTCTTTTGGTCCAACACTACATGAGTCCCCTCCACATCAGTGGGACTCACCTCAGTAAAGGTTTGCTGATGGGGGCTAGAGATAAGAGGTCTCTCTAGGCTCTGTTGATCCTTGAGAGGGTGTTGTGGATCAACTTCATTGCCCTTAAGAGACATAATCTCTTCATCAACTCCCATTAAAAGGTCGGTAAAGGATATGGAAGTGTAACCTAATGACCCGGGACTTTGATCAATGTCTAAAGGCATTGAGCCTGTTATAGGGCTGTCCCTTTTAGGCTGCTCAGGGGAGTATAGAGACTCTCCCTAAGGGCTTTCATCTTGGGTTTCAGGCTCATGGGTCTGAGACTGAGGAGACTCAAGACCCATATTGAGGTCAATTGTGAAGGATGGTTGGACCTCAGGCTGAGTGGGAGCCCTTTGTTCCACTCTAGCCTTTTTGGGTAGAACATGAGGAGCTTGTTCAATCAGAGAAGATTGAACAAGGGTTCGTTTAGGACGTCTCTGATAAGTAAGGGTAATGGGTGGAGAAGGTAGATTTGGCAAAGTGAGGGTAGTTGCTGGTGTGGGTTCATCACCTGTGGGGTTAACAGGGATGTCACCAGGAGCCATTGGCTCAATCATACCTGGAAGAAGTGCAGTATCTCTTCCGGTGAAGTTGGTGGACACTCTCTTCAAAGTCTTGAAGATGGTCGGCCTCATTTGAGGAGCAGTCAGAGCAGCTGCACAGACAAGCTTGCTCTGGTCCAGCTCACAGTTGATTATATGCTGGAGAAACCTAGGATACATGAAGAATGTGTCCCTTTGAAGATTTCCCATGAGGTTAGTGAGCACAAATCTTGAATAGTTGAAGCGGAGGCTTTTCACCAACCCATGAACTAGGCACCCAAGTTCATATGGGATTTGATCCCATCCCCCAGATTTTATTAGACAAGCAGTGAAGAACCACATGCAGCAGAAACTTCCATTTGTAAGAGAAGTTGAATTTGTAAACAGTTGACCTGCTAACATCTCCACCATATCCCATTTGGAGATAAGAATTGTCTAAATCTGCTTTGGGGAATTCCGTTGGAGCGCCCTCATCATGAAGCTCTAGATGCTCCCTGATGATCTGTTCAGAAATAACCAACTCCTAGCCACAGATGCTCGATCGAATTACACGAACCCCATTTAGGGTTTCAATCTGACCATTTGCCCAAAATTCAGACATATGGTTTGAGTAAATCGTGGGGTTTACAGTCAGAGCGGTGTAGTAAGAAGATTGGGTCAGAAAGGAGATGATGTTTGAGAAGTCAACATCCGTTGAAGAATCAAGGAGTGCGACTTGGTTGTGTTGAGGGTTTACTGCCATTGAAGAAAATTACAGAAAGATAGTTCAGAATAGGGTAAATTGAAGATGAAAAAAGCTTTTAGGGCAGTAATTTGGGTAAAAAGGATGTAATTGATTAACCGGAAGTATTTAAATGGGTGGAATGGCGGTTTAAAGGGGGTTTGGATAAGACGATGTGAGGTTTCAGTGGATGATGTGACATGGGCGGTAAGGTTAGTCCATTTAAATAATCATACATCATTAACAAAATCTTTACTTTTACAGAGTGGGGCCCAAAAGATTTCCGTTACACAGCAAAATCTTTCTTCCGAGTATAAAGCATTTACGAAGGTAATATTCTTTCGAAGACAAATTTACTTCCGAAAGTAAATTGATTACATCCAAGAGTATATGTTGCTTTTCAAGTGGAGTGTGTTACAAGCTTCGGAAGTAGATCTGATATGAAATCAATCACTTCTTCCGAGACTTAACACTCTTCCGAGAAGAAAATTATCCTGGGAGAAATTTGTTTCGGAAGATATGTGAAATATCTTCCGAGGGTTAATTTCTCTTCGGAAGAATTCATACTTAGATAAAATTTAGAAAAATATCTTTTGTAACAGGGCTTAGATTGTTTTGACATGAGACATTACACATTAAAAGGTTTTCAAATGAGATCAACTAATCAAGGTTTATCATCCCAATAGCTGTAATGAGATATTTAAATCTTTGTTCATCAAAGGCTTTGGTGAACAAGTCAGCATATTGTTCATTTGAGTCAACTTTGATTAGCTTGATAAGATTTTTCTCATGAATATCTCTAATGAAATGATACCTGATATCAATGTGCTTAGTCTTGGAGTGCTTCACTGGATTTTCAGTAATGGATATAGCACTGTTGTTGTCAATGTGGATAGGAGTGCTCATGAAGTTGAATCCATAGTCTATCATCTGGTTTTGAATCCACAACAACTGAGCACAGCAACTAGCAGCAGCAATGTATTCAGCTTCAGCAGTTGATGTAGAGACACAGGATTGCTTTTTGCATCGCCATGAGATGATCCTTCAACGAAGAAATTGACATCCACCAGATGTTGATTTCTTGTTGATGTTGCAGCCACCATAATCATTGTCAGAGTAACCATAGAGACTAAAATTACTATTTCTAGGAATCCAGAGACCTAGTTTAGGTGCTCCTTTGAGGTATCTAAGAATTCTCTTGGCAGCTATCAGGTGAGACACCTTTGGAGCAGCCTGATATCTTGCACAAATACAAGTTGCAAACATGATATCAGGTCTACTTGCTGTGAGATACATCAGAGAACCAATAATCGCTCTGTACTGATGTTGATCAGTATCCTCCCCCTCAGAATCAGGGCAGAGATTGTGGTTTCTGGGTATAGGTGTTTTTGCTGCTTTACAATCTTTCATATCAAATCGTTCTAAGATATCATTGACATACTTAGATTGATTGATAAAGAACCCTTCCTTCATTTGTTTTACATGTATTCCAAGGAAAAAGTCCATTTTTCCCATGGAACTCATCTCGAACTTCTTCTTCATAATGCTCTCAAAGTCTTTACACATTTGGTCATTTGAGGAACCAAATATGATATCATCAACATAGACTTGAACGAGCAAGATGTCTTTCCTAGACTTTCTTATGAAAAGAGTCTTATCAATGGTACCTCTAGTGTAACCATTCTTCAGGAGAAACTGAGACAATGTCTCATACCACAGCCTAGGTGCTTGGTGCAGCCCATATAGAGCTTTATCCAATTTGCACACATAGTTGGGATGTTGTGGATCTTCAAATCCTGGAGGTTGGCATACATAGACTTCCCTATCTATATCCCCATATAGAAAGGCACACTTGACATCAAGCTGATAGACAGTGAAATTCTTGGATGCAGTATAAGCAAGGAAGATCCTAACTGCCTCAAGTCTTGCAACAGGTGCAAAGACATCAGTATAATCGATTCCCTCCTCTTGAGTGTAACCTTGAACCACCACACTTGCCTTGTTCTTGATAATCAATCCTCTATCATCTCTCTTGTTTCTGAAAACCCATTTACTGCCTATAGGTACTTGACCAGATGGTAGCGGACATAGGTTCCAAACCTTTTGTCTTTTGAATTGAAGCAGCTCCTCTTGCATTGATTCAACCCAGCTACTATCTTTCAAGACATCTTCCATCTTCTTAGGTTCCATTTGGGATAAAAAGCATGAGTACAAACAAACATTCCCATTGTGAGTTTGTCCTCTTGTTCTCACGCCTTCAGAGACTTCCCCTATGATGTTTTCAGCTATATGAGTGTTATGAATCCTGAGTCTAGGAACACCTCCAGTTGCAAAGATAAATCCAAATTAGACATATTTTGCTCAGGAGCTTGAATACTTGGTCCAGCTGTTGTTTCAAACTCATTCAATGAGGACTGCCTGAATGAGAGAGAAACATCATCATTTGTTTGTTGTGAAGCATCATTAGCAGTTGCATGTTCCTTCAAGATGGAGCTTTCATCAGCTTGGTGTTGTCCAGGGTCACTTGAAGAGTTTTGAAAGTCAGCAGGTGAATCCCTTGTTGAAGTACCACTATCTCTTGAGATGGTTATGCTGTCAGATCTTTCAATAGTGGGAACTTGATTTGCTGCAACTCTTGGAGAACTTGGAATAGGTCTGGGAAGCTCAAACAGTTGATCTTCATCAGAGTCACTTTGAGCACCTGTTCCGGCTGAAACATTCTCACAAGATGGTTTAGAATAGTTTGGAAACAATTCTAAATCAAAGATATGATCAGGGCCATTCCCCCTAACACAAGGAGTGTGCTCATTGACTACAATGTTGGAAGATTCCTCAAATTGTTGATTTTTAATATTGTTACCCCTATAAGCTTTAGAGTAAGAGGAATATCCAACAAAGATAGCATCATCCGACTTTTCAGCAAATTTTGCCAAATTGTCTTTTGTGTTAAATATGGTACACCTGCTGCCAAAGGACCTTAGAAAGCCAATGAACGGTGGCCTCTTGTTCCATAACTCATAAGGGGTTTTTCCATGTGGCTTTACTACAAGAACTCTGTTCTGCACATAGCATGCAGTGCTGACTTCCTCTGCCCAGAATGTTAGAGGCAGCTTTGAATCAGCTAACATAGTCCGAGCAACCTCAATTAGTGTCCTATTCCTCCTATCAGCAACACCATTTTGTTGAGGAGTTTTGGGAGCACTATATTGTCTGGCAATCCCTTTTGAGTTACAAAATAAGTCAAGAACTAGGTTCTTAAAATCAGTCCCTTGATCACTTCTAATTATTTTAACCTTGTGATCAACTTGATTTTCTATTTTTAGAATAAAAGATTTCAGAGTTTCAGCAGTTTCATCTTTGGTTCTTAAAAAGAATACCCATGTAAATCTAGTAAAATCATCAACAATCACAAGGCAATATGATTTCATTCCAATGCTCATTATACTTGTGGGAACAAATAGATCCATGTGCAATAAGTGTAATGGGATGGTGATGGAGTTAACAACTTTGGATTTATGAGATGTCCTGTGTTGTTTCCCTTTCAAGCAAGCAACACAGTTATCTTTGTAGAAAAATTCCTTTTTAGGCAAACCATGTACCAAGTTATTTTTAGCCAATTTATTCATTGTCTTAAAATTTACATGACACATTCGTGTATGCCATAGTGGTGACTCATCACCATCAGCTTTGGAAAGAAAGCATGATACTTCTCCCATTAGGGAAGCATTGTTCATATCCAGCTTGTACATATTCTCTTTCCTAGGAGATCTAAGAAGCACCAATTCCTGAGGAATCCCGGGTGTGAGGATAATGTACTTATGTTCTGTGAAGAGCATTTGATGCTTTTGATCACAGAATTGAAAAACACTTAACAGGTTGTGTTCAAGCTGTTTGATAAAATTAACTTTGTCAACTTTTAACTTTCCATTGGATATACTTCCTCTGCCAGAAATATATCCTCCAGCCTCACCTCCATACTGGACAGGACCTCCATCATAATGTTGAAATTGTTGAAGGAGAGATCTATTCCCTGTCATGTGCCTGGAGCATCCACTATCTACAATCCAAATGTTGTTATTCTTGTCATATGGATGTCCCTGCACATAAGATGAGATAATTAGTTTTGATTGGAAACCCAAGCCTTATTGGTCTTGGGTTCTTCCAATGATAATAACATAATTGAACCAAAATTTATGCATGGGGGTTCAATGGATGTATTTGAAGAAGAGGTTTGGGCTACAGTATCTTCCTTGATCTTCCATTCCATCCCTTGGTTGATCATGGAGGATGAGCTTGTTGAAGCTTTTGTAGCTTGGCATTCTTCCGAAGCTTCTTTCTTTTCGGAAGAAGCCTTCACCACCTTTTCTTCCGAAGCAGTCTTCTTCTGGGATGGTTTCAAGGGGACTCTTTTGCTTTTCTGAGTCTTTATAATTTTAGCTTCCGAAACCTTTTTCCTTTCGGAAGAAGAATCTTCTTTCGAAAGCAGCCTTGCTTCGGAAACAAGCTTTCCCTTTTTCATCACTTGAACCATTTGATATGGTCCAAATGAGAAACCGTCCCTGACTCCTTCCTTTTTAACATTATTTGCATAATGTGTGCTAGCAGGATTGTAGTAACAATCTTTGGCCATGTGGTTTTGCAGATCACACATTATGCATGCAATGTTAATCTTTTGGGAATTTGAGGATTGCTGTTTCTTGTTCTTTTTCTCTACATCATCAACCTTTCCCTTTAACTTCTGATCCTTTGGTAGGATAGGAGTACTGGTACTACACTCTTTTCCTGAATCAGAATTTCCAACCACCTGGAATCCAGCTGAGATGAATACACCCTTTTGCTTTGGGTCTATCTTTAGCTTGGACTCAGCCACTTTCTTGGCAGTTTTTCTGGCTGCCTTAGCTCTGCTTCTTCTATCTTTAGTGGTCAGGTTTGATCATCATTGGCAGGGGAGGGCATGATTACCTGGTTCTTCCCTGTGATGGTCTCCATAGTTGCATCATTCTTTGACTCATGAGAAGGTGGTCAGCAGATGGAACCTCTTGCTCTTTAGTACCACACCTTGGTTGTCTTATAGACTCATAAGAGTGTGGTGGAGCAATTTCATTGGTTCCCAACCCACCTTTATTTTGGTAACAAAGTTTTGAGTGAGAGGATGATGCAAGAATGGCTTGGAAGTTTTGCTCGGAAATAGCATACTTCTTAGCTTGAGCCTCAGCTGTGACAAGCTGGGCTTGAGCCTCAATCAATTTGGATATTAGATCCTTTATCTGAGTCTTATAGTTTATGTGTTCATGTTTTAATAGGGACACAGTTTTCTCTAACTCCTTAATTTTTCTTTGGTAGTCAGATTCAGCCCTTTTAAAGTAAGATTTTAAAACATTAAAAGACTCAATATCAGATTCAATCTCCATATTGTAGTCCTGATACAATTTAACCTTAGCAATACAGGCAGGAGTACAGAGATGTTCATATACCTTGTTTTCATCTGTTCCGGCCATGAGTGCTTGAGCAGGAGTCACATCCTGTACAATGAAGCTCCAGTCAACTTCTTGAGCCATTGCAGTTGTTTCTGTTGACTTTCCGGTAGGCTTTGGTGTAGAGGGATGTGTGGAGGCCTGTGGGGTTCCCGGGTTGGACTTGGGAGCCTTGCATTCCCTTGAAAAATGGCCAAGTTGGTTACAGTTGTAACCTTTGGCCTTGGTTTTGTCAAACCCAAATTTGATGTTGATTGGGTTCTGGGGAAATTGCCTTCCAGTTCTCTTAAAGAACTTCTTTGCTCTGTACGTTAGAAGAGACATTTATTGGACTATGTCCACGTATTCCACGTCATCCAGGCTAAAACACTCTAGATCATCAAAGCAGTATTGATAATCATTTGAGTGTCCACTTCATGAGACAAAAGCACAGCTGTCCTGAAAGGAGCTTTGGTGAGCTTGTTGAAACCTTGGAGTCTCAAGAAATGTGATGTATGGCCCAGAAGAGCAAGATGGGTGCTGGGTGTAAGTCAGGTATTGTTGAGGCTGGGAGATTCCGGAGCCTTCAGCAACCATTAAAGCGTTGCTAGGAGGAAGACTCAAGGGTCTGCTTGTCTGATGACCCCTCTTACTTTCCATTTCCAAACGGTATCCATCAAGGATCCCATAGAGTTCAGTCATGGTGAGTGTATTCAAATTCTCTATTCTCTTGATAGAGACACAATAGAATGTCCACTCATTGGGTAATGCACTCATAAACTTTCTTGTAAGGTCTCTGAGTTCATGAGCAATTCCCACAGATTGAAGGGAAGAGATGAGATCCATGTACCTAAAATATTGCTGGCTAAGAGTTTCTCCAGCAACATAGGTGAAGTTCTCGAACTGCTGCTTCAGTGAATCCTCTTGGAGTCATTTGAGCTGTACATTTGAGCAAGCGCATCAAAAAGTTCTTTGGCAGACTTGCAATGTTCAAACCCCACCATGATAGAGTTTGGAATTCCAGTCATAAGAACAGTCATAGCATTGCTGTCGATGTCAAGCTTCTTCCTGTCTTCATCAGAATAATCTTCAACAGCTTTCTCAATCATGGCACCGTTTCCACCAGCTACTTTTGGCTTATACGGGCCATTGACAATGGATTGCCACATCTTGCTGTCTAAATACATGATGAAGCCTTCCATTCTTCTACTGCAAGACCTGGAGTTTTCAGGGGTGATGATGGGTGCTTTGGTCATCGTCCCCATCTCTACTTCAGATTTGTTGAGGGCCATTTTGAGTGAGGTATAAGGAGGAGTGAAAAACAGATTGATTAGAATGGTAAGATCTCTCAATCAAGAGCCTAAAAAGCTCTGATACCAATTGCAGGATCGGGTTTGTCACTTAAACACTTGGATTTCTCTCAAACTCACTTATGGAAACACTCAAATCAGATGAAGTAATGTCTTTTACAAGAGTTGATAATAATATAATAAGTAGCAAAGGAACACACAGAAATAATTTTCAAGGCACTTGTATATATTACTTCTCAACTCAAGATATTACAAGACTCTTACAAGCATATTGCATGAGTTACAATGAGAAACTATATATACTAGATCCTACAGCCGAATATTCTTTGTTACCACCTAGAAACCTAAGACTAAAGCATATACTACAATGCTAAAGTTAAGGTATCTTAGATAAAGCATTATCTAAGATATGGTAGTCATGACATGTCCATGACTTACCTTTTGTCACCAACTAATGATGACAATTGTACTAACATAAAAAGGTAAACAGTGGATTAAAGTATGGTCAACTACATGGCTTTTGAGAAAACGCCATGCAGTATCTCAGAGATTTGCAGCGGAGTGTCAGGGAGACCATACTTATGTCCACTGGACAATAGTAGTGTCTTCCGAAGGTAAGTTGGCTTCGGAAGAACAAGTTCTTCCGAAGCCACTTATACTTCGGAAGAGGCTTCTATACTTCCGAGGCTTGAGGACTTCTGTACTTCGGAAGTTGACTTCAGATCTTTCTTTATAAGTCTTGATCTTCGGAAGTAGGTTATTTGTCTTCGGAAGTTGGAGTTTTCCTTCGGAACTAAGTTTTACACTTTGTCTTCGGAAGAGCTCCTTCTTCCTTCGGAAGAGCTCCTTCTTCCTTCGGAAGTTCCATACTTAGCTTCAGAAGTCCTTTTTTTGTTGTACCAAAATCTTCTAAGTGACTTGGTTTTGGTTGCACCAGCCTTTCTAGATCCAACACTAAGTCTAGGGGGTTAAATGCAATTAGTGAATATTATATTCACTATAAATAGCCTAATTGTAATTAGGATTAGGTTAATGGTTGAATGACCAATTGATTGGGGTTTTCCACTTTGTACAAATTATATGCAATCAATATAGATCAAAAGGGGGTTTTCTTGTGTTTATCATTGTTTGATCTACAATCTTCAATTATTTGATTTAAGTGGGTTCAACCTGGGCTAATAATTTGGTATCAGAGCCATATTGGATCAAATGCATTGAAGATTTGAAGAATTTGTTGCTGATTTTTGAAGGTGTTCATCATAAATTTAGAGAGAGAAAGTGGGGGTTTTAGAGAGAGAAACTAGATCTGAAAATTAAAAGGTTTCAAATCTTCATCAAACTCATCAGATCTACAAAGTTTTACAAGGAATTTGAAGATTTACAAGTTAGAAATCAGATCTACTCCTAAATCTATAGAAGATTAAACAAAAAATTTTCAGATCCGGAGATTTTCTCTTACACACTAGTGTGTGTGTTCTTGAAGATCTTCAATTCTTAAAAACATCAAGTTGTGAATTTAACATTATCTTGAACGAAAGTTCACATTTTTGACCGAAAATACTAGCGAAAATGCTGCCAAAATCATCAACGAACCTGCGAAATTAATACAAATTTTTCAGCGAATTTATAATTAAAAAAATCTGCGAATTTAAATATTCAAGCTGCGAAATTATAAATATTCAAGCTGCGAAATTATAAAATACATGTGGCGAAATTAAAAATTATTGTAAACCTATTTCTTTTTTTTTCGTCCCCAAATCATACTTGAACATTCAATCAACATGACAAGAACAACACAGAACCAGAATAACGTAACAGCATCATATGCTTTCGTGTGTTTGTCTATGTTTACCCAAAAGGCCAAAATCAAATTCAATCAATCGGTGCAATCAAACTACAAACACCAAAATCAATCACACCAACAAATAACAATCTAATCAACATCAACTCTGCAAAAACCTCTAACTGATAACACAAAACTAACGACCTGAATGTTGTTCAAGCGACAGCTACAGGTTGTTGTTTCGGCGGTTCGACATTCGTCTTCGACTTCTGATCGGTGAAATCTTCCATGTTGTATATGACGGTGATGTAAAGAGAGCAGCTAGGGCACCGAGCGATTTCTTCACCGATCTTCATTTCATCTTTTGTGATCTGAAAGAGGTCTCCACAAGGGCATGGGTATGTGAACGCTTTGAGCTCCTCGTTCCACTCCATGTCTTCGATCTCGAAGTCGTCGTACGACATCGTCGGAGTTTTTGGTTTTACCGGAGTTTTTGGGGGTTTGTTGTTTTTCTGATTGAGGGTTTGATTTGGTTTTCGCCATGGATTAGGGTTTGGTGGTGGTGGATGATGAATATGATTTTACTAAACACCATTATCGACATCTAGACGACGAGGAGAGGTAGGGTAGGTACACCACTCGCCGGCACTTTCCGGAATAAACACTGACGCCGCCGCCGGCCGCCGGCTGCCGCCGTGCGGTCTCTTACTCCGGTGATGTCGGCTGGAGAGAGAGGGGGCTGGATGTAGGGTTTGCGGAAGAAGGAAGAACATTGGTGTTGGAGTTTGTTTGTGTGTTTTAGTTGTTAACTTTTAGGGTTAGGGTTTGTGTATGGTTGTTATGTTAATGGGTTTTTCTCATTAAATTGGGTTTGGATAAGAAAAAATTGGGCTAGTTAAAGGTTTATATTTGGGCTAACAAATAACAATTTGATATATCGACTAATCTTAATTAGGTTGGATATTTTTTTAAAAAAAGTTGTTGTGTGGGCTCATTAAAAATCAAAGAAAGAATTCATTTTTTTAAATCCCGATGAAGAAATGTTCAACGATTTTAAAACCTTTATAAAAAAAACAAGTTGACTTGGTAGCTTGACCCAGTTGCTAAGATTGCATAGAGTGATATTTACAAAAAAATATTTTTCCCGGGGGATAATTATTTTCAAATTTTTAGGAAAATATATTTGGGGCGTTTAATTGTTCAAAAATTTTAATAAAATGTCATCTTCAGAAGACTTTAAATCAGATAATCTCACAACGGCACAAAGCCAGTTTGACTATTTTGCAGCAATGAAGAAAGAAAAATTGACAGATATGATTGATCGATTCGTAAAGGTGGCAAATAATCTAAAGAAGCATGTTCCTGATCTCAGTAATCATGAACAAATTCAAAAGCTTCTTGACTCTCTTCCGTCTGCATGGAATCATCAAGTTAAAATGCCAAAGCAAGAAAGAGGTTATGTCGACACAAAACTTATGGATATGATCAACATGCTAAAATCTCTCAAGCTGGATATCCAAAGAAACGAATTTCAGCAAGCCGTGTTCCCACATCAAACTCACGCGCTTAATACTGATCTTTTTTATTTTGTAACAAGCATACTTGATTACAAAACAGAAATGATTGAAAAGTTGAAGTTATTGAGAACTGATTTGAATTTAAAATTTGAATTCAGAGAAACTGTTGAAAAGAACCTTGAAGCTTTGAGAGTCGACAATGACAGTAAACCGGAGTCTGTGAGAACCGATGATGATAAGGCTGGAAAAGCTGATAAAAGAGAGAAAGAATCTAAGGCTGACGAGATGCTGAAGGTCAAAGAAGAGGAACAACAAAAAATCACAAGGGTTTGAACCTGTGAGAAAAGCTTAGCTGTAGAACGAACTATCATGGATCTTCCTTATGAGACTGTTCAGGATATGTGTTCTTCATCTTGCAAAATCCGGTTATTGGGATTTATAAGACAAACAGATTGTTACTGGAAAATGAAAAAGAATTAAAAATAATCAATCAGGAATTAAAGAAAAATGAAATTGCTTTTTCAAGAAAAATTAATGAAGCATTGGCTGAAAATGATTTTTTAAGAAGAAATATTTTGGAGCGTAACATTGAAATTAATATTATGAGAGAAAGGGTTGTTTTAGCTCAATTTGAAACGACAAAGCTTAAAACAAAGCTTGATAAATGGACCCTTTCACACAAATTTTTTAATGATATGCTTGGTAGACTCAGCCTGAAAAATAAAGTAGACAACAGCATAATGATTTAAATTAAAATATATGCTTAAGGATGTCTGGATTTACATAATCATTTTGGCCTGCGTGAAAAACTGGGTCCCAACAAAAATTGGATTAAGAATTTCGTAAGGCCCCGTTCCCAGGACGCTTACAGTTGGTCATTCATCGCATATAAAACATATAATTACATTGCATTAAGAAAACATTGCAGCGGAAACATTCAAAAATGACATCACGCTTCATTATAATTACTTTTTCCAATTAATACATCATTATCCGGTTACAAAATTCATGTTTGCATTACATCACAAAAGCTATATAATTGGATGCCATCCCAAAAGAGCCAAGTAGCCTCGCCGTGCCATCCTCAGCAATCATTTACCTGCCAACTGGAAAATGTAATAAAAGTCAGCGTTGCTGAGTGAGTTCTAGTTTTAATAATAAAACATACTTTACTTTCATTAAAACTATTCATTTTATCATGCGATCATTCAACATACGTATACATAGATAATGTCATTATTATCTTTCATCTCATTCATTATCTTCCATTCTTTTCGTTCATTCTTTCTTCCGAGTCTTTTGCGACAACATGGCCGCTCACCTCAATGGCAATCTCAATGATTGCACGCTATCCGAGTCTTTTGCACCCCTAGGGTTGCTCACCCCAATTGCCCATCACGATAGCAAGCTATCCGAGTCTTTTGCAACAACAAGGTTGCTCACCCCAAGGCAACATCACGATAGCACCTTACTCGAGTCTTTTGCAACGACAATGTTGCTCACCTCATAGGCAATCTAAATGATTGCACTTCATTCAAGTCTTTTGCAACACAAAGTCGCTCACCCCAATATATATGCTTGCAAGCCTTTCTTCCGTTCATTCATCATTCATTAATGCATGCATTCTTACTTCATGTTCCTCTTTCATTATCTTTCGCTTTACATTACATAATACTTCATTCATTCATTCATTAGCATGACATGTAAATCCACAAGAAAGATAAGCATACATCATAATAAGGAACATATCATACACATTCATCATCATCATACAGGGCAACATCATACATTAATAATATGCATTAACATGCAACATCATCATCATCATGCCCTACATGCTCTCTAAGGCCATAAGCACCCTCTTACATACTCTTACGAGTTACTTTACGTCAAAACTTACATCTGCACCTTTCCCCGAAGGCTAGAAGTCGAACTACACATTCCTTCGAGTGCAACAGCCCTATTCGGGCGTATGGACACCCTTCAATCGCATGGCCTCCATGCGACTGAACATCATGCGACTGGACTCATACGGATGGTCATCTATGCAAATGAACATTCAATCGTGCGTATGGACCTTGTGCGAATGGGATTACTGCGAATGGGCATCTATGCGACTGACATATGCGAATGGACTCATGCGACTAAGCATCTATGCGACTGAACCCTCAGTCGTGCAATCCCCATGCGACTGAACTCCCAGTCGTGCGACTGAAACCTTAGTCGTGCGATTGGACCCTCAATCGTGCGAATGAATCCCAATCGTGCGAATGAACCTCAATCGCTTCTCATTCAGCCGTATGGCCTTCATTCGGTCGCCTAGCCCTAGCTGCTGCAGAATGGAGTTCATCCCGAACCCAATCTGCCATTTTCGGCCTCCAAGCTCATCCAAACCCATTCTAAGCCTAAATTAACCCTCCTGGACCTTAGGAATGCATACCATAACACCATACAAGCACACATAAGCCCGGAATCATACTCTAAATGCATCATACACATCACACCCAAATGGGTCAAACACATACACACACAAAAACAGGTTTTGAACATTTTCCAGCCCCAAAATCGGTTGAAAACAAGTAAAAGTGGGGTCATAGAACTCACACAATCGAGCACAAAGACAAGAGCTTCGATTTGGCTTGCCACTCGACGGATTTGGACACTCGAATCACCCGAAACACCCCTTTTTCCTCTTTTTCTCCTCTTTTTCCCTCTCCTCTTCCTTGTGAGCTGAATTTTTGTGTGTGTGGGGAGAGTGGGTTGCCCTCTCCCTACACATACCACCACATTTCCCAACTTTTCTTTGTTGGCGAGTTTGGTCCCTCGACTTTGGACTTTATTTCTTTTCTTTCTTCGCAGGCTTCAAATTAATAAATTTCCGGGCGTTACAAGTCCACCCCACTTAAATAGGTTTCGTCCCCGAAACCTGTTATTCTTCGAACAAACGTGGATAATGTTGTCTCATTTTTTCCTCAGTCTCCCACGTTGACTCGGATCCCTTCCTGTGCTTCCACTGTACACACACAAGAGGAACCACTTTATTCCTCAGCCTCTCCTTTCGGTCAATGATTGCCACTGGTTGCTCCACATAATTGAGCCGTTCGTCTACCTCGATATCTTCCAATGGGACAATCATATCTTCATCAGCTAAGCACTTCCTTAGATGAGATACATGGAATGTCGGGTGAATTCCACTTAACTCATCTGGTAACTCCAGTCTATAGGCCACCTCTCCTACTCGAGCAATGATTCGGAAAGGGCCTATATACCTTGGGCTCAACTTGCCCCGCCAAAATCAATCACACATGCCCGAAGCATGTCTTCCAGTGTCTGAATGGTCCTTTCTGACTGACCATCAGTCTGGGGATGATATGCCGTGCTAATATGTAACCTCGTCCCCATAGCATCGTGGAACTTCTTCCAGAATTTAGATGTAAACCGGGTGTCGCGATCCGACACAATAGACACTAGCACACCATGATGAGTCACAATCTCTTTGATGAATAGATCAGCCAACCTCTCAGATGAATATGTCTCGCGGATCGGTAGGAAGTGAGCACTCTTCGTCAAACGATCAACTATCACCCATATGGCATCATACCGTTTCGGGATACGCGGCAGCTTTGTAATGAAATCCATGGTGACGTGCTCCCATTTCCATTCCGGTAAATCCAAAGGTTGTATCTTTCCATACGGCTTTTGATGCTCGGCCTTCACCTGTAAGCAAGTAAGGCACTTACTCACATACTCCACCACATCGCGCTTCATACCCGGCCACCAATAATCTTTCTTCATGTCATGGTACATCTTCGTGGCACCAGGATGAATGGAGTACCGAGTCTTGTGAGCTTCATCCATAATCTTCACCCGTAGATCCCCAAAACGAGGAATCCACACAAGATCAAATCGGGTTCTAACACCGAGCGTGTTTTCACCCAATTCTCCAACCAGACCTCTCATTCTTTCAGAGTTAAGATGATCTTCTTTCAATGCCTCATCTTGAAACCCTTTAACCTGCTTCATTACATCAGAGGTCATGATCAGTTGATAGGCTTTCACCCGAATCGGCTCGGGCCTCTCTTTCCGGCTAAGGGCATCAGCCACCACGTTGGCCTTGCCCGGATGGTAGTGGATCTCACAATCATAATCCTTTATAAGTTCCAACCACCACCTCTGCCTCATGTTCAAATCCTTCTGCTCAAAGAAGTACTTCAGACTCTTGTGGTCAGTGAATATGGTGCACTTCGTCCCGTACAGATAGTGCGTCCAAATCTTTAATGCAAAGACCACAGCTGCTAGCTCCAAGTCATGAGTAGGATAATTGACCTCATGAACCTTCAACTGTCGGGATGCATAGACTATAACCTTTCCTCTCTGCATTAACACACACCCCAACCCCGAGTAAGAAGCATCGGAATAAACTACCAGATCTTCACTTCCATCGGGTAACGACAGAACAGGAGCTTGAGTCAATCTCGCCTTCAATTCTTCAAACGCCTTCTCTTGAGCTTGACCCCATACGAACTTCACCTCTTTTCGGGTCAACTTAGTTAGTGGAGAAGCAATCTTGGAGAAGTCTTGGATAAATCTTCTGTAGTAGCCCGCCAAACCCAAGAAACTGCGAATCTCGGATGGCGTCTTTGGCGACTTCCATTGCATAACCGCCTCCACTTTCGCCGGGTCCACCATAATCCCATCAGGATTCACCACGTGACCCAAGAACTGTACCTCGCGCAACCAAAACGCGCACTTGGAGAATTTAGCATACAACTTCTCCCTTCTCAATATCTCTAGAACCTCCCGAATGTGACCGGCATGCTCTGCCTCACTCCTCGAGTAAATCAGGATATCATCAATAAACACAATCACTGATTTATCCAACATAGGCCGACACACACGGTTCATCAAATCCATAAAAGCAGCTGGCGCGTTGGTCAAGCCAAAGGACATGACAAGAAACTCGTAGTGACCATAGCGCGTACGGAAAGCTGTTTTAGGAATATCTTGCTCCCTCACCTTCAACTGATGATAACCCGATCGAAGATCTATTCTCGAAAACCAGCTGGCACCCTGAAGCTGATCGAACAAATCATCTATCCTCGGTAAGGGGTATCGGTTCTTCACTGTCAACTTGTTCAGCTCGCGGTAGTCGATGCACATCCTCATACTACCGTCCTTCTTTTTTACAAACAGGACCGGAGCACCCCAAGGAGAGACACTCGGTCTAATGAACCCCTTATCAAGCAGCTCTTGCAACTGCTCCATCAACTCTTTCATCTCGGTCGGAGCTAACCGATACGGTGCCTTGGCGACAGGTTGGGCATCCGGTATCAGATCAATCTGAAACTTAATCTCTCTGTCAGGTGGCACCCCTGATAAGTCTTCTGGGAACACATCTGGAAAGTCACACACAACCGGTACATCGGCTAGTTGTGGTGTTGGCGTATCCACATCCTTTACATAGGCCAAGTAGGCACTACATCCACGCCTCATACACTTTCCCGCCACCGCCATCGAGATCACCTTTGGAATCGTAGTAACCTGATCACCATACACCGTTACTGAACTACCGTCAGGCGCCGACAACCGAATCATCTTCTTGCGACACACAATGTTCGCCTCGAAGTCCGCTAACCAATCCATCCCGAGAACCAAATCAAAACCACCTAAGGTCATCACAAATGGTCTAACAGGAAACTTATAACCCTCGAGCTCCACATCACAGTTCTCTATCATCTCAGAAATCCTGTTAGACTTACCTATGGCAGTTTCTACATCGAAGGGTGCATCAACACATCTACTACTAACAGGCAGCTTAGCACAGAAAGCAGCAGAAATAAAACTTTTACTGGCACCCGAATCAAATAACACAGAAGCTAAAGTTTGGTTCACCAGAAACGTACCGGACACGACATCAGGGTCCATTCTAGCTTCCTCCTGTGTCATAGTGAATGCCCTGGCCCTCGCCCTCGGTCCATCACCTCCCGTCCTCTTTGCCCCTGAACTCTCAGCCCTCGGCTTCTTACAATCTTTGAGCACGTGACCCTCTTCACCACAGTTAAAGCACCGGACCGTACGACAGTCCTTTGCCATGTGCCCCGCCTTTCCACACTTGAAGCACAAGTTCGACCCAAACCTGCACTCCCCGCTATGCTCCCGTCCACATTTACCACACCTTCTCGATCCCGCACCCGACATGCCCACACGGGGATCATCCACCCATGCCTTCTTATTACCCGTCGAGGCATTACCTCGACCAAACCTCTTCCCCTGCCAGCTTCGTTCACCACCGCTCTTCCTGCCACCATCAGTCACCACCACCGTTCTTTCATCATACAATCTTCCCGCTAAATCCACCGCCGACCTAAACGTGCTCGGCCGGGCGGCGATCATGTGCCTGCGAATATCCGCCGGCAAACCCTGAATATACCTCTTGATCTTTCGGGACAGCGGCGTCACTTGATCCGGCACCAGACGTGCCATCTCGTTGAACTTCGTGGTGTACTGTTGGTGTGTCATGGTTCCCGCCTCCAGTTGCAGAAACTCCCTTTCAACCTTATCCATTTCCCGATGAGGACAAAACTCCTCGATCACCATCTTCTTCAGTTCGGGCCACCTCATTCTCCCGATCGCCCGATTACCCTCCGCTTGGACAATGTTGTCCCACCAGCATAGTGCCGAGTCCACAAAGGAGTGGGTGGCAAACTTTACTTTTTGATCTTCCCGGCACTCGCTGATGTCGAGAACAGCCTCCATTTCTCTCACCCATCGGTGAGCAGCGGCAGCATTGCCATTACCGTCAAAAGTAGGGGGCTTGCATCTCATAAACACCCCGTAGTTACAGCCTCGTGCCACCTCTCGCACAGGCTCCTCTTCCTCTTCCTCCTCATTATCAGAGAAGATCGTTTCAGGCTCCGGTTGCTCCCCCGAGGCCCTATTTCTCTCCTTCCTCTCTCCCTCCTTCACAGCTTTGATGACTTCGGTCACCACAGACGGTAAGATTGTCTGCATGACCTGATGTACTTCCTCAACAACAGCCTCCTTTACCGAGGCCCTTAAGTTCGCGCTCTCATCCCCAGCTTCTGGATGAGGAGTCTCAGGTTCTGCAGGAACCTCTTTCTCAGCTCTAGGCCTTCCTCTCTTAGGGTGTGGTTTAGCATCAGGGCCACCACGGCCTCCACCCCTAGAAGCTCTAGAAGATCTACCACCAGCCATTCTCTAACACACTGAAAGATTCAAACACCAACACGGTCATTCAAGGAAACAACTCAGTTTATGTCAAGTATAGTAAGTCCCTAATTACAGTGGCCAGTTGTGATTAGCCACTTACTTTACTCTTCATACCCCAAGTATTACCTGTCCTGACTACATCAGTATTCAAATCTACATACAACACATAACATATACCATGCGCATATAAACCGGTTAACTTTAAGAAAATACCTGATGGCACGCAGCTACTCAGTTTGGCATCCCATTCCCCATTCGTCCCATTTTCAGTTTAAGTTAAGGTTTATTTTGAAAATTTACCCATTTCACTTAAACTTTGGCTCTGATACCAACTTGTAAGGCCCCGTTCCCGGGACGCTTAAAGTTGGTCATTCATCGCATATAAAACATATAATTACATTGCATTAAGAAAATATTGCAGCGGAAAACATTCAAAAATGACATCACGCTTCATTATAATTACTTTTGCCAATTAATACATCATTATCCGGTTACAAAATTCATGTTTGCATTACACTACAAAAGCTATATAATTTGATGCCATACCAAAAGAGCCAAGTAGCCTCGCCGTGCCATCCTCAGCAATCATTTACCTGCCAACTGGAAATGTAATAAAAGTCAGCGTTGCTGAGTGAGTTCTAGTTTTAATAATAAAACATACTCTACTTTCATTAAAAACTATTCCCCATTCGTCCCATTTTGGCATCCCATTCCCCATTCGTCCCATTTTCAGTTTAAGTTAAGGTTTATTTTGAAAATTTACCCATTTCACTTAAACTTTGGCTCTGATACCAACTTGTAAGGCCCCGATCCCGGGACGCTTACAGTTGGTCATTCATCGCATATAAAACATATAATTACATTGCATTAAGAAAACATTGCAGCGGAAAATTCAAAAATGACATCACGCTTCATTATAATTACTTTTGCCAATTAATACATCATTATCTGGTTACAAAATTCATGTTTGCATTACATCACAAAAGCTATATAATTGGATGCCATCCCAAAAGAGCCAAGTAGCCTCGCCGTGCCATCCTCAGCAATCATTTACCTGACAACTGGAAAATGTAATAAAAGTTAGCGTTGCTGAGTGAGTTCTAGTTTTAATAATAAAACATACTTTACTTTCATTAAAACTATTCCTTTTATCATGCGATCATTCAACATACGTATACATAGATAATGTCATTATTATCTTTCATCTCATTCATTATCTTCCATTCTTTTCGTTCATTCTTTCTTCCGAGTCTTTTGCGACAACATGGCCGCTCACCTCAATGGCAATCTCAATGATTGCACGCTATCCGAGTCTTTTGCACCCCTAGGGTTGCTCACCCCAATTGCCCATCACGATAGCAAGCTATCCGAGTCTTTTGCAACAACAAGGTTGCTCACCCCAAGGCAACCTCACGATAGCACCTTACTCGAGTCTTTTGCAACGACAATGTTGCTCATCTCATAGGCAATCTAAATGATTGCACTTCATCCGAGTCTTTTGCAACACAAAGTCGCTCACCCCAATATATATGCTTGCAAGCCTTTCTTTCGTTCATTCATCATTCTTTAATGCATGCATTCTTACTTCATGTTCCTCTTTCATTATCTTTCGCTTTACATTACATAATACTTCATTCATTCATTCATTAGCATGACATGTAAATCCACAAGAAAGATAAGCATACATCATAATAAGGAACATATCATACACATTCATCATCATCATACAGGGCAACATCATACATTAATAATATGCATTAACATGCAACATCATCATCATCATGCCCTACATGCTCTCTAAGGCCATAACCACCCTCTTACATACTCTTACGAGTTACTTTACGTCAAAACTTACATCTGCACCTTTCCCCGAAGGCCAGAAGTCAAACTACACATTCCTTGAGTGCAACAGCCCTATTCGGGCGTATGGACACCCTTCAATCGCATGGCCTCCATGCGACTGAACATTGGACTCATACGGATGGTCATCTATGCGAATGAACAATCAGTCATGCGTATGGACCTTGTGCGAATGGGATTACTGCGAATGGGCATCTATGCGACTGACCTATGCGAATGGACTCATGCGACTAAGCATCTATGCGACTGAACCCTCAGTCGTGCAATCCCCATGCGACTGAACTCCCAGTCGTGCGACTGAAACCTTAGTCGTGCGATTGAACCCTCAATCGTGCGAATGAATCCCAATCGTGCGAATGAACCTCAATCGCCCCTCATTCGGCCGTATGGCCTTCATTCGGTCGCCTAGCCCTAGCTGATGCAGAATGGAGTTCATCTCGAACCCCAATCTGCCATTTTCGGTCTCCAAGCTCATCCAAACCCATTCTAAGCCTAAATTAACCCTCCTGGACCTTAGGAATGCATACCATAACACCATACAAGCACACATAAGCCCGGAATCATACTCTAAATGCATCATACACATCACACCCAAATGGGTCAAACACATACACACACAAAAACGGGTTTTGAACATTTTCCAGCCCCAAAATCGATTGAAAACAAGTAAAAGTGGGGTCCTAGAACTCACACAATCGAGCACAAAGACAAGAGCTTCGATTTGGCTTGCCACTCGACGGATTTGGACACTCGAATCACCCGAAACACCCTTTTTTCCTCTTTTTTTCCTCTTTTTCCCTCTCCTCTTTCCTTGTGTGAGTGGGCTGCCCTCTCCCTACACATACCACCACATTCCCAACTTTTCTTGTTGGCGAGTTTGGTCCCTCGACTTTGGACTTTATTTCTTTTTTTTCTTCGCCGGCTTCAAAATAATAAATTTCCGGGGTTACATCTTTCACTAACATGATACAAATCATATAAGCCATATCTTTGAGTCATGTTTGGTGTATTTATGTGTCTTGTGTTTGTGCTAATCTCCTCTGCTGTACGAAAGTACTGACCTGGAGTGATGATCTCCTTTGCTGTACGATAGTACTGACCTGGAGCTCTCATCGGCACATGATTAAATGGTCATCTCCTTTGTTATACGTGAGTATAGACCTGGAGCTCTCACCATTTTGGTCTAAGTAGTGTCAAATCATCTAAATGATGAATTCATCACAGAATGCAATATTCTGTTGATAATCTCTTGCACACTAATGCACAAGCCTTGCTCTATAAATATCGTAACAAAATTCAAGAAATCTTGAGGTTGGGTGAGGGTTTTTGCCAAATGATTGTGGGATCTTAGCATTCTAAAGTATTTAATCAAACCATAACAAATCATTTGTTGTTTGTTGAAAAAGATAAGGCATGGGTTTAAGTGGACAAACATATTAGCAATTGTTGTTGATCTGTTTAAGAATTTCAAAATCATTCAAAGACTGTAATTAGATTCAATTATAAGTGTGATCTTATTTCTTGTAGATGTTTAAATTTGTCTTTGTGCTAAATTATATCTTGAGGATGTGATCTCATGGTCGATTCAGTTCTCGATAATTAAAAAAAATAAAAACATTAAAAAAATATATATAAAATTAAAAAATTATTATAATAAATATATATAATAAAAAATAAAAAATTATAATAAATTTTCATTTCAAAATTCTTTTAGGTCTTCCATATTATGCTATTACAATTTTATCATTTTATATGCATTTCACAGAAATTGTGCACAAACGAACACGGGTTCGCTTGTTTTCACACACAGATAAGCACGAGTTTATCTTGTTAAAATGAAATGATCTAATTAGAAATGTCAAGATTGTGTTTGTGAATGTGTTTCAGATTTTTGCTGTAAGTGATGGCCGATCATCAGTTGAGTAGTTTTACTTAATCAGAGAACTTGTTCCTCAAGTTTGTAGAAGATACTGAGCTAGGAATCCTCTTCCTACATCTTCTGAAGCACTCAAGATTAGAGATTTGAGAAAGCTATTCCAATATCCTTGCAAAGGTTGCATTCAAAAAGGGGGAGCACATAAATAGGGGGAGCTTATGAGATGAATATCTTTCTCATCAGATTCAGAAAGCTTCAATTTGAAGATCTTTCTACTGTTGACTTCTCGGTGCTGATTTTGTTTGAAGACATTGGTAATGATAGACTAAAGGGGAGTATTGTTGGAGCTGTACAAGATAGTCTATATTATCAACACAGTCAAAGTCAACAAAAGTCAACGTCACGGTCAAAGTCAACAAAAGTCAACCGTCATGGTCAAAGTCAACAAAAGTCTAACGTCGAGTACGAGACGAAGAAACGAGACGAGACGTTGAAGATTTAGATGACTAGGAGTTTTATTGTTATAAATATATTTTGTGTAAACAAAATATATTTTATCTTATTTTTAGTCATTTTTATGTTTTATATGTAATTTCATTAATTAGCCCTAAGTCTAGGGAGTTAAATGCAATTAGTAAATATTATATTCACAATAAATAGCCTAATTGTAATTAGGATTAGGTTAATGGTTGAATGACCAATTGATTGGGGTTCTCCACTTTGTATAAATTATATGCAATCAATATATATCAAAAGGGGGTTTTCTTGTGTTTATCATTGTTTGATCTACGATCTTCAATTATTTGATTCAAGTGTGTTCAACCTGGGCTAAACTTTTGAGGTTTTTATTTTTAAAAAAAATCTACGAATTTAAATATTCAAGCTGCGAAATTATAAATCAACCTGCGAAATTATAAAATACATGTTGCGAAATTAAAAATTTTGGTAAACCTATTTCTTTTTTTTTTCCTAACACAAGAAAACCCCATTGTGATCTATATTGATTGCATATAATTTATACAAAGTGAAAACCCCAATCAATTGGTCATTCAACCATTAACCTAATCCTAATTACAATTAGGCTATTTATAGTGAATACAATATTCACTAATTGCATTTAACCCCCTAGACTTAGACTAATTAATGAAATTACATTAAAACATAAAAATGATTAAAAACAAGATAAAATATATTTTGTTTACACAAAATATTTTATAACAATAAAACTCCTAGTCATCTAAATCTTCAACGCCTCGTCTTGGTTCTTCGTCTCGTACTCGACGTTTGACTTTTGTTGACTTTGACCGTGACGGTTGACTTTTGTTGACTTTGATCGTGACGTTGACTTTTGTTGACTTTGACTGTGTTGATAATATAGACTATCTTGTACAGCTCCAACAAGTAAGGTGGTGTTTCCTGATCTGTATAATAGCAAGCGATTGCGATTGCCGACATACATAGAGTTAATATTAGTAACACGAGAGGGAAAAGATATCTTACCTTGGTCAGCCGTCAAGTTTTTAGATGACCCGGTATACATATTCCATACATCATCAGTGGTGTTGGAGTCAAGACGCATGGCCTGTAAAACTTCTCCAATATCGGTGAGTTCTAAAGCATTATAGTCAACAAGGCAGGCATGTGCAGTAGGCTGAGTGGTGCATGTTGAATGTTGGGTAGAAGGCTTAGGCTACCACGAAGAGGCCCAACCAGCCTGTGTAGGGTATGCGCATGGTGGAACGGGCCTGTAAGGGTAAGGAGCAGCCCAAGGTAGGGGCACAACCCAATTGGAAGGAGGTTGTGAGGTGGGCCCAAGCTTTCGGGTTAGGCCGCGAGGAGGAGAAGGCCATTGACGAGAGGCAGGCCCGAAGGGGCATGAGGTTCGAACCGTTCCTAGAGCGGGTGTTCGGTTCTAAGGCCGCTGGCATGGGTGGCAGCGATCGGTAGAGGGGGGTTTTGATGTAACGGTAGCTACCAGTGGTTGTGAAGAGTCGGTCTTGACCCGGGCAGATTGTCGATGTTGCTCCAACTGAAGCATCAAGCAAGCAGGTTCCCACGTAGGTACACTTTGAGTGATATAGGAACCTGATGTTTCAAACTCCAGTGGTAATTCTCACACAAGTTGAAGAACAACGCGCTGATTAGAGACCGGGATGTCAACATTAGATAGTTGGTATGCCAAGTCTTTCAACTTCTGATGCTAGGCATCGAGAGAGGGCATAGAACGGAGCATAAGGTTGGTAAACTCATGCTCAAGTGCTGCTGCAAGTGAGCCTCTGCTTTTCAAATAAATATTACGAATCTGTGTCCAGGCCTCGTAGGTGGTGGACTCTGACTGTAACACTCGAACCAATAGTTCTTCGGACAGCCTGTCATAGATCCATTGCAATACAATGCAGTCGATCTTCACCCAAGAGTCAAATAACGGGTCATCTTTGGAAGGAGGCTCGGTACCGTCAATGTGATGAAGCACGTCATATCCTCTTGCATGGAGTTTGAAGAGCCTAACCCATGATGAGTATGTGACTTTGATTCCATCAAGAATACGAATTTTGTGTTGTATGTTGGTGACAGTGTAAACCAAGTGAAGGTTGGGCGAAGGGGCCGAAGTCTTGGGAGCAGATGAGGAGGCCGAAGTCTTGGTGGTCTTGTCGTCCATCTTTGCCGCTAGAAAGATCACAGAAACAACAAGGCTTATGAGGTGATCGATGGGTTATGGTAGAGAGAAAAATTGCTCTGATACTATGAAAACTCTCTTGATCTTCTATTAACAATAAAACAAGATTCAAATCATTTAATAGTCTCAACAAACAAGGAGACAGATAAAGAAAAAATTACAAAGAGATAATAACAAACTAAATACAAATATAAACAATATTCAAATCATTGATCTCAATCTTGTACTTTAATAGTATGTACCTTCTTTTTGTTAACATATTAGAAGATATATACACATTAACATGACACGTACATGATCCCATGTCTAATATTTATAATATAATTCAAACCACATAAATATCTCACTACAAGAAAACAGGGCTACGGCGACGACATTTGTCGTCGCGATAGGGTGCGTTTGTCGTCGCCATAGCCTATGGCGACGATATGTCATCAACATAGCTCTAGTCGCCACAGATTCATCCCTATAGCCCATTTTATTGTCGTCGCTAAAGATGTAGTCGCTACAAAGGTCTATACCGACGACATGTCCTCGCCACAGAGTTGTCGGCAAATAATTTCTCATATTATATTTTAATTAAAAATAATTTTTATTTCTGGTCGTTGCCATAGCGACTTTAATTATTTATAATTATTTAAAAAAAATAAAAATAAATTAAATTTGACCAACACTATGGCAACGACATGTCGTCGCCATAGACCAACTCTTTTAATATTTAATATTTAGTTTTCTTTTTATTTTCTTGATTTTTTATAATTTCTAGGTTATGAAAACAAATATTAAAACGAGAGCTAATACCTAAAAGAAAGTTGATATGATTTGAGTTATATATACAAACGAAACTACTAATGCAAATATCATTTAAGTTTTTACAAACCATACAAATTAACTATTTAATTATCATCGTCTTGATCATCCTCATCGTTATCGGGATTTGATTTACTTCTTTCAAGTTCATTCATCCGTTCATGCAGTTCAGTACTTGTTGCCTAAGTGCATATTGATTTTTAATTTTTCCCTGCATTAAATAACAAAATAAAAAGTTATTAGTATTTTTATAAAAGTTCGACAACATAACTTTTGAACTTTTTTTTACTTGATGTTATATGGAAAAGTGAAGTTAGTAATATTAAATGATATGCATGAACAATATTTAATTGAATAACTTACACTACTGGCAAGTTGAGGAAAATGAATATGCATGGTCATGTGGGTCACGACCCCGACCGTTACCATCGTGTGCAACACATGATGACATAACCTACAAGAAAAACAATTAATAATATTATTAGTAATACTAATAATAATAATAATAATAATAATAATAATAATAATAAATATTATTATTATATTATTATTAAGAATTATAATATTACATTATTAATATCATATTTAAGAAAATCATAAAATCTTATGGCGACGGACATGTCGTCGCCATATAGTTTTCATAATGGCGGTACTATTTCCCTCCTAGTTATTTCAGGTAGAAAAAAAAGAAAAAAAATAATGTTTTTTTCACACCCCGACCGACGGCGGAATCATCGGGGCGGACGAATGTGAAACGATTGTTCATAGCACATGGAACTAAATAAGTTGAAATAATATTAAATATCATTTTTATTGAACATTACAAGGCAATAAATTATTACAATACAAACAAGATATAAACAACAACATAAGATTTTCAATTAAACTAAGTCCAAGTCCTATATGAGCACGAAAAGATCCTCAAGTATCAAACCTGAAAACTGTTAAAAATAAAAGGGTCAACTTTGAAAGTTGGTGAGATTTCCATAGTTTCAATACATAAGTATATAAAAGATGGCAATTCATGTTATAAGTTAGAGGCAAAAGTAACTAGGGATGTAAGACATAATGCACAATCAACCCTTGATAGTTTACAAGTCTCAAACGTTAAAAGTATATACGATTAGCTAAGTGTACTTGGGTAATACAATACAAGCAGACCCATATCATGGCCAATAATATTCACAGTGCTACCAAGATCATCACATTTAGTACATAACTCGCCAGGGATAGTAATAGTTATATATGATTTTCATATTATTATTCAGACATCCACAAGTACAATGGATAGATCATGACGTGAGGCTGCAATAGTAATGATTGTACATATATTAGACATAATGGTAGATACAAAGATCAATTATACAATATACAGTGAATTGCCAAAGTTTACAAGAATCAAAGTTTTACAAGTGCAACGATTATAAGGGTAACATGTTTCACCCCAAATTGTGAAAATATAAAGGGGTATAGAAATACTCACATGAAAAAATCACAATAATAGTGATGGTTGTAGAGTACATAAGAAAGCTTGGATGTTCAAGAGTCAAAGGTGATGTCCTAAATTATATAAAAAGAAACAATAAGTTGAGTTTGGAATACATTACAAGAAGTTAGGACGCTTAGGAATGCCAATAAGCGAAAGGTAGATTGATACACGATTATTGTACCAATTTTAGATTTTGGACAGAATGTTTCGTACGTGTTTGACAGGTTTTTAAAATAGCAAACGGTTTCATAAAATAAAATTTAAAAAATTACATTTGACTATTCAAAGTCTCTAGGACAACTTTCATTAAGAAACATTTTAATGAAAACATCCGTAAATAGGTCAACAGCAGCACAAGACAGAAGGTGCGGAAATGCGAACTTATCTTGTGAAGGCTATTATTGACTCGTTATGAATTGAGTTTGAAGACGTATAAAACTGTCGTTGAAAGCGTAATTAAATGAAATTAACATTGGAGTCTGATTTTACTCAAATTAGTTTTTAATGATCAAGTTATGTCGGTTGTTGAAGTAAGATTATATTCTGCTAGAATTGTAGTAAGGCACTTTTGTGCCCTTTTAAAATCGTCAAAGCATGAAACGAGTTAGATCAATTTATTAGTCAATATATGGTATACCATTAGTCTTCATTTGAGTTATAAAAAATATCTAAGTCTTTGGCATAGCCATCATTTAGAAAAATAATCTTGTGGAATAACCGAATGTGGCGGCATAGCCGTCCATATGCAAACGGGATTCTTTGTTTATGTTAGTGTGTTGTTAGCTTGATTTAGAAATGTTAGTAATTGTTATAAGATTAGTGATTATTAAAATGTTAATGATCAAATGATAATGATAAAATAAAAAGAGATTTGGTGAGAAGAAAGAATAATAGTAAGAACATAAAATCATGAGAACAATGGATGTTAGGATGATTAAAATGTATAATATAAGATTACCTTAGTATTAAGAATTCTGAAATTTAATTTAAAATAAAATTCTTCAAATTGTTCATAACCAATGATGAAAGAAAAGATATGAGAGTGAGATTTTAGAGAATGAACAAATGAAAAGTGAGGCCTAAGACTTGCTTTTAGAGGGGATGGTTGAGGAGGAGGGGATGAATGGTGGGAATGGTAAGGTATAAGTCTTTTAAAGGGGGTTATGATGGAAATTTGAAATAAATATAAAATTAAATAAGGGAAAGAAATAAAAAAATAAGGACAATTTAAACTTTAAATTTATTAAAACTTAATTTAAGTGCAACAACTTCGGTTATTAAATCTTGTAGACTTTATAAATAATAAGAACTGTAATTTGATTATTTATTTTAATGATTATTTAAAATTGATATAAAATTAATAACATTTTATAGACTTACATATTTGTAAAAAATAATAATCTTGTATTTTTAATCCTTTATTTTTGTTTTATAATTAAAACTCATAATGACAAATAAACTTCATGAATTTATAAAATTTTATTCTATAAATCAAGAATTTACCATAAATTGATTTAATAATGGAAATTGAATAAATAGTATTATTATTGTTTTTTGAAGGATTAAAATAAATAAATTTCTAACTAATGTATTTGATTTTCCAAAATTGACCCAAATAGATTCGGGTTTGGGTTTCTATTTTCAAAATGGGCAGATGTTACAATCTTCCCTACTTTAAAAAATTCGTCTCGAAATTTAATCACAAGAAAATTCATTTCAAAGTTATGAGGAGACTTTGATTTCATTTCGTGTTCTCTAGTGAGCACTTGGGAACGTTTAATCTCAATGAGTTTGATTATGGTGTTTTGGGTACGCTTATGTTTGTTCAATTTCATGATCTCATGTGTTTCTTGGTAAGGGTACAAGATTACTAATTTAGAATTTTAATGATAAGCTTTTGTATTTCAGACTGTTCAAAACGATCAGAAAGTTTTGACACAACAACATGTTTTTTAGATCAACACAAGACTCAGCTTAACGTACATGAGTAATATGTTCAAAACACTTTTGTGATCCAAGGATCGTCAACAGGAATTATCAGTGTGAATCGATGACAAGTCAACGTTTGCGGAATTAACGTTGATTTGGTTTAATTGTGTTTAAACAACCTAAATATCAATGAAATATCAAGAACACACGTAACAAAACACAATTAATGATTAATGAGTATTTTATTATAATGTGTTGATGATTACAAAAGAATTGAATGTACGATATCAAAGAATGCTATGATGTTGTGTATGCTAAAGTTGATCGGAAAGACTTTTGATGATTGTTGTATTGCTATTACTGTTCTCAATCAATCAATCTTCTAACTCAATCGTCTTTTAATCGAAACCTAGGATCCATATTTATAGACAAAGGTGTTTCATTATGAGAAACACCGGATCTCTTGGGATTGATTTGTTTCTGTTAAGGAATCATCGGATTTCTCGGGATTGGATAACCGCCTTGTTGACTTGTTGAATTGTTGACTTGTACTACTTGTATAATACAAGTGTTTGGACTCCGCAGGAATATTGTCTTCAGTAGTAATTTTTGCTTCCGTAGATATTGTTCTTCCGAAGGTATCTTGTTTCTTCCGAAGGTATCTTTTTGTTCATCCGCAAAAGATCTTTGGATGTATAATTACTTGTAAGAATTATATCTACGGAAAACACACAATGTTTATCGTAGATGTTTCTTATACTTGGTCAATTTCATAAATTGACCAATTATAATGTTTGTTCCTGCAAACCATACATAAACCAACACATATATAAATGGGTTAACCTATATATTTAATGCATACACAATAATGAAATACAAGAGTTCATTACAGATATTAATTCAAGTACTAAGCCTATACATAATGACTAGATCTACTGATTCTAGCCCTAACAATACTCCCCCTTAGGCTTAGATACTTGCAACAGTTCTTCAAAACTGTAAGATCCTTGATTCTGGCAATCATCTTGTTGTAGAAGTAAGAAACAGCAGTCTTCTGATCATCATACTTATAGTTGATCTTCATCTTGCTGATCTTCTTCAAGTCTCATAACTTATTCCCAGAACATCTTCCTCTGTAGAGTGTGTCTAACACCTTGTTGTTATTCACCACTTCTAGCTCATCTTGTTTGTGATTATGATTTCTGTTACTTCATCAAAATTGTTCCCTTCAGCAGTCCAGCATTAAATTTCTTCTTTTATATGCTTTGGCATGAGTTGTCAATTACTTGAATCACATGGACATGCAGGAACAGATCATTTTGTGCTTTTTCATCTGTTAGCTTGGGAAAGAATTTGTCATTAAGGTATGAGGTGTAGCTGGGATGGAGTAGTTTGATTTTCAGGATCAAAGATCCTGATCTTTTCAGCTTTCTTGTTCTCAGCATTTCTCAGCAGGACCAACTCTTTTGTCTTCTCAACATATCCCCATTCAGTGATTGGGTATGTGAATTGAGTCCCTTCAATGCATTTAAGTGCTGCTTGTTTCTATTGTTGTAGCCAACCCTCTTCAAGAATTCATCATCTACATGTTCTGAGGCATTGGACTTGAATCTTTTGAGCCCTTTGATTCTCTTTTGATGTTCTATATCTTCTCTTTTGGCTTCTATAAGCACATCATCTTTAAACTTTGTCTTCAACTTTCCCACTAGGGTTGAGAAATCTCTTCCTCTAGGGTGAATTGGATAATTGCTGATGATTAAACTTTGGAGATCTTTGATGTCATTCTCTGGCAAACTCACCACTGAGAGTACATCATGGAAGTATTCAATTCTTCCAGATGTTCTTTTAATAATAGCACAATCCCAGTCTGGATCATATTTCCAGGCCATGATCCTGTTTTCTTCCACAGAGCTGGGAGTTGTGAGGTGATCTATCAGTTGAATAAGAGTGGACTTTTGCTCAGTTATCTCTCTAACTGCAGTCCCAAGTGGCCATACTTTGCTGGGTATAACTTCTCTTGACTCTCTAATCAATTTCTCCTTTCCTTTGTGCTGATCTTTAGGTTCAACTGTTATAGGTTCAGCAGGAAGTTTGCTTTGTTGTTCATAAGATGGATGTGGAGCTTCAGTTCTGAATTTTACTCCAGTATCTAGCTCAACTTTCATCACATGCTCCATCATCCTTCTGAGTTCCCCTACTGATCTTCCTTTAAGCTCATGAGGTTTGTAATTATGTCCTTGTAACCAGCAAGTCATGTTGTATTTGCTTAGCTTGGCTGTATCACAATGTCCCAACTCCTTCTTTGTTTTCTGAATTGATTGAAAGGTGCTGAAGGCTTCATAATCACAATTTGGAATCATAAAGCATGCAAGCTCAAATTCTTTTAACAGGTTCTTCATCTCTGTCATGTTTAGTCTTTCAACCATGTCATAAGGGAAGCCATGGTTTATAAGTGTCATGAACATGGATGATTCAGGCCTCTCTTCAAATATGTCACTTGTAGTCAGAAGATCATCAGCCTTTGAGACTTCTTGTTTTGGTGGAGAGTCTTCTTTGATCAATTCTTCCCACTCTTTATCACTTTCATCTTCCTTTTGAGAGATGGGCTTCTCAGTAGATAAATCTATTGAGGGGGTGTGTTCAGGAGAAGTCAGCTTTTGTTTCTTTGAAATAGTTTCATTAATAGTTGGCTTCTTCTCAGCAGTACCAAGGTACTTTCTTTTCCTTGAGTACAGGATCATTTCTTTAGATGCCTCAGGACCTTGTTTTGTTTGAGCAGTTGAAGCCTTAGCATGATATTCCAATGAACTGATCTTCAATTTAAGTTTCTCAATCTCTTCTTCTTTTCTTTTTATAATATTTGACTGAGCAGTCATAGTGCCAGATGCTTGTTCAAATTTCTTCATGATCTTTTCTTTTTCTTTCTTTTCAGACTCTGCTGACTCTTTAAGCTTAGCTTCCTTGTCTAGCAATGCATCAATGACTTCTTTATCACTTTGAGCATCTTCTCTCAGTCTTTTTATTCTGGCTTGCTGTCTTATCAATTCTTCATCCTTTTCTTTTATCATTCCCTTCAGCTCTTGTATTCTTTCCTTTCTTTTGTTTGATTTGAGCACCAGCTTGTTGTACTCAACAACCAGATAGCTCTTGCTCACAGGAATGTTATCTTCACTTAGATCATCGTCATTATAAGCAATCACATCAACATGATCGGCTGCTGCATCTACTTCCTGATGCTGAGACTCAATCTCATCTTCTTTAACTTCCTCATGATCAACACTTGTTGAGCTTGACCTTGGTTCAGTGGCTTGATCTTCATGCTCTTGAAGAGTTTGTTGTTGTTGCTGATCAGTCACTGGAGAAACTTGTTCAGTTTCATTTGAATGCACAGGGGATTCAGTCTTGGATAGTGACAGTTTAACTGTACTTGCTTCTGAAACTAATTCTGTCTCCCCAGTGTAGATGCTCTCAGTATCTGAATTTGTAGGTTGTTGGTAAAGTTGCATCTGAAGCTGATTTGGTGATTGGGGTTGAATGGGAGATATTGGTTCAGTATTTTGGCTGGCTGGTGATTGTGTTTGGGGTGTTTGTTGTTGTTGTTGTGGTGATAGGTGGAGGATTGGAGAGATTGGTTCTATATTTTGGCTGTGAGGAGATTGTGGTTGATGTGTTTGTTGTTGTTGAGGTGATGTTTCTGGTGTTGGAGTGTCTTGAGCAGAGCTAGTAGCAGAGTTCTCTTCATCAATTTCCCAAACAAGCTCTAGAGGTATGTCTGCATTAGCATCAATCACATGAGCAAACATGTCTATGTCACCTCCTTCATATTTCCCTGAGATTTTGTTCAGCACAGATCTGCCAAGGTGTGCTTGGATAAACACACCACCCTCCACAGATGTTCCAGGCAGGTCTGCATTGATGATGAGCTGAATGAATCTTGGAAACATGTACATCTTATCAGCCTTCTGTACTCGAATGTGATCACACAAGCAATTGAAGATGTACTTTGAATAGTTGTAAGTCCTTCCCTCAAAGATGCCAATGATACCAGATGATATATGTCTTGAAAATCTGTCAAGCCCAGATTTTCTGTTTGACATACACTTCAGATAAGTGTGACACAAAAATCTGTATGGCTTACAGAGTCTTCCCTTCTTAATTTCTCCTTTGATAAGACAGCAAGCCAGAATCTGAGAGAAGATGCTCATGCTCAAGTGATAAAGAAGTCATTGATGCATTGCTAGACAAGGAAGCTGAGCTTAAAGAGTCAGCAGAGTCTGAAAAGAAAGAAAAAGAAAAGATCATGAAGAAATTTGAACAAGCATCTGGCACTATGACTGCTCAGTCAAATATTATAAAAAGAAAAGAAGAAGAGATTGAGAAACTTAAATTGAAGATCAATTCGTTGGAATCTCATGCTAAGGCTTCAACTGCTCAAACAAAACAAGGTCCTGAGGCATCTAAAGAAATGATCCTGTACTCAAGGAAAAGAAAGTACATTGGTACTACTGAGAAGAAGCCAACTATTTATGAAAGTATTTCAAAGAAACAAAAGCTGACTTCTCCTGAACACACCCCCTCAATAGATTTATCTACTGAGAAGCCCATCTCTCAAAAGGAAGATGAAAGTGATAAAGAGTGGGAAGAATTGATCAAAGAAGACTCTCCACCAAAACAAGAAGTCTCAAAGGCTGATGATCTTCTGACTACAAGTGACATATTTGAAGAGAGGCCTGAATCAACCATGTTCATGACACTTATAAACCATGGCTTCCCTTATGACATGGTTGAAAGACTAAACATGACAGAGATGAAGAACCTGTTAAAAGAATTTGAGCTTGCATGCTTTATGATTCCAAATTGTGATTATGAAGCCTTCAGCACCTTTCAATCAATTCAGAAAAAAAAAGAAGGAGTTGGGACATTGTGATACAGCCAAGCTAAGCAAATACAACATGACTTGCTGGTTACAAGGACATAATTACAAACCTCATGAGCTTAAAGGAAGATCAGTAGGGGAACTCAGAAGGATGATGGAGCATGTGATGAAAGTTGAGCTAGATACTGGAGTAAAATTCAGAACTGAAGCTCCACATCCATCTTATGAACAACAAAGCAAACTTCCTGCTGAACCTATAACAGTTGAACCTAAAGATCAGCACAAAGGAAAGGAGAAATTGATTAGAGAGCCAAGAGAAGTTATACCCGGCAAAGTATGGCCACTTGGGACTGCAGTTAGAGAGATAACTGAGCAAAAGTCCACTCTAATTCAACTGATAGATCACCTCACAACTCCCAGCTCTGTGGAAGAAAACAGGATCATGGCCTGGAAATATGATCCAGACTGGGATTGTGCTATTATTAAAAGAACATTTGGAAGAATTGAATACTTCCATGATGTACTCTCAGTGGTGAGTCTGCCAGAGAATGACATCAAAGATCTCCAAAGTTTAATCATCAGCAATTATCCAATTCACCCTAGAGGAAGAGATTTCTCAACCCTAGTGGGAAAGTTGAAGACAAAGTTTAAAGATGATGTGCTTATAGAAGCCAAAAGAGAAGATATAGAACATCAAAAGAAAATCAAAGGGCTCAAAAGATTCAAGTCCAATGCCTCAGAACATGTAGATGATGAATTCTTGAAGAGGGTTGGCTACAACAATAGAAACAAAGCAGCACTTAAATGCATTGAAGGGACTCAATTCACATACCCAATCACTGAATGGGGATATGTTGAGAAGATAAAAGAGTTGGTCCTGCTGAGAAATGCTGAGAACAAGAAAGCTGAAAAGATCAGGATCTTTGATCCTGTGGAAATCAAACTGCTCCATCCCAGCTACACCTCATACCTTAATGACAAATTCTTTCCCAAGCTGACAGATGAAAAAGCACAAAATGATCTGTTCCTGCATGTCCATGTGATTCAAGTAATTGACAAACTACATACCAAAGCATATAAAAGAAGAAGATTTAATGCTGGACTGCTGAAGGGAACAAATTTTGATGAAGTAACAGAACTCAGAATCACAGAACAAGATGAGCTAGAAGTGGTGAATAACAACAAGGTGTTAGACACACTCACTACAGAGGAAGATGTTCTGGGAATAAGTTATGAGACTCTGAAGAAGATCAGCAAGATGAAGATCAACTATAAGTATGATGATCAGAAGACTGCTGTTTTTTACTTCTACAACAAGATGATTGCCAGAATCAAGGATCTTGCAGTTTTGAAGAACTGATTGCAAGTATCTAAGCCTAAGGGGGAGTATTGTTAGGGCTAGAATCAGTAGATCTAGTCATTATGTATAGGCTTAGTACTTGAATTAATATCTGTAATGAACTCTTGTATTTCATTATTGTGTATGCATTAAATATATAGGTTAACCCATTTATATATGTGTTGGTTTATGTATGGTTGCAGGAACAAACATTATAATTGGTCAATTTATGAAATTGACCAAGTATAAGAAACATCTACGGATGAACATTGTGTTCTTCCGTAGATATAATTCTTACAAGTAATTATACATCCAAAGATCTTCTGCGGATGAACAAAAAGATACCTTCGGAAGAACAAGATACCTTCGGAAGAACAAGATACCTTCGGAAGAACAATATCTACGGAAGCACAAATTACTACTGAAGACAATATTCCTGCGGAGTCCAAACACTTGTATTATACAAGTGGTACAAGTCAACAATTCAACAAGTCAACAAGGCGGTTATGCAAATCCCGAGAAATCCGATGATTCCTTAACAGAAACAAATCAAATCCCAAGAGATCCGGTGTTTCCTATAACTGAAACACCTTTGTCTATAAATATGGATCCTAGGTTTCGATTAAAAGACGATTGAGTTAGACGATTGATTAATTGAGAACAGTAATAGCAATACAACAATCATCAAAAGTCTTCCGATCAACTTTAGCATACACAACATCATAGCATTCGTTGATATCGTACATTCAATTCTTTTGTAATCATCAACACACTATAATAAAATACTCATTAACCATTAATTGTTTTTTGTTACGTGTGTTCTTGATATTTCATTGATATTTAAGGTTGTTTAAACACAATTAAACCAAATCAACGTTAATTCCGCAAACGTTGACTTGTCATCGATTCACACTGATAATTCCTGTTGACGATCCTTGGATTCACAGGTGGTATCTGAGCCAAGTGCTCATTGATTTAGACCAATTGATCTATCAGTGTTAGTTGTGTTTTAATTGTGTTTGATATCTTTTAACTGCAATCGTTTTAATTAACTTGTTTCTATATTCAAATCAATTGAATAGCAGATCTTGTTAACATCATGAGCAACTTCAGTGGTTCATCTTACCAACCTCCGAAGTTGGAAACAAAAGCAGACTTCAAGTCTTGGAAAATCAAGTTCAGGAATCATGTAAACTATACTGATTCTGACTTGTGGATTTCCATCACTGAAGGTCCTTATATTCCACCCATTCTTGGGCCGGATTATAATGACAAAAATCAACCAATCAGTACGAAAGATCTATCACCTGATGATGTCAAAAAGGTTAAAGTTGATATAAAAGCATACAGTTTGCTTAGTATGGCTTTACCTAAAGAGATATTAATCAGGTGTGAGAACTATAAAACAGCACACTCCTTATGGAAGATACTTCACACTCTCTGCGAAGGGAGTGATGAGATAAGAAGTATAAAGAGAGACACCCTCAGATCACAATATGAAACTTTTCATCATATTAAGGGTGAGTCAATTCCTCAGCAACTTCATAGATTCATGAAGTTAGTCACTGAGATGAATATTCTAGAGTTGAAGTATACAAGTGAGGAATTAAACAAGAAAATGCTCCACACTTTGCCAGAAAGTTGGAAGCATACTGTGTCCATGTTCAAGAACACTATAGATCTGAAAGCAACTGGTCTAGATACTCTGGTTGCAAAAGAGAAAAACTTTTTGTTTCAAACTTCATAGATTCATGCAGTTTCAAAGTCTCCATCATACCCCATTAAGAGAAAAACTTTTTCTATGTATTCATTATCAAATACATCAGGGTGTCCAACTTCAACATCTCCCAGTTCTGGAACCCTTCTTATAGTTTGTTCATCAATTCTCAGCCTTCGATTCTTAACTTCTGCAATAATGCCTTCACCATCTTCTTCTATATGAGCAGAATTCCAGAAATCACTGATATGAGTGCGATAAATCGTCGGCTCTGCAGATAGGGCATAGAATATCCTCGATCTTCTCAGATATCTCATAATTTCTTGGCATCCTTCTGACACAGGATCGTCAGGGTTTAAGAAAGCACACACATTATGTTCTTTTGCAAATCGTTGATCCATCTGTTCATAAGAAAGACTTCGTTAGAATCATATTATTGATATGAGAATACGAACAGTTGTGAGATAAAACAAGAATCAACTGGTTCATTCTTGATGATTACGACATGTTTTACCTTGATAAATGGTGATTAAGAACACAACTATATGTTTGCTTAAGGTTTTGATTTGGTAAATTTTGAATGTTGAGGAAGTGGGAAAAGTTTTGTTGAGTGAGATTTTCTAGGTCTGAAAGAGTGAACGGAAAAAGTGAATAATGAATTTGACAAGTCAAACCTCATTATTTATACCCTCAGACATATTAATTTTCTCTGATTTATTAAGTGGGTCCCACATTGTATTCTTCCGTAGAAGTAATTTCTCATTAATTAAGTGGGATCCACAATTTACTCTTTCGTAGAACATCTACGGATGAACAACTTCTGCTGATGTGAGATTGTAATCATTAAATTATTGATCTTTTTTCATCCGTAGTTTACCAATCTACAGATAAACATTAAGATTGATTTCCACATAGTTGTATGTATGGCCCAAATCCATTGATTGGACCATTTATTGCTTTAGGACCTCATTGGCTTTGTATACATGACAATTTAGTACAAGAAAATTTAAAATAGAAATTTTTACTAAAAATTTTCATGTATCCAACAGCTAATATGATGCTCAGATTTCAATTTCTTCAAATTGATAATGATATATACATTGCTGCTGCTGATTGAAATGCTATTTCATGTATTCTACTCCCCTTAAATTTGTGATTAATGGTGAACTTAAGCATTTATCATAAATTTCTCTAAGAGGAATAACATGAATTTTAAATATATGATAATGATCAGATACACATAAGATGGGATCATACTATATTGCTAAGCCTCTTCCTGATGAGTTATGTTGTTTATTTGATACTTGAACAAGTTCTGATTGCAAGTATATTGTCCATATAAATCCATACAAGAGCTCATGTATCAACTAGGCATGCTGTTTATCATGTTTTCATATTGTTTTTGAAATAACTGTTATGGGCTTCACATTCAAGTTACAAAGGTTTTGTCCTCCCTTTGCAAGTCAAATCATCACTTTTTCACACTTAAGACTATGTACTTTAAGTTATAATAGCTATCTTGAGATGTATTTGGCATCTCATTGATGCAATGTTGTTAAAGCTCAAGATAATATACAGTTGATCACTTAGGATTCTTTTGAGAGCTTTAGATATGATCATCGTCAGGTCACCAGGTCTTTACTCACGTAAAACAGAGCCTTTAACCCAGGTCTTTGTTCACACAAAACAGAGGGATGATGAGGATCATGATCTTTTCACCTTTTGTAACCGATATTCAGTATGGTGATCATACACCCAGGTCTTTGTTCACACAAAACAGAGGGAGTATGATTTGCAAAGATCGATAGTATAAAGTGTTTTACATAGTGTGTTTAGATGAATGATTTGATCACATTAGGATAAGACTCACTTCGTTTTCAAAATGAAGTTTCCCACAGACAATTATTATAGTATTATGTTTTGCATGCACTCAGGTTTGTTTCCACTCAAGATGAACCTACTCACATATCAAGAAACTTGCTGAGATATATTGTTATTTGTTTATTCAGGAATAGGCAAAGCTATAGTGTACTATCATTTCCCATGCATATGTCATACTGATGCATTATTACACACAGCATGTTGTTTGTTTAGACTTGATTAATCTAAGTTAATCATACCTAGAGACTCAATCAAAAAATTAAATCTGACTGAATCAAAGGCTTTAATGAATAAATCAGCAAGCTGATTTGATGTATCCACTTTGACTAACTTAATCAATCCCTTTTCTGAGCAATCTCTCAGAAAATGATACCTAATCTCGATATGTTTTGTTTTACTATGTTGCACAGGATTAGCAATAATAAAGATAGCAGCAGAATTGTCCATATAGATTGAGGTTTGAAGAAATTGTAACCATAGTCAAGCAATTGGTTTTGTAACCAAAGTACTTGACAGCACCCAGCTGAAGCAGCAATGTACTCAGCCTCAGCTGTGGATACAGAAACATTTGTTTGTTTCTTGCACTGCCATGACACTAGCCTGGGTCCAATGAATTGACATCCACAGGTTGTTGATTTTCTATTCTGTTACATCCACCATAGTCACTGTCTGAGTATGAGTAGAGTGTAAAGTCTCCATCCTTGGGATACCATAGACCAAGTCCTGGTTTTCCCTTAAGGTATCTGAAAATTCTTTTAACAGCATTGAGATGTGACTCCTTTGGATCAGATTGGTACCTAGCACATACACACACAACAAACATAATATCAGGTCTACTGGCAGTTAAGTACATAAGTGAACCTATCATAGATCTAAATAATTTTTGATCAATAGATTTTCTAGTGGGATCAGGAGCAATCTTATCAATTGTTGAAGCTGGTGTTTTGCATGAGGATACTTCAGCAAGATTGTATTTCTTCAGTATTTGATGTATGTATTTTTCTTGATTGATGAAGATTCCATCTGATTTTTGATGAACTTGAAGCCCAAGGAAGAATGTTAATTCACCCATTGAGCTCATCTGAAATTCAGATTTCATGAGCTCTTCAAAATTCACACACAATCTCTTATTAGTTGATCCAAATATAATGTCATCAACATATACTTGAACTACTAAGAGATCTTGATGTTCTTGTTTGAGAAAGAGTGTCTGAGCAATAGTTCCTCTTTTGTAGTCGTGCTTGAGTAAGAAAGATGATAGTGTTTCATACCATTTTCTTGGTGCTTGATGAAGACCATACAAGGCTTTATCTAGTTTGTATACCCTGTGAGGATAATGAGGATCTTCAAATCCGGGGGGTTGAGACACATAAACTTCCTCATCAATTTTCCCATATAAGAATGCACACTTGACATCCATCTGATACACAGTAAATTTCTTATATGATGCATATGCCAAGAACACTCTTATAGCCTTAATTCTTGCAACTGGTGCAAAAACTTCATCATAATCTATGCCTTCTTCTTGAGTGTATCCTTGAGCTATCAACCTTGCTTTGTTTCGGACAATAATCCCTCTATCATCCAGTTTGTTTTTGTATAGCCATCTAGTTCCAATAGGATGTTGACCTTCAGGTAAATCAACAGAGACCATACTTTTTGTTTTCTGAACTGTTGAAGCTCTTCTTGCATAGCCTCAATCCAGCTATTGTCTTTTAAAGCAGCTGTAATGTTTGGAGGCACCACTTGAGAAAGAAAACAGTTGAAGAGACAAAGGTTGGCTGTACCACTTTGGCTCCTTGTAGTTCTCTTTTCAGGATTTCCAATGATATTGTCAAGTGGATGAGACTTATGAATTCTCATTGAGGGAGTTGACTCAACTGGAATAGATGATTCCAGATTAGTCATTTCCATTGCCTCTGACTGATTCATCTGAATTTGAGAATTCAAGAAATAGTCAAATTGAGTCTCTGTTGATTGAGCTACAGAAGTATCTGCAGTTGGATTTTGCTCTTCGTAGGAACTTCTGCGGAAGCATTTTGATCTTCCGTAGAGCTGCTCCGGAACATTTTGGTCTTCCGAAGGGAGTTCTCCGGATGTATGCTGATCTTCCGAAGGAACTTCTCCGGATGTATGCTGATCTTCCGAAGGAACTTCTCCGGATGCATTTTGGTCTTCCGAAGGAACTTCTTCGGATGTATTCTGGTCTTCCGAAGGAACTTCTCCGGATGCATTATGGTTAATTCCACATGTAATAACTGCTTCTACTGAAGTATTTTCATCTGAAGATGGATGTATACTTGGAGGATCAGCAGATAACGTTACTTCAGTCATAATAGGTGGAACAAATGGATAGCATACTTCATCAGATCTGCATTGGTCAAATGATCATAGTTAAAAGATTTAGATAAAGCATCTATGTCAAACAACCATGATGAACCTTTAACTGACTTTGTAAACACATTTTCATCAAAAGATACATTAGGTGTTTCTTCCACAATGTTATGTTGTGGAATATACACTCTATATGATTTTGATGTTGAAGAGTATCCAACAAAGAAACCATCATATGCTTTTTCTGAAAATTTTCCTAATGACTCTTTTATGTTCAAAACAGTTACTTGACATCCAAATACTCTTAGATATCCTATGTAAGGTTTTCTTTTAAATAGGAGCTCATAAGGAGTTTTGTTATGTTCTTTGACAATTAATGTTCTGTTTTGAACATTGCATGCAGTATTCACAGTCTCAGCCCAAAAGGTAATAGGTAGTTGTGAATCAGCTAGCATTGTTCTTGCTGCTTCAATGGAGTTCTGTTTCTTCTTCAGTAACTCCATTTTGTTGTGGAGTCCTTGGTGCACTGAATTGTCTTGCAATACCTTTCTCCTGCAAAAAGAATCTAGTTCAAAGTTGACAAATTCAGTACCATTATCACTCCTGAAAATTTTGACTTTTGTATCAAGTTGATTCTCAATCTTGATTACAAAGTCCATTAATGTTTCTGATGTTTCACTCTTTTGTTTTAAGAAAAAGACCCATGTAAATCTAGTGAAATCATCAACTATCACCAAACAATATTGCCTTTTTCCAATGCTCATTACATTGGTTGGACCAAAAAGATCCATGTGAAGCAATTTGAGTGGTGTAGTATTAGTATTGATTGTTTTGGGTTTATGTGACACTCTGTGTTGTTTTCCTTTGTAACAAGAAGAACAATGAGTTGAGCAATGAAACTCTTTATTTGGCAATCCAATGACCAGGTCATGTTTCACTAATTTATTCATGTTCTTCATGTTAGAATGAACAAGCCTTCTATGCCATAATTGTGACAAATCTTCTGAAAGTTTAGATATAAGGCAAGTTTCATGTTTTGTGAGAGAAGTGTTGTTCATATCCAAAACATAAGTGTTTCCTTTTCTTGCTGCTTTGAGGAGAATCCAATCTTCAGGGACAATAAATCCTGGCTTAAGAATGTAACAGTTAGAAACATCAAACAATGTAGTGTAGTTTTGATCATAGATTTGAGATACACTAAGTAAATTATACTGTAAGTTTTTACAGTAATTTACTTTATCAAATTTAAGTACACCATTAGTTATCATTCCTTCACCAACAATTTTACCTCCCTTTTTATCCCCACCAAATGCCACATAAGAAGCATTTTTATGTTTGAAATCATGGAGAAGAGAACAGTTTCCTGTCATATGCCTGGAACAACCACTGTCAACATACCACATGTTGTCAGCTCTCCAATATTGTTCCTGCAATCAGAAAAGAAAATCAATTAGAAGTGACAACCCAAGTCTTAGTGATCTTGGGTTTGTCAACAGGATCTAAACCAGTTACTCTTTCATGAACATTTTTTGAAGTTTCAGTTTCAGATTTAATTGATTCATTCTGATTTCATTTAGATGAGGATGATTCTGCTGAATTGGATGTTGATGAAGTAGATTCATGAGTCACATTGTCTGATTTACTCAGAGTAACTTCATTTGTTTTAGTCTTTTGTTTGGATAATGAACCTTTAAATGTTTCAATATCTTTTGTTTTTAAAAGAGGTATATGAATGCCTTTTTCAAATTTATCAAAGAATGAATCATCATCCTTTGATTCTTTGTCTGACAAATCTACTCTTTTGTGTGGTGTTTTTGACTGCTGAAAAGATGGTCTTTTCCTCAGTATATGAACACTTGCTGATGATTTGTCCTTTGGTTTTGCTTTTGATTTTTGTTCAAACTTCTTCAGTTTTGAGCCCTTTGCAGAATTCGTAGATTGTGAATCTGATTCAGATTTGTCTGATTCTTTCTTCTTTGAGCTTTTTGTCTTGTTCTTTTTGTTGAAATAACATTCCTGTGTAGAATGATTATTTTTGTTGCAGATAGAACAATGTTTGTTGAAGTAGCAATCAGTAGTCATATGATTGTTCATATTACAAATAAAACAGTAGCTGCTGAAGTAACAGTCTTCAGTGTTGTGATTTTGCATGTCACACCATTTGCAATACTTTTCTTCTGATTCTTTCTCAGAATCATTCCTTTTGTTTGCTGATCTTTGTTGTAGCTCTTTCTTCTTCAGCTTTGGATGTGCTTCACCTTTTTCCACTTTGTGCACATTTTGATTGTTTGGTGCTGAATTTTTCTTCCGTAGATCAGCTGCTGAAGTTTTCTTGTTCAGTTGATGATCTACTGAAGCCTTTTTCTTCCCTTTGAATTTTCCTTTTTCCTTAGTGATGACAGATTCATCAGTCAATTTCTTGGAGGAGTCTTGCATACTTAATTCTTGAAGACCTTCATTCAATTGAGCTATCCTCTTGCAGATGGTCTTCAGCATGTTTCTTTGTTTAGGAGGATATGGCAACTTTGTTTCTTCAAGCACTTTTGGGATATGGGCTTTCAGTTGAACATTCTTACTAGTGCTTGTTTGATCAACATCATGTTCATCAGAATCATCCAAGTCATCACACTTATCATAATCAAATTCTAAATCATTTTGATCTAATGATTCTGATTCAGATGATTCAGTTTCACTCACCTCAGCTTTATCATTAATTTTAGTTTTAGTTGAATCTTTTTCAAACTTAGTGCCAGGCACAAAATGATTTGACAGAGTGTTGGTCATTGTTGTAGGTAAAGATGTGTAATTATCATTTATAGGTGGTGCAACAGCATTATAACCCAACCCAGACCTTTTCTTTGATTCAATATGAGAATTTAGTAATTTCTCATATTGCTGAGATGATAATTGAAACTTCTGAAGTTTCACTTCAGTTGATGCATGATCAGCCATGGATTTTGTTAAGGAAGTGGTCAAATGCTCAACTTGGGCTTTTAGGCTATAATTTTAGAAACAAATTTTTCTAAATCCTTTTGCGAAGAATTAATTTTTATTTGATATAATTTATGTTCTCTAATATGGGATTCATTCAAAATCATTGTTTCGTTTACTTTATCAGCCAACTGTTGAGCATGGACTCTATATCGTTCAACTTCCTCAACACAAGTTGATGAACACAATCTTTCTTTTATCTATTTTGCCATTGGTGGAACTGTTTGATCCATATGAGCCATCAATGCTTGATTTTCTTCCAAAACTTCCTTCTCATACAAACTCCAGTCACACGTTCCATCTTGAAGTATGATCAGCCCTGACTCCTTTGAGTTACTAGGTCCAGCTGATTCTTTGGTGGCTGGTGGGGAAGCATTTATCAGTTGAGATTGCTTGTGCAGAGGTCTTTGAGAAGATTGTTGATTTGCTTGATTGTGATGTTGTTGATGATGCTGGTGATGTCTCATCTCTGGATATGACTGTTGATTGCATTCTCTTGAGAAATGTCCGTAGAGATTGCATTTGTAGCATCTTACTTTTGATTTGTCAACACCAATCTTTGATGTTTTGCTTGCTGAAGTCTTATTTCTCCTGAGATATTGCTTAGCTCTATAAGCAATCATGGCCATCTGCCATTGTAGATCCATCTCTTCCACTACATCAGGAGGCAGTTCTTCTAAGTCTTGTTGGCAAATATTGGCTGAGGTTAGAGAGCTTCCCAGATATGCTTGAAAACTTGAGCTAAAAGCTGCAAAGGCTGCTCTTTGTTCTTCAGAGTCCAATATCACAGTTATTGGTTCTGACTGATTTGCTGAAAAGGAAGACTTGGCTGTTGCTGCAGGTGTATCTTGTCTATCAGTAGTTCTTCCTTTATTCTTTTGCTGCTTGTCTTGAGATGATTTCTTTAAGGGTTTTGAAGCATAGAAGCTAACTTCCTCCTCATCATCACTCCTAGCACAAGAATTATCACTTTCATTGTTTGAAATAAATGCACTTCCTACATTATTTGTTTCTTTGAAGTGATAGGGTGAGACATGAGTTCTCACACTCTTGTTTCTTGATTTTTCATCCATTTCAAGAGCTTCCACTTTTGCAACCAGAGTATCTAGACCAGTTGCTTTCAGATCTATAGTGTTCTTGAACATGGACACAGTATGCTTCCAACTTTCTGGCAAAGTGTGGAGCATTTTCTTGTTTAATTCCTCACTTGTATACTTCAACTCTAGAATATTCATCTCAGTGACTAACTGCATGAATCTATGAAGTTGCTGAGGAATTGACTCACCCTCAATATGATGAAAAGTTTCATATTGTGATCTGAGGGTGTCTCTCCTTATACTTCTTATCTCATCACTCCCTTCGCAGAGAGTGTGAAGTATCTTCCATAAGGAGTGTGCTGTTTTATAGTTCTCACACCTGATTAATATCTCTTCAGGTAAAGCCATACTAAGCAAACTGTATGCTTTTATATCAACTTTAACCTTTTTGACATCATCAGGTGATAGATCTTTTGTACTGATTGGTTGATTTTTGTCATTATAATCCGGCCCAAGAGTGGGTGGAATATAAGGACCTTCAGTGATGGAAATCCACAAGTCAGAATCAGTATAGTTTACATGATTCCTGAACTTGATTTTCCAAGACTTGAAGTCTGCTTTTGTTTCCAACTTCGGAGGTTGGTAAGATGAACGACTGAAGTTGCTCATGATGTTAACAAGATCTGCTATTCAATTGATTTGAATATAGAAACAAGTTAATTAAAAACGATTGCAGTTAAAAGAAATCAAACACAATTAAAACACAACTAACACTGATAGATCAATTGATCTAAATCAATGAGCACTTGGCTCAGATACCACCTGTGAATCCAAGGATCGTCAACAGGAATTATCAGTGTGAATCGATGACAAGTCAACGTTTGCGGAATTAACGTTGATTTGGTTTAATTGTGTTTAAACAACCTTAAATATCAATGAAATATCAAGAACACACGTAATAAAACACAATTAATGATTAATGAGTATTTTATTATAATGTGTTGATGATTACAAAAGAATTGAATGTACGATATCAAAGAATGCTATGATGTTGTGTATGCTAAAGTTGATCGGAAGACTTTTGATGATTGTTGTATTGCTATTACTGTTCTCAATCAATCAATCGTCTAACTCAATCGTCTTTTAATCGAAACCTAGGATCCATATTTATAGACAAAGGTGTTTCAGTTATAGGAAACACCGGATCTCTTGGGATTTGATTTGTTTCTGTTAAGGAATCATCGGATTTCTCGGGATTTGCATAACCGCCTTGTTGACTTGTTGAATTGTTGACTTGTACCACTTGTATAATACAAGTGTTTGGACTCCACAGGAATATTGTCTTCAGTAGTAATTTGTGCTTCCGTAGATATTGTTCTTCCGAAGGTATCTTGTTCTTCCGAAGGTATCTTGTTCTTCCGAAGGTATCTTGTTCTTCCGAAGGTATCTTTTTGTTCATCCGCAGAAGATCTTTGGATGTATAATTACTTGTAAGAATTATATCTACGGAAGAACACAATGTTCATCCGTAGATGTTTCTTATACTTGCTCAATTTCATAAATTGACCAATTATAATGTTTGTTCCTGCAACCATACATAAACCAACACATATATAAATGGGTTAACCTATATATTTAATGCATACACAATAATAAAATACAAGAGTTCATTACAGGTATTAATTCAAGTACTAAGCCTATACATAATGACTAGATCTACTGATTCTATTCCTAACAACTTTTTAATGGGATATGAATTTCATAGAAGCTTCTCAAGCAAGTAACTTTACACCCCATAATCGTAGACCCCTCGCCTACCTGCACTGACTTCCTTGCCTTACGAAAAGCATTTCTTAGATGATAGATTCTTGTTTACTTATGTATTTGAGATTTCAAAGTTTTATTGGCTTAAAGTTGATACGAGAATCGTGTTTGTTATGATTAAGAATTCAATTTAGAATGAGAGTATCATTGTAATAGGTTTTTAGGATAAGTGCGGTTTTGAGGGGAAGGCGTTTAGAAAGATTTTTAAGGGTCATTAAGTAAAATGGGATAATGAGTTTTAAGTTTTAGGGGTACAAAATCAATGATGAAACGATTCAAAATAACAAGATGTTTCGAGTGTAACGTTCGGTTTACAAACCAAAACATTACGTTGACTTATCAAAGTATTAGGTCAACTACAACCTTAATGAATACATGCGTACCTATAAGCGGACACTCACCCTAAGGGTTCCCAGGTAAGGTAAACGGATCCATCGGTTGATTTGGATTTATATGAATACCTTGCCTAGTCAGAACACCTCGAGATACAGGCATCCCACTCTTCCAGCATTACATGTTTCAAGTTATAGGACATAGACTTTGACGAGACTTGAAAACCACGAATAACGATTCAAAGTTGAATTTGAAAACCATTTGATTTAGGCACATAATGCCTTAGAATATGATTTAAGGTTCGTGTGTGCATTGATAAGATTCAAAGTATAAGGATAAGCACATAAGGCATATAATCACAAAATCAAGTATAAACACATAAGGCACTTAAAATTCTATCTAAGCATATAAAATACATGAGAGGACTCATGTGTAAGGGTACTTAGTTATAGTCTAGGTCATTCCATTTCTAATAACCTAAATCCCTATAACCATGGCTCTGATACCAATCTGTCACACCCCGACCGACGGCGGAATCATCGGGGCGGACGAATGTGAAACGATTGTTCATAGCACATGGAACTAAATAATGTGAAATAATATTAAATATCATTTTTATTGAACATTACAAGACAATTAAATTATTACAATACAAACAAGATATAAACAACAACATAAGATTTTCAATTAAACTAAGTCCAAGTCCTATATGAGCACGAAAAGATCCTCAAGTATCAAACCTGAAACATGTTAAAAATAAAAGGGTCAACTTTGAAAGTTGGTGAGATTTCCATAGTTTTCAATACATAAGTATATAAAAGATGGCAATTCATGTTATAAGTTAGAGAGCAAAGTAACTAGGGATGTAAGACAGAATGCACAATCAACCCTTGACAGTTTTACAAGTCTCAAACGTTTACAAGTATATACGATTAGCTAAGTGTACTTGGATCAACCAAGCAGGCTTGTCAGGCCCATAGATCTATGACGTCGCCAGGCTAGCAATAGTTAATGATTGTACATATATTCGACATTACATGGTAGCTACAAAGATCAACTAACCACAAAATACAAGTGAATTGCCATAAGTTTACAAGAATCAAACGTTTTACAAGTGCAACGATTATAAGGTAACATGTTTCACCCCAAAGTGTGAAAATATAAAAAAGGGTATAGAAATACTCACATGAAAAACTCACAATAATAGTGATGGTTGTAGAGTACATAAGAAAGCTTGGATATTCAAGAGTCAAAGGTGATGTCCTAAATGATAAAAAGAAACAATAAGTTGAGTTTGGAATACATTACAAGAAGTTAGGACGCTTAGGAATGCCAATAAGCGAAAGGTAGATTGATAAACGATTATTGTACCAATTTTAGATTTTGGACAGAATGTTTCGTACGTGTTTGAACAGGTTTTTAAAATAGCAAACGGTTTCATAAAATTATAAAAAATTACATTTGACTAGTTCAAAGTCTCTCGGACAACTTTCATTAAGAAACATTTTAATGAAAACATCCGTAAATAGGTCAAACAAGCAGCACAAGACAGAAGGTGCTGAAATGCGCACTTATCTTGTGAAGGCTATTATTGACTCGTGCGATTGAGTTTGAAGACGTATAAACTGTCGTTGAAAACGTAATTCAATGAACTTAACATTGGAGTCTGAGTTTACTCAAATTTAGTTATTTATGATCAAGTTATGGTCAGTTGAAGTAAGATTATATTCTGCCAGAATTGTAGTAAGGCACTTATTTGCCCTTTTAAAATCGTCAAAGCATGAAACGAGTTAGATCAATTTATTATGTCAATATATGGTATACCATTAGTCTTCATTTGAGTTATAAAAATATTCTAAGTCTTTGGCATAGCCATCATTTAGAAAAATAATCTTGTGGAATAACCGAATGTGGCGGCATAGCCGTCCATATGCAAACGGGATTCTTTGTTTATGTTAGTGTGTTGTTAGCTTGATTTAGAAATGTTAGTGATTGTTATAAGATTAGTGATTATTAAAATGTTAATGATCAAATGATAATGATTAAAATAAAAAGAGATTTGGTAGAAGAAAGAATAATAGTAAGAACATAAAATCATGAGAACAATTAGATGTTAGGATGATTAAAATGTATAATATAAAAGCAATAAAAGATTACCTTAGTATTAAGAATTCTTGAAATTTCTTTTAAAATAAAATTCTTCAAATTGATCATAACCAATGGATGAAAGAAAGATATGAGAGTGAGATTTTTAGAGAATGAGCAAATGAAAAGTGAGGCCTAAGACTTGCTTTTATAGTTGAGGTTAGGAGTAGGTTATGAATGGTGTTAATGTTGAGTTATAAGTCTTTTAAAAGGGGGTTATGATTGGAATTTGAAATAAATATAAAATTAAATAATTTAAATAAATAAAAAAATAATTACAATTTAAACTTTAAATTTATTAAAACTTTAATTTTAATTTAACAACTTCTTTTTATTAAATCTTTGTAGATTTATAAATATAATAAGAACTTGTAATTTGATTATTTATTTTAATTGAATATTTAAAAGTGATATAAATATTAATAACATTTTATAGACCTTACATATTTGTAAAAATAATAATCTTGTATTTTAATCCTTTATTTTTGTTTTATAATTAAAACTCATAAATGACAAATAAACTTCATGAATTTATAAAATTTTATTCTATAAATCATGAATTTACCATAAATTGATTTAATAAATGGAAATTGAATAAATAGTATTATTATTGTTTTTGAAGGATTAAAATAAATTAAATTTCTAACTAATGTATTTGATTTTCCAAAATTGACCCAAACGGATTCGGGTTTGGGTTTCTATTTTTCAAAATGGGCAGATGTTACAGTTTTGGCCTATGGCGACGACATGTCGTCGCCATAGAGTTTTCATAATGGCGGGTCTATTTCCCTCCTAGTTATTTTGGTGGGAAAAAAAGAAAAAAAAATGTTTTGACCTATGGCGACGACATGTCATCGCCTTAGGTCCACACATAATTTTTAAAATTCTAGCATTTATTTAAATAAATCAAAATATAAAAAAATAACACTATGGCGACGAGTTTTCTACACCTATGACGAGGACTTTTTTTGTCGCTATAGGTCACCCTATGGCGATGACAAGTCGTCTCCATAGGGCTAGAATAGCCAAAATCTAAAGTAACCCTATGGCGACGACATGTCGTCGCCTTAGGCTAACCTATAGCGACAACATCATGTCGTCGCCATAGACCTAGTCGCGATATGGTCTTTTTCTTGTAGTGTCTAATCACAATTATATATTAAAAATAGGGAAGAGTTCAATTTTTTTTAATCTAAAAGGTGTTAGAAATAATCTCTTAACCATAAATCTTCTATCAATGGTTGAGATTAATTTGTCAAGAAAAATTTTGTTAGATTGGCATTTTAGGCATAACTATTCTTCTACATGTTTGTAACTTTTTCATACGACATCATTTTTTTATAAAGTTACAACACAAAAAACAAGCGTCCTTTAACTTTAAATTAAATATAGTATCGTTATTTTAAGTGCTTTTTTAAGCTTACTATTTTTGCTCGTCATTATGTATTTAATTGTGTTGTTTATTGTGTTTTATTAGTTATTGTGTTTTTCAAAAGTGATGAATTCTATATAAATATAATGGTGAAATAATAGTGTTGTTTATTTCTAGTATGTTAAATACAGTGATAAATTAACAACAAATTAATTTAATACATTAAAAACAATAACAAAATAACACATTGTGTTATCTTGAGCAACATGGGTTTTGAAAAGTATATTAGTGAAATAATATCCTTGTATACTCCTAATTATAAAACACATTTATAGATAACAACAAGTTTATGTAATTTATAAAAAACAATGACAAAATAACACATTATGGTATTTGAACACTATAAGTTTTGAAAATGTATTAATGAAATAACATTATTGTTTATGTTTAATTGTAAAAAGTAATGATAGATAACAAGTTAAAATATTCTATCAAAACAATAACAAAAATAATACAAATAATCTAAAACGTAAAACAAAATGATAAATAGATATAAGAAATGATAAAAAAAATATATGACACAATTACTAATATATGACATAGTGAATTAATATATGACATAGTAAACATATTATACATAATAAGTTAATGTGTTTGACACAATTATCAAAATCCCTCCTTTATAAAATAATAGAAAATACGCATCAAACCCCCAATCCCTTTTAGTATTTTAAGATTAAATATATTTTTACTCTAACACTAATGTTCAAAGCGCTTTAAAATAAAATTAGTAACCGTTTCAAAACTTTCTTTGTACTAGTGGATAGCTAGCTAGGGTAGAAATGACTACATGAATCATGCATAGAGTGCCGGCAGAAGCCAAAACATCACCAAAATAAGGTTAGATAAGGCTTAGCCAATACGTATCAATGTCGAAGCAATTTGTTGAATTTTGTGGCTGTAGGTTAATTCTTTTTTAAGATAAGGTAAGGGTGTTTTCACCTCTCATTTGACTGTACGTTGGTAAGTTGAATGCTAGTACTGGTCCCCAACACTTGTTCATCTCTCCATTGATTTCTATGTGATGTCTATATGTGGATGTTCTTTTATGCTGATGAAGTTTGTATTTTGTCTATTTGTTCATAGGGGCCTGCCAAAATTCTTCTGTTATAAAATATCATATATTCCAAGAGATGTCATGCATACTTTTTGCTGCCATACTTTGTCTATATTATTTAGCATGTTTTTCACCTATGTTTCTATTTAACACCACTCAACTAGAACATTTTGCGACTAATATCAAACCGGTCGTAAATGTTGCGACGACAAACAATTCTTTAACGGTCATGAGGATGAGACATCAATTTATCGAACACCAAACGAGAGTCTACTCATTCTAGTTTGCAATTTTTATACGCCGCACTTTGAACTCCTTTTCTTTTGACTAAGATATATTTCAGCATGAACTAGAGTCACACATATAAAGTCTGAATAACCAGACATATACGTTTATAGTCTATAGACGCATTCAATTTGATCATCGTCCATTTGACAATTTGTGCAACTTGGTTCTATATTTTCTCAAGACAAATTAATAAACAACTTGACGGAAACACTTAATCAGTAACAATATTTTTGTTGATACCATACAGAATATCTCCATAGCTCCCCTAACTATGAGTTCAAGTTATCCTCTATGCGTAAGAACCAAGAGATGATCGATCATGGATGTGTTTCTTAATTTAAAGGATCATATAGTCAAATTAATAGCATTTTTTAAAACAAGCCATGCACGATGAAAGGTAGATAGAAGCCATGAAAAGGGAAATACAAGCCTTAAAGAAAATGAAACTTGGAATCCTGAACCTCTACCTGAAGAAAAACGTGCTTTTGATTTAAAATGGGTTCATAAAATAGAATGCAAACCCAAATGAGAAATCGAAAGATACAAATCACAAGTCGGCGTGAAGGGTTTCACACAAACCGAAGGGGTAGATTTTCATGACATGTTTGCACTTGTGGTTAAATTAGTTACCGTTAGACCATTGCTTGCCTTCTCCGTTAAAAGGGATTGGATCATTCACCAATTCGATGTTAACAATGCATTTCTACGTGGTGATTTAAAATGAGGAAGTGTAGATGAAGATTCCTCAAGTATTTATAAAGGAAAATGAAACTAACGGTCTAAAGAAAGCCTCACATAACTCATATAACTGATACCAAGTATATACAACAGTTTTGGTTTCCAAGTTTATTAGTTTCCATTCTTTCTATGTATGACTTACGTACAAATATTTTGTTAGTATCATCTCTTGTATTATTATCATAACAAGAAATCATATCACACCCTTGATACCATCGACTTTAACATTTTCTCTAATCTTACGACCATCATAGAGCAAATGGACATATGATATATTCACTAGTGGTTTGATGAATAAAGAATGCCATTTGTCACATGCTGATTCGATCGAGGTTGTTAAGGATGATAAATTCATTGGCTTTTTATGGTAAGGAATAAGAAAGAGCTTAAAGAATATTGATTTGAGCGTGGGACCTAGTGGCACGTGGAGGGTGGCTGCCTTGTAGGATTCCTACAAGACAATAGATGTTTGTTTCCAAATCTCCTCTAGTTTTTCTCCACCAATTATCATCTATCCCCCACGTGGATTCTGACCCCACCTCACCTTCTTTTACATCTATATATAACATTCTAATACATCTTGACCTCTTGCATCATGTTGGATCGCTTAAGCTATAGCTCTAATCACTCTCATAGCTGCAAAAGAAGTTAATTAAAAGGCTACTTATGTGATTATAGGATGGGTGACTCTTCGGCTTCATACATACATATGGTATGGTAACAACAACAACAACATCATCTAAAAATATGGTTTTTGTATTACTTAGATGATCATATAACATGTTTTTGATTTAGGTGCAACATATGATCGAGAAGTGTTTGATCTTTCGCATGAGTAAAGAAGAGTGCATCGAAGCCCTTTCGAAACATGCAAACATCAAACCAGTCATCACCTCAACCGGTTAGTTTTTTTCGTCATTCGTTATTTATTTTATTGTCATATAACACACACATACATATGTAAAGATCACTTGAATGCAAGCATGTGTGTGTGAACACATCATCAAATCATCCTTTTTCTTGATCTTAATTTTTATGAAAAAAGTTGATATTTTCCATACACACATACAGAGTAAACGATATGAGTGACAACATAGTTTTGAGATTCTCAACTTTTTTTTTCTCTTTAATAACCTGAATATATACTTTAATGTGTGTATCTACATAATTTCTGTTGTTACATGATAACATTCAACTGGTACATCAATAACCTAACATATGGAGTCCTCCTCTAATGAAAATGATTTTATCGGACAAAGTCACACTTTAAATATCATCAAATCTGGTGGTGGTTCAAGGAGAGTTTGAACATACAAGTTACTTTTGTACTATGTATTAAAAATACATTTCGCGTGATTTTAATCCATATAATCAGTTTCATTTTGTTTTAAAATTTATATCACTAAAATTACCACACTGCCTAAGTCAAAGTTCTCAGCATAGTCCATTTGCTAAGTATAACTTACCAAGTATTACTCTAATGAATATAATTAATATTACTATGTAGTGTGGAACGAGTTAGAGAAAGAGAACAAAGAGTTCTTTGAGTCCTACTCACAGTCTCAATCTTCAAGTGGATCAAACCGGATGTCAGAAGCGGAGACTAGCGAGTTGATTAAAAAGATCATATCTGACAATCAATCAAACAACTCAGATAAAGATGATGATTAATCAACTTTTATTCAAATGACCAAATTAATTCTAGTATTGAACAACCTAGGTGTGTATGTATGTAATTATAAGGTAGTACCATATATAATTAAACGTCATAATTCCCACCCTGATCGAAGTGAAGTGACTAGATTGCCCTTTGATAATAATTGGGTTGTTACAAAATGACATATGGGTATTTAAGTAAATTTAGGTGGGGGTGGGGGTGGGGGTGGGGGATATTGAATCTCAGTGTATCAAATTTGATAGGAAGTAGTCACTGTCGAATGCAAGGCTTGCCCGTATATAATATGTGTAACACTCTGGTGATCTCAAGTGATGTAAGGGTTGTCCCTTTGTTTTGTTGTTATGTTTATGTATGATAAATGAAGCTAAAATTGTTGGTCCCTGAATATTGAATTGTCTATATCATGTTATACTGTACTTTGTTATTTTCATATTAGAATGTAAATAACTTTTGAGCGCTCATTGATAATTGTTTGGTAGTTGTCCTAAATATACATTTCACATACAAGTACATTTGCATTGGCTCTTAATAGTAAATCTTAAATGGCTGGTTATTGATTATCTAAAATTGATTGTAATTAAAACTTGTATTAACACACCATTACTGTTTTACATATGCCCTATAGATTTGACAAAATTGATCAACGCACGCACATTACTAAATAAATGAGTATCAGTGTCTCTGAGATTGTTGGTACTAATCAAGGGAACTCCAACGGTACCCGGTTAAAGATGAAAAAAAGGTTCTAAATGCTGATTATGTTAGCTTTGGTGGGAACCATTGTTAATGGAAAATTCATCCGTAATTCAAGTTGAAGATAAGATTGTTGATATAAGATTCATTCTTGTTTGTCCTATCAAAACGTTTAATTAAGAAGCATTTTCAAAGGGTGAATTATTATCGCTAACAAAGGCTATAAATATCAACCAAAACGACCTAGCATAAATAACAACCCAACATCAACCAATTCTAGAAATAGTATTGGTTGTTTATTTTCGCTCGGTACTAATCTCGATTAGTTTCCATCATCCCTTTCAAGCCTCTATATTTTATATATCTTATACTAAGTAAAATGCTAGAATTGATGCAGCAATGGTAGTCTAGAAATCAGCATAATTGTATGTGGGCGGACGATGCTTCAGATTACATAATTTTAGTCATCCAATTAATTCAAACATGATAAATTTATAAGGGTTGGCTAAGTCTATCGACCGGGCCAAATGTCTCCTCATAACCGTACGTTAGCATATTATTCTTAATCTGCGATATTAATATATATATATATATATATATATATATATATATATATATATATATATATATATATATATATATATATATATATATATATATATATATAATTTGTTTCTAAAAAGTGAAAATATTTTCGGATATGTATATTCCAATCATTGATAATTACAACTTTATTAACGAGGTATGATCATAAGACATACACTTTTGGCTTGAACGAAGCGGAACGTATTTATTAATTGGCTCGATTTAATTTTATTTTGTGATTGTTTAAAACATAATTAGGGCAAATATTTTAACCCATAAAGTAAGTTAACTAAAAGAGTTTTAACTAAGAGACAATCACGAAACAACAAGTGGTTAAAATTGGATTTTAAGTCAGAAAGGTTATTAAATAATGAAGTTTTATTTGAAAGATAAAAAAGGTCTTTCATATTAAATAGTTTAATTTATAAAATCGTAATTAATAAAAGAATATGTTAGTTTAAAACTAGTTCGAGTTAACGACGAACTTAGTTTTAATATGATATTTAAAATTAATCATGTTGAGAGTTTAAATGTGTTTCAATTTTCACAAACCTAAGGAAAAAATGGATTTTACAAAATTGTATGACTTGTCTTATGCAACAACTCATACATAATGTTTTTGACCTGTATTAGTAATTTGAAACATTGAAACTTAAAACACAATTAAAGTCGATATTCTATGGAATCCTAAATTATAACACTTCAACCGATCTACCTGAATCCGCGTTGTAAGCGATAAACATACATTCAGGCCTACAATTTCGATAGGAGGTAAAACTATGATTTCTTTGTGATATGGGCCCGGTTTTACATTCTCTGATCCAAGGACAAATATCACTTACAGAATTTAGGTTGGCATATTTGGGGTTAATGTACCAATGCTAGACGATACTCGTCTTGCAACCCTAAAGTGATAGTTCTGAAGTTGACACAATCAGTAATCATTACCCGCTTACATAATCATACCAGTGAAAGGTGCTCAGCCATTCATTAATTTATGCTAAACCAGGACCTCGTTTCTTAATATAATTTTGTAATAAGGTCATAAATTAAAGGTAATTAAGCATGAAATAACTAAAGCCATTTATAAATCTGTTTTGTTGATATCCGACAATAGTACTCAATCCTCCACTTTTTCCCTTAAGTCCATTTTAGAATAAGAAAAACTCAACAACTCCAACTTTAGGAATTAGTACCACAACCTATAATTCATTCTCAGAGTGAAAAAGAAATTCTATGTTCTTGAGAATTTAACCCATATGAACTTACTCAGTAGGAGGGCGTTTATCATTAGAAGTAAGAGAAACATCTATATATATATATAATATATATAGGGATGGGTTCATGTGAGAATCCTATATAATTGTGAGAACCGCTTAACCCTTATCAACCAATAGGAATGCGACACATCATCATCATGCAAATAAATTTTTTGGGTTATTTCTTTAATTTGACATAGGTGTACAACCCTATGAACTCTTTTCACTTGACAACCATCATGCCTAATATGTACCTTGATTTGATATTTGATTTTCCATACTCTATCTTCAAAGCATTTCAAGAGCCACGATTGAACCATTATTTCAACATGCATCCATAGATTTCAACGAAAACCCATCATTCTTGTCCAATAAAAATTCACACTTATTTTCTTTTCATCTCTCTCTCTCTAAAAACTCAAATGTATCTAAAACCCACTTATTTTGAGCCTTGAAATTTCAATGTTAAGGCTACCAAAAATATAAAAAGGAAAATGGGTAAAGAGATGAGATGGAGGAAATTGATGAGCTGAAAAGGATCAGTTGGAAGATTTTGAGATGATGTGTGGTAAATTGATTTCACACTATTGGTTGTTCGTCATCAAGTTCAGGTTAGCGTCTGTGGATTTGTCCTCGTTGGCGGTTGGTTGTTCGTCTTCGATGATCGTCTCACCTTCAAAGATTATACATCTTTTCGTCACATGTTCTGTTATGTTTTTTATGCCAAGCTTCATGTAAGTATGATTATTCTTAAATGAAAAATATGGATTTATTGTGTAATCTTGTGATTTGTTTAAGATATGTTGATGATATTAGGCTAAAGGTTGGACTCGTGATGTTTATTCAAGTGTTTATAAGCTTTTATGACCACAATATGCCATCATATTTAGATGTAATTTTGATGTAATTAATTATTTTTATAGTTTTTTTAATTAGACTATAGTTACATTACTGTAGATAAGTAATGTGCTAGTGCAATTTAATGTAATGTAATCTTCTGTAACTTTATGTGATGTAATATTCTACTATGTAATGTAATGTAATCTCCTTTTATGTTTACTCTTTGTCTTTCAGTTTTTTATGCTTATTTATCTAGCATTATTTACAATATATAATGTAATGTATGTAATATAATGTAATGTAATGTTAGTGTGATGTAAGGTAATTTAATGTTTGATGTTAATTAATGTAATATTTTGTTAATGAAATGTGATATTAATTTAATTTAATTTAATTTAATGTAAGTAATTTAATTGATGTCACTAACGTAATTTAAGTAATGCTAGAGAATGTAATCAAGTTGTTTCATTAACTAATAATATAAGTTGGGTGATAAATTTTAGTGTAGTTACATCAAATACTATATACTCTTACACTTTTTTACATTACACTACGTTATATGTTATTATATTTACAAGAAATTTACATTTTTACTAAATTCTATTATTAGTGTAATATAATATAATGTAATGTAATATTTTTATATACTAATTAATTAATGTAACTAAATGATTATACATAATAGTTGATGTTAATTAATGTTATCTAATTTTATGTAATGGATGGTTTTTTAAAAAGAAAAAACTTATTGTAACATATTGAAATTGATTAGTTGTACTGTTGTAATTTAATTTATTGTACGTCAATATAGTAGTCACCTGAAATACTAAAATAATAAAATAATTATAACATTTTCCCTTCATTATTATGTATTAATTATTTATTTATAATCAACTATCATGAATTGTGTTGAGTAAGTGACAATGTGATTGTTGCTTTTTAAATAAAAAGTAGAAAGCATTTAATGTGAGGGAAATTTTACTAATATACCCCTTTGTCTTACTAACTAAATGTGTCAAGTAATAAATATACTAAAAAAATCTTGCTGTAACATCCGGATATTTCTTTGAAGCGACGACGAAAGAAGAAAAAGAAATAAAGTCCAAAGTCGAGGGACCAAACTAGCCAAAATAGGAAAAGATTGGAAGAGTGGGGGGTATAAAAAGGGGAAGGCGGCCACCCACACCTCCCCACCCCCACAAAAAAATCAGTCATAGAGAGAAGAGGAGGGAGAAAAGGGGTTCCAAGCTAGGTTTTCGTGGATTCGGGCGTGAAAGTTGAAGTTTCGGGTTGGATCGAAGCTCTATTCGTCGGGGTTGTTTGTGTGAGTTCTACCGAGATCTGCGATAACAAAAGACAGAAACTTCTATGACCCCTCTTTTACACGTTTCAACTGATTTTGGGCTGGGACACATAGAAAAATCCGTTTTTGAAGTGTGTGTGTGTTGGAACCGTGTATATACGTTTGTGTGTGATGCGAATGGGTTTTGTTTTCGGGCTTGTGTGCTTGAATAGTGTTGTGGTATGTGTTTCTAAGGTTTAATGATGGTTGATTTGGCGTAGAACGAGTTTGGGAGAGCTTGGAGGCAAAAATGGCAGATTGGGTTCAAGATGAACTGCATTCTGCATCAGCTAGGGCTAGGCGACCAAATGGCATGCGACTGATTGCCATACAGCCGAAGGCATGCGACTGAGATTCCATGCGCACATTGCCATGCGACTGAGGTCCATACGCAGTATGTCCTACGGCTGAGTTCATGCGCCTGTAAGGTATGCGATTGAAGGTATATACGACTGAGGTCCATTCGCCTGGAGGCCATGCGACTAAGGTTCTTCGCACGAAGGGTATGCGACTGAAGCCCATGCACCTGAAGTCATGCGGCTGAAGGCCATACGCATGAAAGCTATGCGACTGAGAGTCCATACGCATAGGTGTCCATTTCGCCCATAGTCCATCCGCATAGGTCCATTCACATAAGGTCCATTCACCTGATGTCCATTCGCTTAAGTGTTCAGTCGCTTGGAAGGCCATGCGACTGGAGGTTGTCCATACGCCCAAGTAGGGCTCATAACGCCCGAAAGAACAAAGTTTATTTACTGACTTTCGGGGGAAGTGCAGATGTAACTTGACGTGGAAGGTTCCCGGTAGTTTCATGTAAGTTTGACTTTGAGACCATAGTGGTTATGTTGGCATGATGATGATGATGATTGTGATGTTGTATGATATGCATGATGTATGCTATGTTGTCTAATGATCTCTGTATTATGATGTTACTGTGTATGTTGATGTTTCTTATTACCATGTATGATTATTTTCCTTGTCTTTATGTGGGATTTAATGAATGAAATGAAGTATTCGTAACATAAGTGAATATAATTGAAAGAGGAACTGATTACTGAATGCATGCATTAATGACTGAGATGTAACAAAAAGTCTTGCAAGCCTTGATGTCGGACACGCCCCTTGTATTGGTGTTAGCCCACACATGTGCGGGGTTAGCTACCCCAAAGGATGCACATCGGGGTCACACCCTCAAAATCCACGTGCGGGGTTTTACCGCGAGGCGTGTGAACAAACCAGGATCACAGTCAGTAGTTACATAGAACGACTCTATATGCCACAAGTAAAATAAAACAACCAAAGATTTAGTTTGAAACAGTGCGGAAGCGTTTTGAAAACAACTCCAACAAATAAAAGTATAAATATGGCAAAACATGTGCCAACCCAAAAGAGTAAACCATAATCATTAAAATGCTAATGTCTTGAAAACCGAGTCTTAGTATGCAAGTGAACCGTGGAGTGCTCCTAGAGGCAAGCAGCTAATGACCTGAGAAAAGCATACTAAAATGTCAACACAAAGGTTGGTGAGTTCAAGAGTTTGAGTTCAGTAAACATATAAACAGTTGTGATATATATAAGCAGTGTATTGTAATAGATAGCTAGTCTATTAACAGCAAATATTAATACATAGTGATTTCGCAATTGAAGCTGACTGTGATAGTTGTTGCCTCCTGTCACGACTTACCATGTCGTGACAATGTTCAATAGGACAAATTGCACCCGGTTGACCTCGAGTCACACAGGTGGGGCTCGTCAGACCCAGTAGTACTACCCAAGTTTCCCCGCTATTAAATATTAACAATTCGAAAGTGTGAGGACTTTTCCCATGATAAACAGCACTATATCAATATTATACACAACTTAAATATTAAAAGCGTTCGTAAAATACCAGTATGCTATCTCCCCCAAAAGAGATTAAATAAAGTGTGGGGCATGAACTCACCTGATGTATGCAAAGAGTACTTAGGGTTTATTTGAGAAACGAGAGGATAGCCAACCTTCAAAGGTTACCTAGATCATGCGAGTACATAAGTACGTGTAAATGAAAGACATGTGAAACCCTAAGCATACCAAAACCAAAGACTCAAGCTTTCAGAAAAATAGACACGTTTGACCTAGTTGACCCGTTTGACCCGTTGGTGACATTATGAGTTATAATTCAAATAAAGCCAATGAGAACAATAGAACATATAACATACATGATTAACATTCAAATAGTATCATACACATGCTACATTATCCATACATAACACTTAAATCATAGCCATGCCCATAGCATTCAACATACACCATAATCATTACTCACCAAACCCAAACATGATATCCTAGCAACTAATCAACACCCACTTCATACATGATCACCAAAATCCAAATATCATCCATGATTATCCAAAACATCCCATACAACTAATTCAACATGTTTCATCACCTTAGAATTCATCCATGATCATACTAACATGCTCCTAATATCCCAAACATGTTCATATCATCATACATCAAACTTTACACAAATAAAGTTTCCCTTTGGGAAAGAACATCCCAAAATCTATCAAACATCCAAAGCATACATGAATTCAACATAATTATACCATCTCAAGCTCCATACAATATCTAGACATGATTAACATCACCTAAACACCATAATCTAACCATCTTCATAAACAAAAGTTTCTACTTTTGGCAAGCTATGAACCAACAACATGCATTCAAAGATTTCTAGCATTCATAACAACAATCTAGTATCTAATCATCATCATGAACACATCCATAACATCAATCCATCACTAGATCATCATTACATGCAAAATAAAGTTACTATTCTTAGTAAGCTATGAACATCAACACCAAATCATCAATTTCTTGCAAGATTCATGATTCCTAACATTCATACAACTTACTAATCATCACACATTCATCAAACAATGATCATCCACACAAAATCATACTAAAATTCGAACTAGGGTTTGTTTCATACACAAAATTCATGATCAATCCACTAAAACATGTAATTCAACATAACTAACATATAAACCTAACACAATACAAACAATCAATTTCGACCTCATGAAGACCAATTTCGAAATTAGGTTCGGCCATATGAAGAAACATCACAAAAACATGAGAAATCTAACCTTTAACGTGTAATGCAACAAAATTGAGACTTGTAATGCTGTTGTAGGCCTTGAGATCGATCAAATCCAATGCACAATGATAGTTTCTTGCTCAAAATCGCAAAGAGGAGAGGGGAAGGTGAAGGGTTTGCGGCCGATTTGGGGTTTGGGGGGATTAGGGTTGGTTAATTTTGTTAAGTTTTAGTTTTAGGTAATTACACTTAACCCCTTTATTTTATATTTTATAAAAAACTACTCTTTTAAACACTTTTTGAAAGGTTTTAACTTAATAATACCAAACATTATTATCAACAATAATAATGTTTACATTATTTTCACAAGTCACAAATAGGCAATCTAAATATACGCGTTTCCACGTTACGCGATTAATTCTCAATTAACATATAAAAACATGCAAACACATAAACATAATACAATAATCACATAATCAATTAGATTATCAATAATTTGACATTATTCATTATTATTAGGTCACCAACGTTAAACGACAACTAGTGTGTGCTCACGACACGTGTATGCAAGACTTAACGAAACTAACGGAGTTTGGTAACGGAAATTTACCGGATGTCACATTATCCCCATGTTGAAAGAATTTTCGTCCCGAAAATTGCGTTACATGGTGAGAGTGTTCCATCACTGGTCTACTGCATTGGCACACAGAAATCGAAATCGAGTGAGTTTTGGATGAGTTGTCACATCATCCCCATGTTGAAAGAAATTTCGTCCCGAAATTTAAATCAATACCTTCGTCTGCAGACATCGTCTTCTCGAATAGATGAGGGTACTTAAGCTTCATTTGATCTTCCCGTTCCCATGTGAATTCCGGTCCACGTCGCGAATTCCAACGGATTTTGACAATAGGTATCTTGCTCTGCTTAAGTGTTTTCACCTCACGGTCCATCACCTCCACTGGTTCTTCAATAAAACGTAGTTGCTCATCCACTTGAACCTCCTCCAGTGGTACGACCATCGTTTCATCAGTTATGCATTTCTTTAAGTTTGATACATGAAATACATCATGGATTCCACTTAGCGAATCAGGTAGGGCTAGACGATAGGCCACTGGACCTATTCTTTCCACTATTTCAAATGGTCCAACGTACCTCGGGTTTAGCTTCCCTCGCTTGCCAAACCGAACTACGCCTTTCCATGGTGAAACTTTCAACAAAACCTTGTCACCAACCTGAAACTCTAAAGGTTTCCGTCTCTTATCAGCATAACTCTTTTGTCGGTCTCGCGCTGCTGCCATACGGTTCCGTATCTGTACGATCTTCTCAGTTGTTTCATGAATCAACTCGGGACCAGTCAGTTGACTATCGCCAATTTCCGCCCAACAAACAGGTGATCTACATTTTCTCCCATACAAAGCCTCGAAAGGTGCTGCTTGTATGCTAGTGTGATAACTGTTGTTATAAGAAAATTCCACCAATGGCAGGTGAACTTCCCAGTTATTCCCGAAATCAATTACACAAGCACGTAGCATATCTTCCAACGTCTGTATGGTACGCTCACTCTGGCCATCCGTTTGCGGGTGATAAGCAGTACTCATATCTAATCGTGTTCCCAAAGATTTCTGCAATGATTGCCAGAAGTGTGACGTGAAACGAGCGTCACGATCAGAGATAATGGAGATCGGTACACCGTGTCTGGAAACGATCTCCTTGAGGTACAGGCGGGTTAACTTCTCCATCTTGTCAGTTTCCTTTATTGCAAGAAAATGAGCAGATTTTGTCAATCGATCCACAATAACCCATATTGTATCACAACCAGTACTAGTCCTGGGCAGCTTGGTAATAAAATCCATGGAGATTTGTTCCCATTTCCACATCGGTATCTCGGGTTGCTGCAATAGTCCGGATGGTTTTTGATATTCCACCTTTACCTTCGAGCAGGTCAAGCACTTGCTCACATATGTAGCCACATCCGCTTTCATATTAGGCCACCAATAGTGCGCCTTCAGATCATGATACATTTTATCAGATCCAGGATGTATAGAATACTTAGATTTGTGTGCCTCACTCATAACCAGGTCTCTCAAATTTCCATAGGCAGGCACCCAAAGTCTATCCATGAAATACCGAATTCCATCTTCCTTCATCACCAGCTGTTTATCCATTCCTCTCAACGACTCAGAACCAATATTTTCTGCTTTCAAAGCTTCTATCTGTGCCTCCTTAACTTGTTCAGGCAGTTGAGTACTGATAGTAAGCTGTAAGGCTCGCACCCGTCTGGGTTTAGCTGTTTCCTTCCGGCTTAAGGCATCAGCAACCACATTCGCCTTTCCCGGATGGTATTTAATAGCGCAATCATAGTCGTTTAGCAGCTCCACCCAACGTCGTTGCCTCATATTCAATTCCTTTTGCTCAAAGATATGTTGAAGACTCTTGTGATCGGTGTAGATAGTGCACTTGGTACCGTACAAGTAATGTCTCCAAATCTTTAAGGCAAAGACTACTGCACCCAACTCTAAGTCATGAGTAGTATAGTTCTTCTCATGAACTTTTAATTGTCTCGAGGCGTAGGCTATCACTTTGTCTCGCTGCATTAAGACACAACCCAATCCTTGAATGGATGCATCACAATACACCACGAAGTCATCCGTCCCCTCTGGCAGTGCTAGTATCGGCGCGGTACATAGCTTCTGCTTTAACGATTGAAAAGCCGATTCTTGGCTTTCACCCCATTTGTATGTAGTCCCTTTGTGAGTCAAAGCTGTGAGAGGTTGTGCGATCTTAGAGAATCCCTCTATGAATCGTCGATAGTAACCTGCTAATCCCAAGAATTGTCTTATTTCACTCGGCGTTTTAGGTGTGGTCCAATTCTTGATCGCCTCAATTTTGGCAGGATCAACATGTATCCCTTTCTCATTAACAATATGACCTAAGAATTGTACCTCGCGTATCCAAAAGTCACACTTAGAGAATTTGGCGTACAGCTGTTCCCTTTTCAGTAGCTCTAAGATCATTCGCAAATGCTCCTCATGGTCTTCCTTCGTCCTGGAATATATCAGTATATCATCGATAAACACAATGACAAACTGATCGAGGTAGGGTTTGCACACACGGTTCATGAGGTCCATGAACACAGCAGGTGCATTTGTCAACCCAAAAGGCATGACCAAGAACTCATAATGACCGTAGCGGGTACGAAACGCGGTTTTGGAAATGTCTTCTTCGCGGACTCTGAGTTGATGATAGCCAGATCTCAAGTCAATCTTCGAATAGTAACTTGATCCCTGGAGTTGGTCAAACAAGTCATCGATACGGGGTAGAGGGTATCGGTTCTTGACTGTTACTTTATTTAGCTCCCTATAGTCAATACACATCCGAAACGTGCCATCCTTCTTCTTAACAAACAGGACAGGGGCTCCCCAGGGTGATGTACTAGGGCGAATAAAGCCCTTATCTAATAGCTCCTGGAGTTGTGACGACAACTCCTGTAGTTCGTTCGGTGCTAATCGATAAGGTGCTCTAGCAATCGGGGCTGCGCCGGGAGTTAGCTCAATTTGGAATTCCACTTGACGATGAGGTGGTAATCCAGGAAGATCCTCTGGAAACACCTCTGGAAAGTCGCGCACTATGGGAATATCCTCCATTCTCCTTTCCTTCGCCTGCTTATCAGTTACAAGCGCTAGAATAGCCACACGACCCTTTCGTAGTAACTTTTGGGCTTTCATGAACGAGATGATGCCTATCACAGCACCACTTCTATCACCTCGGACTGTCAGAATTGTGTCATCAACAGGAATTCGTATGATCTTCTCATGACATATAACTTCTGCTTGCTTGCTAGAAAGCCAATCCATGCCTATCACAACATCAAAACTCCCCAGCGTAACAAGCATAAGATCTATAACGAAAGTATGACCAGCAAGCTCTATCTTACAGTCTTTAAGGATATGCGTTACGTGAATCTGTTTACCGTCAGCCAACTCTACGGTGTACTTAGATTCTAGGGCGGAGGGTATATCACTTAATAGACTACAGAATTTTAAGGACACCAAACTCCTATCAGCTCCAGTATCGAATAGTACCGTAGCAAAGCAACCATTAACAGAGAATCTACCAGTAACAGTTGTAGGATCATTTAGAGCCTCACCTGAGCCAATGACGAAGGCTCTCCCTTTTGCTCCATCCTTGTTACCGCCATTACCATTGCCATTTCCACCGTTGTTGTTACCATTGTTGTTGTTGTTATTGTTGTTGTTGTTGTGTCCATTTCCATTGTTGCCATTTCCATTTCTCCTTAGTTGTGGGCAATTTCGCTTGTAGTGCCCCTCTTTTCCACATTCAAAACAACCCTTAGGAGTTTCCTGGGGTTGTTGTGTCCTCCTAACCAGCTCACCACGGCAATCCTTCGCGGCGTGTCCAATTTTACCACAACGCTGACATTTGAAGCTATCACATCGTCCCACATGATGATAGTTGCACCGGTTGCACTTCGGGTGTCTTCCACCATAACCACTGAGTCCTTGATTAGTTACAGTCGTTTGGTGGAAGTTACGATTGTTGTCGAACCTCCGTTGTTGTTGGACCGGTTGTTGTTGCTGCTGAGGTTGAGGTTGACGCCAGAAGATGATGATGCTTTGGTGTTGCTACTACTATCCCACTTTCTTTTGTTATCGGGCACGCTTGCCACGGCGCCCCGCTTGGGTAGACGACCCTGTTCCACGGCTTGGTCAGTTAGCTTATGGGCTAACTGAATGGCTTGCTGTATGGTGGTTGGATTAGAAGCAGTTACCATACTCTGAATTTCGGGTACAAGTCCAGGTATGTAATGCTCGATTCTTTTGTGCATCTCATTTACCATTCCCGGGCATAATGTTGCTAGCTCGTGAGTTCTAGTGGTGTAAGCCTCGATTTCTGAGCCCTGCATTTTCAGTTGCCAGAACTCTATCTCCAACTTCTGCACCTCATTGCGAGGACAGTACTCCTCGGTCATCATGGTTTTGAACTCAGCCCACGGCAGTCCATTAGCCAGTGCTTGTCCCCAACATCTGGACTTGTGCATTCCACCAGGATAAGGCGGCACCTCCAGGGGTCCCGTGGCATATTTCACCTGATCAGCAGGTGGACAGTTGCACTTGGAGAATACGGACTCCGTCTTCTCGAACCAGCGTACTAGTCCCACAGCGCCTTCAGTACCGCTGTAGGTATGGGGGCTTACAGTCCATGAAGGACTTATAAGTACATGCTGGTGGTCCTGCTTTAACACAACATTATTGATCAGACAACCTATACGGTTATGCAAGATATTCGGTTTAACTTTCAATCATTGTTTACCTGCTGGCTGTCCCGCTTGGGCAGCAGCCACCGCTGCCTGAATCAGGGCAGTTAACTCAGCAGGGGTCATATTAACCGGCACCAGCGCATGATCTCGGCGCCATGGTCTCCGGCGCCACGTCCACGACCGCGCCCACGACCACGTCCACGACCACGTCCACGTGCGTCCATTGTTCACTTTACATCCACAAATACAATAATGAGTAACATCAAACACATTTATCTCATTGAAGTACAGTAAACAATAAAGGAATAATAAATCATCACAACCACAACATTCATAACAAAATAATAACCAAAGTAAATAAATTGCAAATAAGACAATGTATTCATCAATGTAAAATTTAAGTTTGTCGTTCGAGTGGGAAACAACCCTTCCCACATAGGTTTCAAGGAAAACACTAGGTAGTCCAAGTCATGTAAGAAAATCAATCGACAATATCAGATCCATCACTCTCATCCTCCTCCTCCTCGGGTTCCTCCTCCTCAGGTTCCTCCTCCTCCTCAGGTTCCTCCTCCTCAGGGTCGACTGCAGGAGCAGGAGCTATAGCAATCTGGAGTGCTGCTAGCTGTGCCTCCAAAGTAGCAATCCTATCATCAACCACAGCATCCCTCTGCTCGCGAGCAGCCACGCGTCCACTGAGGGCTACGATCCCGTCCCCTATTTGGTAGCACCCGTCTAGGGTCTCTCCATGGCGCCCATCAAGTTCATCCACCTTATGCCTTTAGGTTGTACACCTCGGTCTGTAGTGTACAAACGTCGCTAGTGAGTCGCCTGACTCGATGCTGTTCTGTATCTAATGCTGCCACCAATGCAGCAATCAACTGCTCGTTGGACTGCACCGTCGGGGGGAGTAGTGAAGGCACTGCTTGATCAGAGCTACCTCTCGTTCTGGGTCTCGGCTCGGGCACGCGTTCCCTATACATGAGGTGATTGACAAACCTAGGATAAAAACTCCAGTCCTTTGGGGGGGTCACGCTTCATCAACGCGAAAGGTTGATCCCAGTCAAACTCCCCTCGAGGATAATCAAAACGAGGCCAGTCGAGTCCATCATCAGGTACAGGTAAGGAGGTGGGGACTCGGATCGTGCAGGTGATGCAGGTCGTTTTCCAGAAGCTCTTGATGACGATGCCATGCTGCAGATAGTGTGACGTGTATGCCAATGAGTATACAGTAGATGAAAATAAAGTACAGGTAAACTAACTAACTGTGTGCGGTTATAGTCTAGTGTGTATGCAACCTAGTTCCCTATAACCAATGGCTCTGATACCAATCTGTCACACCCCAAAATCCACGTGCGGGTTTTACCGCGAGGCGTGTGAACAAACCAGGATCACAGTCAGTAGTTACATAGAACGACTCTATATGCCACAAGTAAAATAAAACAACCAAAGATTTAGTTTGAAACAGTGCGGAAGCGTTTTGAAAACAACTCAAATAAATAAAGTATAAATATGGCAAAACAAGTGCCACACCCAAAAGAGTTAACCATAATCATTAAAATGCTAATGTCTTGAAAACCGAGTCTTAGTATGCAAGTGAACCGTGGTGAGTGCTCCTAGAGGCAAGCAGCTTAATGACCTGAGAAAAGCATACTAAAATGTCAACACAAGGTTGGTGAGTTCAAGAGTTTGAGTTCAGTAAACATATAAACAGTTGTGATATATATAAGCAGTGTATTGTAATAGATAGCTAGTCTATTAACATCAATATTAATACATAGTGATTTCGCAATTGAAGCTGACTGTGATAGTTGGGCTCCTGTCACGACTTACCATGTCGTGACAATGTTCAATAGGACAAATTGCACCCGGTTGACCTCGAGTCACACAGGTGGGGCTCGTCAGACCCAGTAGTACTACCCAAGTTTCCCCGCTATTAAATATTAACAATTCGAAAGTGTGAGGACTTTTCCCATGAAAACAGCACTATATCAATATTATACACAACTTAATATTAAAAGCGTTTGTAAAATACCAGTATGCTATCTCCCCCAAAGAGATTAATAAAGTGTGGGGCATGAACTCACCTGATGTATGCAAAGAGTACTTAGGGTTTATTTGAGAAACGAGAGGATAGCCAACCTTCAAAGGTTACCTAGATCATGTGAGTACATAAGTACGTGTAAATGAAAAGACATGTGAAACCCTAACATACCAAAACCAAAGACTCAAGCTTTCAGAAAAATAGACACGTTTGACCTAGTTGACCCGTTGGACCCGTTGGTGACATTATGAGTTATAATTCAAATAAAGCCAATGAGCACATATAACAACATGATTAACATTCAAATAGTATCATACACATGCTACATATCCATACATAACACTTAAATCATAGCCATGCCCATAGCATTCAACATACACCATATCATTACTTACCAAACCCAAACATGATATCCTAGCAACTAATCAACCAACACCCACTTCATACATGATCACCAAAATCCAAATATCATCCATGATTGATCCAAAACATCCACATACAACTAAATCAACATGTTTCATCCCCCTTAGAATTCATCCATGATCATACTAACATGCTCCTAATATCCCAAACATGTTCATATCATCATACCTCAACAATTTACACAAATAAAGTTTCCCTTTTGGGAAAGAACATCCAAAATCTATCCACATCCAAAGATTCAATGAATTCAACATAATTATACCATCTCAAGCTCCATACAATATCTAGACATGATTAAACATCACCTAAACACCATAATCTAACCATCTTCATAAAAAAGTTCTACTTTTGGCAAGCTATGAACCAACAACATGCATTCAAAAGAATTCTAGCATTAATAACAACAATCTAGTATCTAATCATCATCATGAACCACATCCAGAACAATCAATCCAGAATAGATAATCATTAAATGCAAAATAAAGTTACTATTCTAGTAAGCTATGAACATCAACACCAAATCATCAATTTCTTGCAAGATCATGATTCCTAACATTCATACACTTACTAATCATCACACCATCATCAAACATGATCATCACATACAAAATCATACTAAAATTCGAATTAGGGTTTGTTCTACACAACGATTCATGATCAATCCCACTAAAAACATGTAAGTTCATACATAATCCACGTTAACTAACATGTATTCAACTAACTAACATATAAACATCATCATACAACATCAATTTCGACCTCATGAAGACCCATTTCGAAATTAGGTTCGGCCATATGCAAGAAACATCACTAAAACATGAGAAATCTAACCTTTAACGTGTAATGCAACAAAATGAGACTTGTAATGCTTTGTAGGCCTTGAGATCGATCAAATCCAATGCACAATGATAGTTTCTTGCTCAAAATCGCAAAGAGAGGGAAGGGTGAAGGTTTTGCGGCCGATTTGGGTTTGGGGGGGATTAGGGTTGGTTAATTTTGTTAAGTTTTAGTTTTAGGTAATTACCTTAACCCCCTTATTTTATTTTTTAAAAACTATTCTTTTAAACACTTTTTGAAAGGTTTTAACTTAATAATACCAACATTATTAATCACATAATAATGTTTACATTATTTTCACAGTCACAAAATAGGCAATCTAAATATACGCGTTTCCACGATACGCGATTAATTCTCAATTAACATATAAAACCATGCAAACACATAAACATAATACAATAATCACATAATCAATTAGATTATCAATAATTTGGCATTATTCATTATTATTAGGTCACCAACGTTAAACGACAACTAGTGTGTGCTCACGACACGTGTATGCAAGACTTAACGAAACTAACGGAGTTTGGTAACGGAAATTTACCGGATGTCACATCGGGATCCTTCTTTGTGATTGACCATTGTATAGAACCATTGTTGCTTGCCTTCGGTAGTGTGGCCATGAGGTACTGTGCACCGTGATGGAAGGTCTATGATAGGCTTCGTCCAGTACCAGCTGACGGAAGGCATAGCGCATGACAATGGTATACCTGAATTTTTACCTTCGATACTGTGGCAATGAGGTGCTGTGCACCGTGATGGAAGGTCTATGATAGGATTTGGCCCAATACCAACGGACGAAAGGGTAAAAGTTCATGGTTTTGGACGGAAAGAAAAGATGTAATGATGAACGAACGAATGAAAGTAAGAAAGTATAAACGAATGAAAGTTAATGGATACATGATGAAGATAATAATGACATTATCTATTGTACGTATGATATGATCACATGCAAAAGTAAAAGACGGTTTTAATGAAAGAAAGTATGTTTATAATAAAACTAGAACTCACTCATGTAAGGCCCCGTTCCCGGAGACCTCACAATTGGTTAATCACAGTAGTTAAACATTACACATTATAAATTTACAAACTTAAACAGCGGAATCATTTTAACAAAAACCATTCATTTCATTTCATTAAACACTGTTGTTAAGCAATACACTATTGATTGATCGAATACAAAAAGAACTGTTTAATTGCATTACAAAACAACATCAATAATAGGTATGAATGGATGTCAGTCTTTCCCTGCCGAGTAGCTTCACCCTCGTGCCATCCTCAGCAATAATTACCTGCCAACTGAAAATGCATAAAAGTCAACGTTGCTGAGTGAGTTCTAGGTTTAAAGTAAATAAATACTTTCTATACGGTATATATGAAAATACTCTTTTCTGTAAATACAACTCTTTACTGTATATGCGAGCACGCATTAACTATATGAACAAATACTGTTCGTTTCTTTACTGTATGCCTTGTTTACTCTATTTTTCTTTATCTTTATCTTTCACTGTTTGTATGGACCAATGAGCAATACCCCAACTATATGCGCGATGGAAAACGGGTGATGGGCCATCTATATCCCTCGAAAGGGTCAACTATATCCCTCGAAAGGGTCAACTGTATCCCTCGAAAGGGTGTTGTGTACTGTATACAAGGCCGACCCAATCACCCAGGATACGCTACAAAGGTCCTGCCAATCTCCAAGACTGGCCCTGTGTGCATAATAGGGTAGCTAACCCGCAACACAGTTGAGCTAACGACAACACGTTGTGTACCTCCTATAAGCTTGCAAGACTTGTTAACATTTTATTAATGTTCCTCTTCTTTTCTTTATTGCTCTTTCTCTTTTTATTACAATATACTTTACGTTACGATAATAAACATACCACGTAAAGTCACATACTATAAGTAATAATAGTAATAGCAATAATAATAATAAGGAACAATCATAAGCAATCATAATCATGCATAAAACTCATCATTAATAAGCCCTAGTCAACCCTCGGTCAAAACCCTAAAGGTACAGACTCCCAAACATTCTGTAATAAATTCTAAGGGTTTAGGTGCCTGACACTATTTGGCGCATGGGCCCTGTTTTCGACGTATGGGTACTTAGGCGCATGGATTACTTCAGACGCATGGAAACTTAGGCGCATGAACACCTAGTCGCATGGCCATTCGGACGCATGGGCACTATTGGGGCGTATGACCCCTTTCGGTCGCATGGACACTTAGGCGTATGGATCACTCGGTCGCATGGGCCACTTGGGCGCATGGGCCACTTTGGCGCATGGCCACTTGGGCGCATGGGCTACTTTGGGCGCATGGGTTGTTCTCGACTTTTCTAAGGCAAATCTCAGGCGTATGGGCTACTATTCAGTCGTATGGATTACACTTAAATTCTTCTAAGGCAAGTCTAGGCGCATGAACCTTATCTAGGCGCATGGGCATTCTGTTCAACATGTTTCCAGTATGATTTTGAACACATTCATCATACCTATCTGTTCTAAGCTTAATATGGCTATTCCAAACATGAATAATCTATAAGCATCTAAGAATCAACATCCAACATGCCTACTACATACGGAAACATACTTAACATTGTAAAAACGTTTTAAATACATTTTCAGCCCCAAAGATGTTTAAAACAAGTAGAAACCGGGTCTAGAAACTCACCTGATGCAACTTGGGTGTTTCTTCCTTTCTAACCCTTTTGCAACTGAGTTCAAACACCTAAAAACACCACCAAACACACACACCGAGCACATACACAAACACATAAGCACATAAACATATAACCGGGATAAAACCCGTCATAAACAATTAAAAACCACGAATTCTTACCTTGAATTCGATTTCTTCTTCTTCAAAACTCGAAGTTCTGCTCTCTTCCTTTCTCTCTCTCTCTCTCTAAACCGAATGAAAGAGTGATGTGAAGTGAGGGTGGGCGGCCATGCCCACCTTTACACCAACTTTTCAAAGATTTATCCTTTTGGACACTTTTAGTCCCTCCAATTGGACTTTATTGCTTTTCTTCCTTTTATTCTTCGTTTCTTGTCTTTTTAAAATAACCGGGTGTTACAAGTCCACCCCCCTTATATAGGTTTCGTCCCCGAAACCTGTTATTCCTCAAACAGACGAGGATAATGCTGCCTCATCTCCTCCTCAGTCTCCCATGTAGATTCGGATCCCTTCCTGTGCTTCCACTGTACACGCACAAGAGGAACCACTTTATTCCTCAGCCTCTTCTCTTTTCTATCGATGATTGCCACTGGTTGCTCCACATAATTGAGCCTTTCGTCTATTTCGATATCCTCCAGTGGAACAATCATGTCTTCATTAGCTAAGCACTTTCTCAGATGAGATACATGGAATGTCGGGTGAATTCCACTTAACTCCTCTGGTAACTCCAATCTATAGGCCACCTCTCCAACTCGAGCAATGATTCGGAAAGGGCCTATATACCTTGGGCTCAACTTGCCCGCTTCCTGAATCGGATGATCCCTTTCCAAGGTGAGACCTTCAACATAACCCGGTCACCCACCTGGAACTCAATCGGTCTACGTCGTTTATCAGCATACGACTTCTGTCTATCTTTGGCGGCCTTCATGAAGGCTTTAATCTTCTCAAGCTTCTCAGTCGTAGCCTCGATTACCTCGACGCTCCCCAATTCCTTCTGACCAATATCACCCCAACAAACGGGTGTTCTGCTCCTACCGTATAACATCTCATAGGGTGGCATACCAATACTGGCATGATAGCTGTTGTTGTACGAGAATTCGGCTAATGGTAGGTGGTCATCCCAACTTCCCCCAAAATCAATCACACATGCCCGAAGCATGTCTTCCAGTGTCTGAATGGTCCTTTCTGACTGACCATCAGTTTGGGGATGATAAGCCGTGCTGATATGTAGCCTCGTCCCCATGGCGTCGTGGAATTTCTTCCAGAATTTAGAGGTAAACCGGGTGTCACGATCAGACACAATGGACACCGGCACACCATGACGGGTTACAATCTCCTTGATGAACAGGTCAGCCAACCTCTCGGATGAATATGTCTCGCGGATCGGTAGGAAGTGAGCACTCTTCGTCAAACGGTCAACTATCACCCATATGGCATCGTACCCTTTCGGAGTACGCGGCAGCTTCGTAATGAAATCCATGGTGATGTGCTCCCATTTCCATTCCGGTATATCCAAAGGTTGAATCTTCCCATACGGCTTTTGGTGCTCGGCCTTCACTTGTAAACAAGTAAGGCACTTACTCACATACTCCACCACATCACGCTTCATACCCGACCACCAATAATCTTTCTTCATATCCTGATACATCTTCGTGGCACCAGGATGAATGGAGTATCGAGTCTTGTGAGCTTCATCCATAATCTTCACCCGTAGATCCCCAAAACGAGGAATCCACACTCGTCCAAATCGGGTTTTAACACCAAGTGTGTTTTCACCCAAGTTCCCCACCAGACCACCTCTCTTCTTTCCGAGTTAAGATGATCTTCTTTCAGTGCCTCATCTTGAAACTTTTAACTTGCTTCATCACATCAGAGGTCATGATTAGTTGATAAGCTTTCACCCGAATCGGCTCGGGCCTCTCTTTTCGGCTAAGGGCATCAGCCACCACATTGGCTTTGCCCGGATGGTAATGGATTTCACAATCATAATCCTTTATAAGCTCCAACCATCGTCTCTGCCTCATGTTCAGATCCTTCTGCTCGAAGAAGTACTTCAAGCTCTTGTGGTCAGTGAAAATGGTGCACTTCGTCCCGTACAGATAGTGCCTCCAAATCTTTAGTGCGAAGACCACTGCTGCTAACTCCAGGTCATGAGTAGGATAATTAACCTCATGCACTTCAGTTGTCGGGATGCGTAGGCTATCACCTTACCTCGCTGCATCAACACGCAACCCAACCCCGAGTAGGAAGCATCTGAATAGACCACCAAATCCTCGCTTCCTTCGGGTAATGACAAGACAGGGGCTTGGGTCAGTCTTGCCTTCAACTCCTCAAAAGCCCTTTCTTGCTCTTGACCCCACACGAACTTCACATCCTTACGGGTCAACTTGGTTAGTGGAGAAGCAATCTTGGAAAAGTCTTGGATGAATCTTCTGTAGTAGCCCGCCAAACCCAAGAAACTACGAATCTCGGATGGCGTCTTTGGGGACTTCCATTGCATCACTGCCTCCACCTTTGCGGGGTCTACCATAATCCCCTCGGGATTTATCACATGACCTAAGAATTGAACTTCGCGCAACCAGAACGCGCACTTGGAGAATTTAGCATACAACTTCTCCCTTCTTAAGGTTTCCAACACCTCCCGAATGTGACCGTCATGCTCTTCTTCGCTCTTTGAGTAGATCAGAATATCGTCAATAAACACAATTACTGATCTATCCAACATTGGCCGACACACCCGGTTCATCAAATCCATAAAAGCAGCTGTGCATTGGTCAAACCAAACGACATAACGAGGAACTCGTAATGACCGTAGCGCGTGCGAAAAGCTGTTTTAGGGATATCCTGCTCCTTCACTTTCAGCTGATGGTAACCAGATCGTAGATCTATTCTCGAGAACCAACTGGCACCTTGGAGCTGGTCAAACAGATCATCAATTCTTGGTAAGGGGTATCGGTTCTTCACCGTCAACTTGTTCAGCTCTCGGTAGTCAATGCACATCCTCATACTACCGTCTTTCTTCTTCACAAACAAACCGGAGCACCCCAGGAGAGATACTCGGTCTAATGAACCCCTTATCGAGCAGCTCTTGCAACTGCTCTATCAGCTCTTTCATTTCTGTCGGAGCTAACCGATACGGTGCTTTGGCAACGGGTTGAGCACCGGGTATCAGATCAATTTGGAACTCAATCTCGCGGTCCGGTGGCACGCCGGGTAAGTCTTCCGGGAATACGTCCGGAAAGTCGCACACCACTGTACTTCGGATAATTATAGTACCGACGCATCCACATCTTTTACGTAGGCCAAGTAGGCGCTACATCCACGTCTTATGCACTTCCCCGCCACCGCCATCGAAATCATCTTCGGGATCGTAGTAACGCGATCTCCATGAATCGTAACTAAACTCCCATCGGATGCAACCAATCGAATCATCTTCTTTCGACATACGATGTTTGCTTCATAGGTTGCTAACCAGTCCATCCCTAGTACTACATCAAATCCACCTAGGGGTATCACGTGCAACCTAGCAGCGAACCTATGACCTTCTAGTTCTATGGCACAGTCCTTTATCACATCAGTAATTCTAGTGGACTTACCAATGGCAGTTTCTACATCGAATGGTTCACTAATCTTTCTACTACTAGCAGGCAACTTAGCACAGAAAGTAGTGGAAATAAAACTCCTGCTAGCACCGGAATCAAACAATACAGAGGCATAAATTTGGTTTACTAGAAACATACCTGACACAACATCGGGATCAGCTCTGGCTTCCTCCCGGGTCATAGTGTAAGCTCTAGCACTTGCCCTCTGCCCTCCTTCCTCCGGCTTCTTATTCCCCGCTCCCGAGCTCTCCGCCCTCGGCTTCTTGCAGTCTCTAGCGATGTGGCCAGGCTGGCCACACCTGAAGCATACGTTCATCCCCATCCTGCACTCACCAGTATGCTCCCTTCCACATTTGCCACACTTCTTCGGCCCGACACTAGATGTGACCATACGTCGGTCACCCACCTTCGCCACCTTATTGTTTGGAGCGGCTCCACCACGTCCAAACCGTTTCCCATTCCAGTTACGGTCACCTCCACCCTTCTTGTTCACCTCAGCCACCACCACCTCGCGCTCATCATATAATCTACCAGCCAAATCAACCGCCGATCTAAAAGTGCTCGGCCGGGCGGCGATCATATGCCTACGGATATCCGCCGGCAGCCCCTGGATGTATCTTTTAATCTTTCGTGACAGTGGTGTCACTTGATCGGGCACCAATTACGCCATTTCATTAAATTTCATGGTGTACTGCTGGTGTGTCATCGTTCCCGCCTCCAGCTGCAGGAACTCTCTTTCCACCTTATCCATCTCTCTATGGGACAGAATTCCTCAATCACTAACTTCTTCAGTTCAGGCCATCTCATTCTCCCAATGGCCCTGCTACCCTCGGCTTGGACAATGTTGTCCCACCAACACAAAGCCGAGTCCACAAAAGAGTGGGTAGCGAATTTCACCTTCTGATCTTCACGGCACTCACTGATATCGAGAACGGCCTCCATTTCCCTCACCCACCGGTGAGCAGCAGCCGCAGTGTCCGTTTCCATCGAAAGTAGGGGGCTTGCATCTCATAAACGCCCCATAGTTACAGCCTCGGGTCGCCTCCGGCGCAGGCTCTTCTTCTTCCTCCTCCTCGTCATCAGAGAGAACCGTTTCCGGCTCTGGTTGCTCCCGTCCTCCCGAGGACCTGTTTCTTTCCTTTCTTTCCCCTTCCTTTAATGCCTTGATCACTTCGGTCATCACAGACGGTAGAATCGTCTGCATGACCTGATGAACCTCTTCCACCACAGCCTCCTTTACTGAGGCTCTCAGATTGGCGCTCTCGTCGCCACCCTCCGGATGAGGGGTCTTTGGTCCCTCATGAACCACCTTCTCGACTCTGGGTCTCCCTCTCTTAGGTCGCGGAGCAGCACCGTGACCTCCACCACGAGAGGCCTTTGAAGATCTACCGCCAGCCATCCTCTAAAGCACACTATAAGATTCAAACACTAACGCGGTCATTCAAGGTAATAGCTCAGTTTATGTTAAGTATAGTAAGTCCCTAATTACAGTGGCCAGTTGTGATTAGCCACTTACTTTACTCTTCATACCCCAAGCATTTCCTATCCTGACTTAATCAGTATCTAAATCTACTAAGAGCACATAAATCAAATAGCATGCGCACATAATACCGGTTAACATTAAGAAAAGACATACCTGATGGCACGTAGCTACTCGGGCTGACATCTCTCCATTTGTCCCATTTTCAGTTTAAGTTTAGGTTTTAAAATTTTGTTTAACCCAATTCTCTTAAACTTTGGCTCTGATACCAACTTGTAAGGCCCCGTTCCCGGAGACCTCACAGTTGGTCAATCACAGCATTAAAACATTAACACATTATAAATTTACAAACTTAAGCAGCGGAATCATTTTAACAAAAACCATTCATTTCATTTCATTAAATACTGTTGTTAAGCAATACACAATTGTTTGATCGAATACAAAAGAACTGTTTAATTGCATTACAAAACAACAGCAATAATAGGTATGAATGGATGTCAGTCTTTCCCTGCCGAGTAGCTTCACCCTCGTGCCATCCTCAGCAATAATTACCTGCCAACTGAAAATGCATAAAAGTCAGCGTTGCTGAGTGAGTTCTAGGTTTAAAAGTAATAAAAACTTTCTGTATTATACATATAAAAATACTCTTTTCTGTAAAATACAACTCTTTACTGTATATGCGAGCACGCATTAACTATATGAACAAATACTGTTCGTTCTCTTTACTGTATGCCTTGTTTATTCTATTTTCTTTTATCTTTATCTTTCACTATCTGTATGGACCAATGAGCAATACCCCAACTATATGCGCGATGGAAAACGGGTGATGGGCCATCTATATCCCTCAAAAGGGTCAACTGTATCCCTCGAAAGGGTTGTGTACTGTATACAAGGCCGACCCAATCACCCAGGGTACGCTACAAAGGTCCTGCCAATCTCCAAGACTGGCCCTGTGTGCATAATAGGGTAGCTAACCCCCCAGCACAGTTGAGCTAACGACAACACGGTCGTGTATCTCCTATAAGCTTGCAAGACTTGCAAGACTTGTTAACATTTTATTAATGTTCCTCTTCTTTTCTTTATTGCTCTTTCTCTATTATTATAAATATACTTTACGTTACGATAATAAACATACCACGTAAAGTCACATACTATAAGTAATAATAATAATAGCAATAATAAGCAATCATAATAAGGAATAATCATAAGGCAATCATAAGCAATCATAATCATGCATGAAACCCATCATTAATAAGCCCTAGTCAACCCTCGGTCAAAACCTAAAGGCACAGACTCCCAACATTTTAATAAATTCTAAGGTTTAGGCGCTGACACTATTTGGGCGCATGGCCCTGTTTGGACGTATGGGTACTTAGGCGCATGGATTACTTCAGACGCATGGAAACTTAGGCGCATGGACACCTAGTCGCATGGCCATTCGGACGCATGGGCACTTTTGGGGCGTATGACCCCTTTCGGTCGCATGGACACTTAGGCGTATGGATCACTCGGTTGCATGGGCCATTGGGCGCATGGGCCACTTTGGGCGCATGGGCCACTTGGCGCACGGGCCACTTTGGGCGCATGGGTTGTTCTCGACTTTTCTAAGGCAAACCTCAGGCGTATGGGCTACTATTCAGTCGTATGGATTACACTTAAATTATTCTAAGGCAAATCTAGGCGCATGAACCTTATCTAGGCGCATGGGCATTCTGTTCAACATGTTTCCAATATGATTTTGAACCCATTCATCATACCTATTTGTTCTAAGCTTAATGGCTATTCCAAACATGAACAATCTATAAGCATCTAAGAATCAACATCCAACATGCCTACTACATACGGATAAACATACTTAACATTGTAAAAATGTTTAAATACATTTTCAGCCCCAAAGATGTTAAAACAAGTAGAAAACGGGGTCTAGAAACTCACCTGATGCAACTTGGGTGTTTCTTCCTTTCTAACCCTTTTGCAACTGAGTTCAAACACCTAAAAACACCACCAAACACACACACCCGAGCACATACACAAACACATAAGCACATAAACATATAACCGGGATAAAACCCGTCATAAACAATTAAAAACCACGAATTCTTACCTTGAATTCGATTTCTTCTTCTTCAAAACTCGAAGTTGTGCTCTCTTCCTTTCTCTCTCTCTCTAAAACCGAATGAAAGAGTAATGTGAAGTGAGGGTGGGCGGCCATGCCCACCTTTACACCAACTTTTCAAAGATTTGTTCTTTTGGACACTTTATGTCCCTCCAATTGGACTTTATTGCTTTTCTTCCTTTTATTCTTCGTTTCTTGTCTTTTTAAAATAACCGGGTGTTACAACTCAGCAACTGTAACACCCGGAAATTTTCTTTGAAGCCGACGAAAGAAGAAAAAGAAATAAAGTCGAAAGTCGAGGGACCAAACTCGCCAACGAGAGAAAACTTGATGAGTGGGAGCATAAAAGGGGGAGGGCAGCCCACACATTGCCATTCTTGCAAAAACTCAGCCAAGAGGAGAAGAGAAGGAGGAAAGAGGAGAAAAGCTTGGTTCGGGTGGATTCGAGCGTATAAATCGTCGTGTAGCGGGTCAGATCGAAGCTCTACTCGACGGGAACGTTTGTGTTTTTACATGTTTTCAATTGATTTTGGGGCTGGAACACATCTGAAAACCCTTTTTCGAGTTTTTGGGTGAAAACCCGTTTTTATGCATGTGTGTATGTGTATGATTCATTTGGAGCTTGACTTCTTGCGTGGTTATGCTTGAATGAGGTCGTGGTATGTTCCCCTAAGGTTTAGGATGGTGGATTCGAGCTTAAAAGAGGTTTGGAAGGGGTTGGAGGCCGAAAACCCTCGGCTGCAGTCGGGATGAACTGCATTCTGCATCAGCTAGGGCTAGGCGACCGACTGAGGGGCGATTGGAGGCCATGCGGCCGATTGGCGTGCGACTGAGGTCCATGCGCACGATTGCCATGCGACTGAGGTCCATACGCCTGATGGTCATGCGACTGAAGTTCATGTGCCTGTGAGGCATGCGATTGAAGGATTGTGCGACTGAGGTTCATTCGCACGAAGGTTATGCGACTGGGGTCCATGTGCCTGGAGGCCATGCGACTGAGGTTCATTCGCATGAAGAGTATGCGACTGAAGCCCATGCGCCTGAGGTCATGCGACTGAAGGCCATACGCATGAAAGCTATACGACTAGGAGTCCATACGCATAGATGTCCATTCGCCCATAGTCCATTCGCATAGGGTCCATTCGCCTAAGTGTTCAGTCACCCGGAAGGCCATGCGACTGGAGGGTGTCCATACGCCCAAGTAGATACGCCCGAAAGAACAACGGTTTATCTTATGACCTTCGAGGGAAGGTGCAGTTATGGGTTTTGACTCGAGAGGTTCCCGTAGGCTCGTGTAAATTGACTTTCGAGGTCATAGACGTTATGTTGGGCATGGTGATGATGATGGTATGTATGACGTTATGTGTAATGTTTGGCATGGCGGTGCGTGTGATGCATAGTATATATGATGTGTGTGATGTGATGCATGATTGATGCGTATGTATGATGATGTCCTGTATGGTGATGTGTGTATGTTTATGTTTATGTTCCTTATTATGTGTGTTTATCTTTCCATGGCTTTGCGTTGAATGTTAATGAATGAAATGAAAGTATTATGCAACGTAAAGTGGAAGATAATAAAAAGAGGAACATGATGAATGAATGCATGCAGTAATTAATGAATGAATGAACGAATGAAAGGCTTCCAAGCATATGTATGAGGTGAGCGACTCTGTGTCGCAACAGACTCGAAAGAGGTCCTTGTCACATACTCCGGTGCTGTGTCGGTCTTCAGACATGAGTCGGGGGTTTGGTTACATGCCTTGGCACAGTATCAGTCTTCGGACATTAGTCGGGGGTGTTGCATGAGACAGGATCCGGATGAATGAGAAGAGGATCGCGTACTCCGGTACTGTGTCAGTCTTCGAACATGAGTCGGGGGTTTGTGTACAGGCCCCGGCACAATATCAGTCTTCGGACATGAGTCGGGAGTAGTGCGTGAGACTGAGATGAGATGAAAGAGAAACGAATCGCGTACTCCGGTGTTGTGTCAATCTTCGGACATGAGTCGGGGGTTTGTGTACAGACCCCGGCACAGTACCAGTCTTCGGACATGAGTCGGGAGTATGGCGTGAGTTGATGAATGAAGTGAAAGATAATGATGTACGATGAATGATGATTGTAACGAATGATGAAGATAATAATGATATTATCTATGTGTACGTATGATGTGTGAACGCATGTATGTAACGAATGTTTTTATAAAGAAAGTAAAGAACGGTTTTACGAAAGAAAAGTAAGTTTTATTATAAAACTAGAACTCACTCAGCAACGCTGACTTTGATGTGTTTCCAGTTGGCAGGTATGTTGCTGAGGATGGCACGGGGCGACTACTCAGCGTATTTTGGATGGCATCCTTATGTTTAATGCTTTTGTAATGAATGTAAAATGATATTATGTAACAAACGTTTGTTTATTTTGCAAAAGCATTTTGATGAAATGAGATTGTGGTTTTTAATGTTTCCGCTGCAGCGATTATGAAAGTAAAATTGTAATTATATGTTTTATGTGCGATGAGGATCCAACTGTAAGCGTCCCGGGAACGGGGGTCTTACAAGTTGGTATCAGTGCCAAAGTTTATGTGAAATGGGTAAATTTTCAAAATAAACCTTAACTTAAACTTAAAATAGGACGGAAAGGGAATGGGATGCCAATCTGAGTAGATGCGTGCCATCAGGTATTTTCGTAATGTTAAGCGGTAGTATGTATGTATGTTTTATGGTTTTTGTGTCGCTGGTAGATTTAGATACTGATGTAGTTAGGACAGGTAATGCTTGGGGTATGAATAGTAAAGTAAGTGGCTAATCACAACTGGCCACTGTAATTAGGGACTTACTATACTTGGCATAAACTGAGCTGTTCCTTGAATGACCGTGTTAGTGTTTGAATCTTTCAGTGTGATAGAGAATGGAGGGTGGTAGATCTTCGACAGCTTCTCTTGGTGGAGGTGGTGGTGGACGTGGTGCTGAACCACGGGTCACAAGAGGAAGGTCTAGGGCTGAAGAAGTGGTTCATGAGGAACCCGAGACCCCTCATCCGGAGGGTGGTGATGAGAATGCTAATCTGAGGGCCTCGATGAGAGAGGCGGTCGTGGAGGAAGTGCATCAGGTCTTGCAGACGATCCTACCGTCTGTAGTGACCGAAGTGATAAAGACTGTTAGAGATGAGGAGAGAAAGGAAAGGGGTAGACCTTCGGGCGAAAGGAGACGGCCCGAGACTGAAACGGTTTTCTCTGATGACGAAGAGGAAGAAGAAGAGGAAGAGCCTGTGCCGGAGGTGGCACGAGGCTGTAACTATGGGGGAGTTTCAACGATGCAAGCCCCCTACATTTGATGGCAATGTCACTGCTGCTGCTGCTCACCGATGGGTGAGGGAAATGGAAGCTATTTTAAATATCAGCGAGTGCCGAGAGGATCAGAAAGTAAAATTTGCTACCCATTCTTTTGTGGACTCAGCTTTGTGCTGGTGGGACAACATAGTCCAAGTTGAGGGTAGTCGGGCCATTGGAAGGATGAGATGGTCAGAGTTGAAGAGGCTGGTGATTGAGGAGTTCTGTCCTCACCGTGAGATGGATAAAGTTGAAAGAGAGTTCCTGATGCTGGAAGCGGGAACAATGACGCATCAGCAATACACTACCAAATTCAACGAAATGGCACGGCTGGTGCCGGATCAAGTGACACCTCTTTCGCGAAAGATCAAGAGGTATATTCAGGGCTTGCCGGCGGACATCCGCAGGCACATGATCGCTGCCCGACCGAGCACGTTTAGGTCGGCAGTTGACCTGGCGGGAAGGTTGTACGACGAGCGGGGGGCGATGGCGATGACAGACGAAGGGGAGGAGCGAGCCTATGTTAAGAAGGGGAAAGGAAGGCGAGACAATGATGGTGGATTTGTGTATGAAGGTACGACGTCGAGGGACGATGATCGGAAGAGAATAGAAAGAAAAGGAGAAGTATGCAAAAAGTGTGGTAGAGGCCATGAGGGGAAATGCAAGTGGGGATTGAACGTCTGTTTCCAGTGTGGGAAGGAAGGCCACAGGGCGAGGGATTGCCGCACAGCTAAGTGCTACGACTGTGGCGAGACTGGACACCTGAGCAGGGATTGTAAGAAGTCGAAGGCAGGAAGCTCCGGTGCGAGGAAAGGGAACAGAGGGTGAAGGCTAGAGCTTTTGCCATGACCGAGAGGAGGCTAGAGCGGACTTCGACTTGACGTCAGGTACGTTTCTGGTAATTTAAAATTTGTGCATCTATGATTTGAATGCGATGCTAGTAGTAGTCTCGTTCCTACTGCTTTCTGTTGTAAGTGGCATGTTAGGAGAAGGAACATCAATGAGCCCTTCGATGTAGAGATTGCTATTAATGAATCAACTAGGTTACCTAGATACCCTAGAGGATTGCGGGATAGAATTAAGAAAGCGTTTGTTCCTGCTAGACCGTTCAGGACAGACTTGGGTGGATAGGCGTACACCATAAGGTGAATGGGTTAGCAATCCATGAGGCGTGGACGTATCGCCTACCTGGCCGATGTAAGGTATGTGGATATACTAATATCTCAACCGTCAGATGTATCGAGACACGAGTAAAGATTATTGGTGGCCAGGTATGAAGCGTGATATGATGGAGTAAGTGAGTAAATGCCTTACTTGTCTACAAGTGAAGGCCGAGTACCAAATGACGTATGGGAAATATTAAGGTGATTGAGGCTACGACTGAGAAGCTCGAAAGGATTAAAGAATTGATTGAGGGTAGCCAGAGATAAACAAGAAGTCGTGTATGGATAAACGACGTATAGCGATTGAACTCCAGGTGGGAGATTAATAAAAAGATGAGACAATAATGCCCGTAATGGTTCAAGGAACAACAGGTTTTGGGGACGAAACCTATTTAAGGGGGGTGGACTTGTAACACCCGGAAATTTTCTTTGAAGCCGACGAAAGAAGAAAAAGAAATAAAGTCCAAAGTCGAGGGACCAAACTCGCCAACGAGAGAAAACTTGATGAGTGGGAGTATAAAAGGGGGAGGGCAGCCCACACCCTCCCCATTCTTGCAAAAACTCAGCCAAGAGGAGAAGAGAAGGAGAAAAGAGGAGAAAAGCTTGGTTCGGGTGGATTCGAGCTTAGAAATCGTCGTGTAGCGGGTCAAATCGAAGCTCTACTCGACGGGAACGTTTGTCTGAGTTCTAGGACCCCTCTTTTACACGTTTTCAATTGATTTTGGGGCTGGAACACATCTGAAAACCCTTTTTCGAGTTTTTGGGTGAAAACCCGTTTTTATGCATGTGTGTATGTGTATGATTCGTTTGGAGCTTGACTTCTTGCATGGTTATGCTTGAATGAGGTCATGGTATGTTTCCCTAAGGTAGGATGGTGGATTCGAGCTTAAAAGAGGTTTGGAAGGGGTTGGAGGCTGAAAACCCTCGGCTGCAGTCGGGATGAACTGCATTCTGCATCAGCTAGGGCTAGGCGACCGACTGAGGGGCGATTGGAGGCCATGCGACCGATTGGCGTGCGACTGAGGTCCATGCGCACGATTGCCATGCGACTAAGGTCCATATGCCTGATCGTCATGCGTCTAAAGTTCATGTGCCTGTGAGGCATGCGATTGAAGGATTGTGAGACTAAGGTTCATTCGCACGAAGGTTATGCAATTGGGGTCCATGTGTCTAGAGGCCATGTGACTGAGGTACACTCGCATGAAGAGTATGCGACTGAAGCCCATGCGCCTGAGGTCATGCGACTGAAGGCCATACGTATGAAAGCTATGCGAGTGGGAGTCCATATGCATAGATGTCCAATCGCCCATAGTCCATTCGCATAGGGCCCATTCGCCTAATGTCCATTCACCTAAGCGTTCAGTCGCCCGGAGGGCCATGCGACTGGAGGGTGTCCATATGCCCAAGTAGGGTTCATACGCCCGAAAGAACAACGGTTTATCTTATGACCTTCGAGGGAAGGTGCAGTTATGGTTTTGACTCGGGAGGTTCCCGTAGGCTCGTGTAAGTTGACTTTCAAGGTTATAGATGTCATGTTGGGCATGTTGATGATGATGATATGTATGACGTTATGTGTGATATTAGGCATGGCGGTGCGTGTGATGTATAGTATGTATGATGTGTGTGATGTGATGCATGATTGATGCGTATGTATGATGATGTCCTGTATGGTGATGTGTGTATGTTTATGTTTATATTCCTTATTATGTATGTTTATCTTTCCATGGCTTTGCGTTGAACGTTAATGAATGAAATGAAAGTATTATGTAACGTAAAGTGGAAGATAATGAAAAGAGGAACGTGATGAATGAATGCATGCAGTAATTAATGAATGAATGAACGAATGAAAGGCTTCCAAGCATATGTATGAGGTGAGCGACTCTGTGTCGCAACAGACTCAAAAGAGGTCCTTGTCGCATACTCTGGTATTGTGTCAGTCTTCGGACATGAGTCGGGGGGTTTGGTTACAGGCCCCGGCACAGTATCAGTCTTCGGACATGAGTCGGGGGTGTTGCATGAGACAGGATCCGGATGAATGAGAAGAGGATCGCGTACTCCGGTACTGTGTCAGTCTTCGGACATGAGTCGGGGGTTTGTGTACAGGCCCCGGCACAGTATCAGTCTTCGGACATGAGTCGGGAGTAGTGCGTGAGACTGAGCTGAGATGAAAGAGAAACGAATCGCGTACCCCGGTGCTGTGTCAATCTTCGGACATGAGTCGGGGGTTTGTGTACAGACCCCGGCACAGTACCAGTCTTCGGACATGAGTCGGGAGTATGGCGTGAGTTGATGAATGAAGTGAAAGATAATGATGTACGATGAATGATGATTGTAACGAATGATGAAGATAATAATGATATTATCTATGTGTACGTATGATGTGTGAACCCATGTATGTAACGAATGTTTTTATAAAGAAAGTAAAGAACGGTTTTACGAAAGAAAAGTAAGTTTTACTATAAAACTAGAATTCACTCAGCAACGCTGACTTTGATGTGTTTCCAGTTGGCAGGTATGTTGCTGAGAAGGGCACGGGGCGACTACTCAACGTATTTTGGATGGCATCCTTATGTTTAATGCTATTGTAATGAATGTAAAATGATATTGTGTAACGAACGTTTGTTTTATTTTGCAAAAGCATTTTGATGAAATGAGATTGTGGTTTTTAATGTTTCTGCTGCAATGATTTATGAAAGTAAAAATGTAATTATATGTTTTATGTGCGATGAGGATCCAACTGTAAGCGTCCCGGGAATGGGGTTTTACAGCAACGCTGACTTTTATGTGTTTCCAGTTGGAAGGTAATGGTTGCTGAGGATGGCACGGGTCGGCTACTCAGCTCTTTTGGATGGCATTCTTTTGTTTAAATGTTTTTGCATTGTAATGCGAACGAACGATGTTTCGAAATGAACAATTGTATTAACTTGCAAAAGCATATATAATGAAATGAGATGTTTATTGTGATGATTCCATTGCGTTGTTTATGAATGTTAAATGTAATTATAAGTTTTATGAGCAATGATTAGCCAGATGTGAGTGTCTCGGGAACGGGGCCTTACAAGTTGGTATCAGAGCAAAAGTTTAAGTGAAACGGGTAAATTTTCAAAATAAACCTTAACTTAAACTGAAAATGGGACGGAAAGGGAATGGGATGCCAATCTGAGTAGCTACGTGCCATTAGGTATTTTCTTAATGATAATCGGTATTACGTGCGCATGTTATGTGGTTTATGTGTTGTATGTAGATTTAGATACTGATGTAGTCAGGATAGGTAATGCTCGGGGTATGAAGAGTAAAGTAAGTGGCTAATCACAACTGGCCACTGTTATTAGGGACTTACTATACTTGACATGAACTGAGTTGTTCCCTTGAATGACCGTGTTGGTGTTTGAATCTTTCAGTGTGTGTGAGGATGGCCGGTGGTAGATCTTCAAAAGCTTCGAGGGTGGAGGTCGTGGTGGGCCTGGTGCTGAACCGCGACCCAAAAGAGGAAGGCCTAGAGTTGAAAAAGTGGTTAATGAAGAACCTGAGACCCCTCATCCGGAAGACAGTGATAAGAGTGCTAACTTGAGGGTCTCGGTAAAGGAGGCTGTTGTTGAAGAGGTGCATCAGGTCATGCAGACAATCTTACCATCTGTGATGATCGAAGTTATCAAGGTTGTAAAGGAAGGAGAAAGAAAGGAGAGAAGCAGGTCCTCGGGAGGCCGGGAGCAACCGGACCCTGAAACGGTTCTCTCTGATAATGAAGATGAAGAAGAAGAAGAGCCTGCGCCAGAAGCGGCACGAGGCTGTAACTATGGGGCGTTTCAACGATGCAAGCCCCCTACTTTTGATGGTAACGGCACTGCTGCTGCTGCTCACCGATGGGTGAGAGAAATGGAAGCTGTTCTGAACATCAGTGAGTGCCGGGAGGATCAGAAGGTAAAGTTTGATGCCCATTCTTTCATGGACTCAGCTTTATGCTGGTGGAACAATATTGTCCAAGCTGAGGGTAGCCGTGCTATTGGGAGGATGAGATGGTCCAAACTGAAGAAGTTGGTGATTGAGGAGTTTTGTCCTCATAGGGAGATAGATAAGGTTGAGAGGGAGTTTCTGCAGTTGGAGGCAAGGACGATGACACATCAGCAGTACACGACCAAGTTAAACGAAATGGCACATCTGGTGCCGGATCTGGCGACGCCTCTATCACTAAAGATTAAGAGATACATTCAAGGCTTGCCAGCGGATATTCGCAGGCACATGATCGCTGCCCGACCGAGTACGTTTAGGTCGGCAGTTGACTTGGCTGGGAGGTTGTATGATGAAAGAACGGTGGTGGTGGCTGAAAGCAGTAAGAAGAGTGGTGGAGACCGGAACTGGAACGGGAAGAGGTTTGGTCGGGGTGGTGCCTCGACGGGTAATAAGAGCGCACGGGTGTATGACCGCCGTGTGGTCACATCTGGTGCAGGACCAAAGAAGTGTGGTAGATATGGAAAGGAGCATAGTAGGGAATGCAGACTGGGGTCGAACTTGTTCTTCAAATGTGGGAAGACGGGGCATGTAGCAAGGGACTATCGTATGGTCTGGTGTTTTAACTGTGGCGTGGAGGGCCACATGAGTAAGGATTGTAAGAAGCCGAGGGCTGAGGGTTCTGGGGTGAAGAAGGCTGGAGGAGAGGGACCAAGGGCGTGCGCCAGGGCGTTCAGGATGACACAGGAGGAGGCTAGGACGGACCCTAACGTTGTGTCTGGTACGTTTCTAGTGAACCAAACTTTAGCTTCTGTGTTATTTGATTCTGGTGCTAGTCAAAGTTTTATTTCTGCTGCTTTCTATGCTAAGCTGCCTGTTAGTAGTAGACGTGTTGATGTGCCCTTTGATGTAGAAACTGCCATAGGTAAGTCTACCTGGATTTCCGAGATGATAACAGACTGTGATGTGGAACTAGAAGGTCATAAGTTTCCTGTTAGACCGTTTGTGATGACCTTAGGTGGTTCCATGTAGTTCTTGAGATGGATTGGTTAACGGACTATGAGGCGAACATTGTGTGTCGTAAGAAGATGATTCGATTAACAGCGCCTGACGGGAGTTCGGTGACGGTTTATGGTGATCGGGTCACGATGATTCCGAAAGTGATTTCAATGGAGGTGGCGGGAAAATGTATGAGGCGTGGATGTAATTCCTACTTGGCCTATGTAAAGGATGTGGATACGCCAACACCACAACTATCTGATGTACCGGTTGTGTGTAACTTTCCGGATGTATTTCCCGAAGACTTACCACAAGTGCCACTTGACCGCGAGATCGAGTTTCAGATTGATTTGATACCGGGTGCTCAACCTGTTGCCAAGGCACCGTATCGGTTGGCTTCGACGGAGATGAAGGAGTTGATGGAGCAGTTGCAAGAGCTACTTGATAAGGGGTTCATTAGACCGAGTATCTCTCCTTGGGGTGCTCCGATCCTGTTTGTGAAGAAGAAAGACGGTAGTATGAGGATGTGTATTGACTACCATGAGCTGAATAAGTTGACGATAAAGAACCGATACCCCTTACCGAGAATTGATGATTTGTTCGATCAGCTTCAAGGTGCCAGTTGGTTTTCAAGGATAGACCTTCGATCGGGCTATCATCAGTTAAAGGTGAAAGAGCAGGATATCCCTAAAACAACTTTTCGCACGCGTTATGGTCACTACGAGTTTCTTGTCATGTCTTTTGGTTTGACCAATGCGCCAACTGCTTTTATGGATCTAATGAATCGAGTGTGTCGGCCGATGTTGGATAAATCAGTGATTGTGTTTATTGATGATATCCTGATCTATTCGAAGAGCGAGATTGAGCATGCCGGGCACATTCGGGAGGTTTTGGAAACGTTGAGAAGGGAGAAGTTGTTCGCCAAGTTCTCCAAGTGCGCATTCTAGTTGCGTGAGGTTCAATTCTTAGGTCATGTGGTGAATCCTGATGGGATTATGGTGGACCCGGCAAAGGTGGAAGCGGTAATGCAATGGAAGTCTCCAAAGACGCCATCCGAGATTCGTAGTTTCTTGGGTTTGGCGGGTTATTACCGAAGATTCATTCAAGACTTCTCTAAGATCGCTTCTCCACTAACTAAGTTGACCCGGAAAGATGTGAAGTTCGTATGGGGTCAATCTCAAGAGAAGGCGTTCGAGGAATTGAAGGCGAGATTGACTCAAGCTCCTGTTCTGTCATTACCCGATGGAAGTGAAGATCTGGTGGTCTATTCTGATGCATCCTACTTGGGGTTAGGGCGTTTGTTAATGCAGAAGGAAAGGTTATAGCCTATGCATCCCGACAGTTGAAGGTTCATGAGGTCAATTATCCTACTCATGACCTGGAGCTAGCAGCCGTGGTCTTTGCGTTAAAGATTTGGAGGCACTATCTTTACGGGACGAAATGCACCATATTCACTGACCACAAGAGCTTGAAGTACTTCTTTGAGCAGAAGGACCTGAACATGAGACATAGACGATGGTTAGAGCTCATAAAGGACTATGATTGCGAGATCCATTACCATCCGGGCAAAGCCAACGTGGTGGTGGATGCCCTTAGCCGAAAGGAGAGACCCGAGCCGATTCGGGTGAAAGCATACCAGTTGATCATGACCTCGGATGTGATGAAGCAAGTCAAAGAATTTCAAGATGAGGCATTGAAAGAAGATCATCTTAACTCTGAAAGAATGAGAGGTCTGGTCGCGGAGTTGGGTGAAAACACGCTTGGTGTTAGAACCCGATTTGGACGAATGTGGATTCCTCGTTTTGGGGATCTACGGGTGAAGATTATGGATGAAGCTCACAAGACTCGATACTCTATTCATCCCGGTGCCACAAAGATGGATCAAGACATGAAGAAAGATTATTGGTGGCCGGGTATGAACGGGACGTGGGGGAGTATGTAAGTAAATGCCTCAGTTGTCTACAGGTGAAGGCCGAGCATCAGAAGCCGTATGGGAAGATCCAACCTTTGGATATACCGGAATGGAAGTGGGAGCACATCACCATGGATTTCATTACGAAGCTACCACGTACTCCGAAAGGATATGATGCCATATGGGTGATAGTTGACCGTTTGACGAAGAGTGCTCACTTCCTACCGATCCGCGAGACATATTCATCCGAGAGGTTGGCTGATCTATTCATCAAGGAAATTGTAACTCGTCATGGTGTGCCGGTGTCTATTGTGTCTAATCGTGACACCCGGTTTACATCTAAATTTTGGAAGAAATTCCCCGAGGCTTTGGGGACGAAGTTACATATTAGCACGGCTTATCATCCCCAGACAGATGGTCAGTCCGAAAGGACCATTCAAATGTTGGAGGATATGCTTCGTGCTTGTGTTATCGATTTTGGAGGAAGTTGGGATGACCACTTACCGTTAGCGGAGTTCTCATATAACAACAGTTATCATGCCAGTATTGGCATGCCCCCTTATGAGATGCTATATGGTAGGAGATGCAGGACACCCGTGTGTTGGGGTGATATTGGTCAGAAGGAGTTAGGGAGCGTCGAGGTAATCGAGGCTACGACTGAGAAGCTTGAAAGGATCAAGGCCTTCATGAAGGCAGCCGAAGATAGACAGAAGTCGTATGCTGATAAACGACGCAGACCAATTGAGTTCCAGGTGGGTGACCGGGTTATGTTGAAGGTCTCACCTTGGAAGGGTATCATCCGGTTCAGAAAGCGGGACAAGTTGAGCCCAAGGTATATAGGGCCTTTCCGAATCATTGCTCGGGTAGGGGAGGTGGCCTATAGACTGGAGTTACCAGATGAGCTAAGTGGGATTCACCCGACATTCCACGTATCTCATCTGAGGAAGTGTTTGGCAGACGAAGATATGATTGTTCCACTGGAGGAAATCGAGGTAGATGAACGGCTCAATTATGTGGAGCAACCAGCGGAAATCATCGATCGAAAAGAGAAGAGGCGGAGGAATAAAGTGGTTCCCCTTGTGCGTGTACAGTGGAAGCACAGGGTAGGATCCGAGTCAACGTGGGAGACTGAAGAAGAAATGAGGCAGCATTACCCACGTTTGTTCGAGGAATAACAGGTTTCGGGGACGAAACCTAAATAAGGGGGGTGGACTTGTAACACCTGGATATTTTTTGAAGCCGACGAAAGAAGAATAAAAAATAAACTCCAAAGTCGATGGACCAAACTAGCCAAAACGGGGAAAAGATAGGAAGCGTGGGGGTATAAAAGGGGGAAGGCAGCCCACACCCTCCCCCACACCCACAAAAAATCAGCCATAGAGAGAAGAGAGGGAGAAAAGGGGTTCCAAGCTAGGTTTTCATGGATTCGGGCGTGAAAGTTGAAGTTTAGTGGGTTGGATCAAAGCTTTGTTCGTCGGGGTTGTTTGTGTGAGTTCTAGGACCCCTCTTTTACAAGTTTTCAACTGATTTGGGGCTGGGACACATAGAAAAACCCATTTTTTGAAGTGTGTGTGTTGAACTCGTGTGTATGTGTTTGTGTGTGATGCGAATGGGTTTTGTTTTCGGGCTTGTGTGTGCTTGAATGGTGTTGTGGTATGTGTTTCTAAGGTTTAGGATGGTTGATTTGGGCGTAGAACGAGTTTGGGAGAGCTTGGAGGCCGAAAATGGCAGATTGGGTTCGGGATGAACTGCATTTGGCATCAGCTAGGGCTAGGCGACCGAATGGCATGCAATTGGAGGCCATACAGCCGAAAGGCATGCGACTGAGGTCCATGCGCACGATTGCCATGCGACTGAGGTCCATACGCATGTATGTCATATGACTGAAGTTCATGCGCCTGTAAGGTATGCGATTGAAAGTTATACGACTAAGGTCCATGCGACTGAGGTTTATTCGCACGAAGGGTATGCGACTGAAGCCCATGCGCCTGAAGTCATGCGACTGAAGGCCATACGCATGAAAGCTATGCGACTAAGAGTCCATACGCATAGGTATCCATTCGCCCATAGGTTTATCCGCATAGGTCCACTCGCATAAGGTCCATTCGCCTGATGTCCATTTGCTTAAGTGTTAAGTCGCCTGGAAGGCCATGCGACTGGAGGGTGTCCATACGCCCAAGTAGGGCTCATACACCCGAAAGAACATAGTTTTTTTACTGACTTTCGGGGGAAAGTGCAAATGTAAGTCTTGACGTGGAAGGTTCCCGATAGTTCATGTAAGTTGACTTTGAGACCATAGTGGTTATGTTGGGCATGATGATGATGATGATGTGTGATGTTGTATGATTATGCATGATGTATGCTATGTATGTATGATGATGCTCTGTATGATGATGTTGACTGTGTATGTTGATGTTCCTTATTACCATGTATGATTATTTTCCCTTGGCTTTACGTGGAATGTTAATAAATAAAATGAAAGTATTATGTAACGTAAACTGGAAGATAATGAAAGAGGAACATGATGAATGAATGCATGCATTAATGAACGACGGGATGTAACAAAAGTCTTGCAAGCCTTGGATGTTGGGACACGCCCCATTGTAGGGTGTTAGCCCAACGGTGTGCGGGTTAGCTACCCAAGAAGGATGCACATCGGGGTCCTTCTTTTTGATTGACTATTTGTATAGAACCATTGTTGCTTGCATTTGGTACTGTGGCCATAAGGTGTTGTGCACCGTGATGGAAGGTCTATGATAGGATTCGGTCCAGTACCAGCAGACGGAAGGGCATAGCGCATGATAATGGTATACCTGAATTTTTACCTTCAGTACTGTGGCCATGAGGTGCTGTGCACCGTGATGGAAGGTCTATGATAGGCTTCGGCCCAGTACGAACAGACAGAAGGGTAAAAGTTCATGGTTTTGGACGGAAAGAAAAGATGTAATGATGAACGAACGAATGAAAGTAAGAAAGTATAAACGAATGAAAGTTAATGGATAAATGATGAAGATAATAATGACATTATCTATGTGTACGTACGATGTATGATCACATGAAAAAGTAAAGAACGGTTTTAATGAAAGAAAAGTATGTTTTATTATAAAACTAGAACTCACTCAGCAACACTAACTTTTATTTGTTTCCAGTTGGCAGGTAATGATTGCTGAGGATGGCACGGGGCGGCTACTCAGCTCTTTTCGATGGCATTCTTTTGTTTAAATGTTTTTGCATTGTAATGCGAACGAACGATGTTTTGAAATAAACGATTGTATTAACTTGCAAAAGCATATATAATGAAATGAGATGTTTATTTTGATGATTCCGCTACGTTGTTTATGAAAGTTAAATATAATTATAAGTTTTGTGAGCAATGATTAACCAGTTGTGAGCATCTCGGGAACGGGGCCTTACACTTGTCCACTAGATTGTAACATTTGAAGGAAATCAATGGCTCAAACTTAGTTGAAGGGTTCTCACAAATAGGGTGGGTTCTCATTACAACCTTACCATATATATATATATATATATATATATATATATATATATATATATATATATATATATATATATATATATATATATATATATATATATATATATATATACACACACACATTATATATATATATATATATGAGTTAATTACATAAATGGTCACTGTGGTTTATATAAAATAACAGGTTTGGGTACACACTTTTAATTTTATTACATGTTTGAGTATTAACACTAACAGACATTAACTTTTCTGTTAAATCTAAGGGTATTTTTGTCTTTTTACTTTACAATGACTATTAGTATTAATAGAGGGACTAGTTGTGTCATTTAATATAAATACAAGATTTTTTGTATAATTTAATATATATTCATACATACATATACAGTTATACACACATATATATACAAGCACACTTTTAGGCACCATGGCCGGCCACCACTGTCGGCCGCCACTGTTGGCCACCACCAACGCCCGCCAGCACCGGCCACCACCCCGTACATCTTTCTCACAATCGCCATCGTCTTTAGCTCTTGAAATGAAAAAACCGCACCACAAACACCATCTTCATCTTCTTTCACCACCATCGACCAACAAACGTGCAACCAAGCACCACACTCCAGGCCCTTAAACCATTTCCATTGCCTAATTTGTATAACCCACATCAATTGCATCACCATCATCATCATCATCGCATCATCAACACCACCATCAGCATCACCGCCATTGCAACATCTATCGTTGATTCATCACCATCGAACAACCACTGATGCTCGTTCTAAACCTAGATTCATAGATCTATCTATAAGCCCTAAAATCAAGTATCCTCAAATTAGGTTTTAGGGTTTTGAGCAAGATTTAGGTTTTAAAGATTTTAAGAAGATGATTGTGATAGAGGTTTAGGTTTTAGGTTTGGGGGAGCAGTCGATGGTGGGTGGAGATGATGGAGTTTAAGAGGGGGAAAAGAATGGCGTACGAATGGTTGTGGTGGTCGTCGGACGTGTGGGAGACCAAGGTGGCCAACGGTGGACAACAGTGATGGATATTGGTGGTGGTCAGCGGTGATGATCACAGACGATGGAGGCGTCGGGGTTAGTCAAAGTGGTGGGGGCGGCGGGGATGATCACAGACGATGGGGTCGGCAGGGATGGTTGCCGGCAGTGGGGGTTGGGGGGTTGGTTGCAGGCGTTGGGGGCGACGGAGATGGTTGCAGGCGGTGGAGGCGGCGGGGATGGTTGCTGGCGGTGGGGGCTGCGGGGATGGTGGTCTATGGTGTTGGTGGTGAAATTAGTTTTAGAACCTAAGGTGTGTGTGTGTCTTTATGCATTCATATATCTATATGTATATATAAAGTTACACAAATAGTCCCTGAACTAAAAGAGAGAAATAAAATTACAAAAGTGGTCCTAAATGGGTATTTTAGTCATTTCATTTAAATTTAACAGAAAAACTAACAGCTATTAGCCTTAATACCTAAAAATGTTACAAAATTTAGAACACAATACCCAAACTGTTACAAAAAACCCTTAGTACCCAAACTTGTTACTTTAGATAAACCACAGGGACCATTTATGTAATTAACTCTATACATATTTTTACATTATATACATATATATACATATACATATATATATATATATATATACATCTATACATACATATATATATATATATATATATATATATATATATATATATATATAATATATATCTCTATATATAGTAATATATATATAGATGTCTAATCTTATAGATATCATCCTACTATATCCATCTAATAT